>JAFFSR010000227.1:4200000-4697500 GCA_017163975.1 Anastatus disparis
AAGTCCCACTGTACGTTACATGTGCTTTGTTCACAAATACACTGATGACCTCCGTCGCTAATTAGCATCGATACATTAGCATAAATACAGTGACGTTAAATAAAAAAAAATAATAAAAATAAATTTAAAAACTGAAATAAAAACCGATTTAATGAACAAAATTCGTTCTTTTGCTTTCTCATAGAGAAAGCATTGTATCGATAAAAAAAATTTTTTTCTATTTTTTCATTAATTTGTACATATTTAAACTCGGTGAGTCGAAAAAAGTGGTTTCCAGAAAATGTCTGTATGTATGTGTGTGTGGATGTATGATTTCAGTTAGTAAATTGTATCTCGAGAACTACTCGATGGATTTGCTTCTAATTTTGCATGGAATTTAGTTTTTTGACTAACTTGCTGGGAAGCTATTGATAATTGGTTCTTCTAGCGTAGTTTTCATTTTAAAGTTGTTTAAAAAAAAAAAAAAATTTCGAGTTTTCATTTTTTTTTGTTTAATACTCGATGAATTTACTTCAAAATTTGCACGGAAATTATTTGTGATTGCCCAAATAAAATAAATTTTAAAAAACTGATTTTCTTAGCTTAGTTTAAATTTTAGAGCATTTTGAAATTTTTGAAAAAAATGTTTCTATTTATTAGGCCAATAAAGTCTTAAAAACTACTCGATGAATTTACTTCAAATTTTCCATACAATTCAAATTTTCGATCAACTGGCGCGGAAGCTATTGAGAATTGGTTTTCTTAGCGTAGTTTTTTTTTAGAGTCATTTTAAGAATTTTAAATAACTTTCGATTTTTCATTTTTTTTGTATTTTACGTAAACTACTCGAAGAATTTGTTTGAAAATTTGTATGGAACTTAATTTCGACTGCAAAAAGTAGAAAAACTTTTGAAAACTGATTTTCTTAGCGCACTTTTAATTTTAGAGCATTTTGAAAATTTAAAAAAAAATTTTATTTTTCATTTATCTTCTATTTTGTGTACAACCATACTATAAATTTTCTCCAAAATTTTTGTACAATCAATTCGATATTGTCTAAAAAAAATAAGCTTTTAAAAACTAATTTTCTTAGAGTGGTTACGATTTTAGAGAATTTTAAAGATTTAAAAAAAAAATTTCGATTTTTTATTTCTTATTTTTTTTATTTTACGTAAAGTACTCGATAGATTTGTTTTAAAATTTGCAGGGAAATCATTTACAAATGCCGAAAGAAGGGAAAGTTTCAAAAATTGATTTTCATAGGGTAGTTTTAATTTTAGAGCATTTTTAAAATTTTGAAAAGAAAATGTTATTTATTCAGCTAATTAGATCTTGAAAATTACTCGATGGATTTGCTTCAAATTTTGCATACTATCTATGTTTTTGTATAAGTAGACGGGAAGCTATTGAAAATTGGTATTCACAGAGTAATTTTTTTTATAGAGCCATAAACATGAACTGTATTTATATATAAATATGATTGCATTTTATAAAGATTAGAAATTTTGTTGTCATCATTCTTTTTATTACTACATTATATCATTTTTTCAATAGAACAAATTTTTTTATATTACTTGATGATTTAAAATAAATTATAAATGTTGAAAAAGCAAACAGCTAGCATATATGTTCGAAATTTATAAAGTACAATATGAGTAAATATTAATGTTAGACAATTTTTCAATATTAAAATCACATTTAAATAAATATGAAAAAATTAATGAAACTCAAAGAGCACTATGAGAAACCATTCCGCCAAAGCACTTGGCAGCGTTTTTTTTCTGGAAACATATTCGAGATGAAAGAAACTTAGTGTATTATTTTAATTTGTACATAGCATTGCAAAAAAAGTTAAATAATTGTAGCTCAGCAGAAATAGTCTAGAGGCCCACTACAAATCCCGTGGCCATTTTCATGTCCCCTGAAACACCAAAGCTTTTCTTATGTATTTTGACCCCCTGAATCCGAATTTCGAGGGTGTTTTGATTAAAAATGGGGAGAAAAATAATTATAAACAAAAATTTTTCAGTTTTTTCACAATTTTATGCATATTCTAAAATATTTACTCGAACAAAACTTGCGAATTTTGGAGTACGGAAAATCTATTTAGGTTTGAGTATAAATTTTTTTTGCATACCAGCAATTTCTGATATTGAAAAATAAAATTACTAATCTTTGAATATTCTAGTAGAAATAGTAAATTTTATATTTAAAATTTTTTGATTTTAAAAGATTTTGTAAAAATACAACTTTCTTATTTAAAAATCAGCCGAAAAAAAATTTGTATATTTAATATTTACATAATAAATTATTTTAAAAATTAATTTCAATAAACTATCTTGAGAAGCAAAGTTTTTTTTCAATAATATCTACGCTAAATGATGATTCGTGCGTGTGAATGCACCTATGAGTATGCAGGCTGAAAGATTTACACAAATTTAACCAATTTTTAATTATTTTTTTCTGTCGATGGAAGAAAAAAAATGAAAATATACGTACTATTAAAATATATTATGAATACACAGTATAGTACGCAGCAATTTTTTTAAAATTATTTATTAAATTTTTTGTTTATGTTTCACTAGAAAATTCTGCTGAAAAGGCACCAATGGAGCGCCTCATGAACCCTGCCATGCCTCTCCAGACTGCTGATTTTATCCTAAACAAACTGATTTTAATAATCGTATTAGGCCTGATCCTGCGATGCTTCCTGGTCCAATTTAGAGAATGTAAAAATCATTGTTTATGTATTTTTTATAATCGTAAGAATTGTTTGTGCAACTTTTTTAATTTTAGATCAAAACCTACAAGCTGTGCAGCAGTTGGAAGAAAGTATTCGACAAAATTCAATACGACTACAAAATTTAAAGCGACAGCTGGATCTTGTGCATCCTGATGAAGCGAAAGTGTGTCGTTTGCCGTACTTATTTTCCAAACACAGTTTTGATACCTTGTGGGCATGCATGCTACTGTGCAGCATGCTTGCCAGGCTTCTATAACGACCCAGCAAATATTAATACAAATAAGCTCGTAAGATGTCCAGTTTGCCAAAATTTGGGCAAACTTTATAATGTTTGTTCATAATTTATTTTGTAAAACTTTATAATATATATTTTTTTAAAGTTTTATATATGATACTATGATTGAATAAAGAATAAAATATTTAGTAAAATAAAGTGCAAGATAATTATTTGCATGAGTCGCACCATACCAAAAAATCTCTGATAATGCAATGATCAACA
Source organism: Anastatus disparis (assembly GCA_017163975.1). NCBI lineage: Eukaryota > Metazoa > Arthropoda > Insecta > Hymenoptera > Eupelmidae > Anastatus > Anastatus disparis. Next base: position 4,203,222 of record JAFFSR010000227.1, read on the forward strand.
TATATTTATAAAGTAAAAAGCTATTAATTTTTATAATTAACATCATACAGTTTTTACTATTTTTTAAACATTACTTATATAATGAATTTTGTAATTATTTAGAATAAAATTATAAAATTATTATTTTTTAATAAATCCAGCAGGCAATCAAGGAAATTATGAAAAATCAATTCTGAAGATAAAAGGAAGCTGCACAAAGTACATCGAATTTACACCTCCTTATTGCCAATAATAGTCATAAAAGTTCAGCAAAGAGAAAGTCTGAACGTCATTTTTTTTTCCTTCTCCAATCTCCATCTGCTCAGCATCAAAAGAATCGGAAAAAAGATCCCCTCGTCAAAATCCATCATATTCTCTTTACATAATAAGCTCCTTTCAACAGGATTAGGTAAGTGTACACACTATCGTCATGCGAGTTAGGTAACAACGTTAAAAACCTCTCGTTAACGTTTCTCCTTCTCAAGTAGCCTTGGCTCAAGGTTATAATTTCAAATATATTTATCTGAAAAGATGAAGAAAATTCTTCTTTTTTTTTTTTTTTTGAAGCTCGGTTTTACGCGGGCTGGCTACCGTGCTTCAAAAATTTGTCGGCCTTATGATTTACAAGCTTCCGAGCGAGAGAAGGAACCTTTTACTATATTACCCTTAGAGTTATGTATACAAAGCATAAGGTAGCATCATAAAATAATAAACCATCTATTAGAGAGGTTCTTTCCTTTTACTTTGGGGGCATATCTTTATCGTTTCTCTCTTCGCGGCAGCTACCAAAAAGGTACGTATATATATAGAGAAAAATGAACGCGATTTTACTTACCGTGTACGCATCAGCATCGCACTTGTACCGAAAAAGAGCTGGAAGACGAAAAATTGCGCCCCTTTCACGTTATTTATAACACGGCGTGACGAATCACTCCTAACCGATCCTCACGATATATATACCTTATAATGAGTAACTATAGAACGAGATGAAGAGGGGAAAGGGGAGTAATAATTTTGACATTTATATATATCTTATGAAGAATATATCGGAAGTAACTGTGGGCTTTTAAATATATGCATTTTCGTTGTTTATGCGCATAATAATGTTAAGGAGGCCGTGGACAATGAGAAAAGGATTTTTGCCATTTCATTTTTCGCCTTGTTATAAAGCTCGCCGTAATGAGGTTATTTATTGGGCCTGTTAGAGGAAAGTTTTCGTGCTGCACTTGGTTTTTCGCTGAAATGGCCTTGCGATTTAATCGATAACACTTTGAGAAAACCGCTATTTTTAATGACGCTGTAAATTATAATATGTGATTTTTTTTTGTTGATTATGTGCGATTAGTGTATACGGTATATTACAATGTTAATTTTTTTTTATTAATTATTCATGTTTATTTTTTCGAAATAGTTATGTTAAATTTTAATATTTGAAGGTAAAAAAAATCTTAATGATGTTTAGTTAATGATTTGTATAATTGATGCGCGGATTAACAGGTACAACTCGAGCGAAACGTCGCACGTTTCTACAGTAGTAAAGTAAATATAATTTATAAGTGAGGTCCCAGTGGCTCAGTCAGTAGAGCGATGGATTCATAGTCTCGAGGTCTCGAGTTCGAATCCCGCTCTCGGCGGCCAAATGATACAAGCACCACTGAACTTTACATGTGCTTTATTCACAAACACACTGATGACCTCCATCGCTAATTAGCATCGCAATGATAGCATAAATACAGCGATGTTAAATTGTAAAAAAACTTAAAAAGTTTGTTAAATTCTTTATCCTTAATCCAAGAGTTTTAAAAATATCTCTATATTTTTATATAGCCTTCTATTTTCATTAATAAAAAGCCTAATATAGAGATATTTCGAAAAATGTTTGAATGAACATTAAAAATTTGGGAAACTGTAACGTCGGTAACTACGTATAAACCATATACCCTATCACATACTGATGATCTCTATCCCTAATTAGCATCGCAATGATAGCTGAAATACAGCGATGTTAAATAAAATTTTTAAAAAATATATAATTTATAAAAAGAAAATTTCAACGAATCTTAAATAATCAAATAAATTATACTTGTTAAAAAATCAACAATAATTACTAAAGTTTTTATTTATTCTATAAATAAGTCAACTTTTGTAAAATTGATTTTTCAATTAATAAGGGAAGCTTAATTTTTTTACATATATTAACCATAGAAAAATGATAATATTCAAAATATTAAAACAATAGTTTAATAAGAAAATATTTATTGAATATTTATAGTTTCAGAAAATAATTTCGTTAATCGAAAAATTAAAAAAAAAGACCTTACGATGGAACAAAAAATATACAACCAATAAAACATTTATGCATTTAATTCGTGTTTATTTAGAAATTTGAAATGATAATCTATAAAAAAACACTAACATTAAGTCATGTCAGATAAGCTTGTATTAAATTTAAAAATTATCATTTTTTTACAGTATTTTCACAATTTTTATTTAGTTTTATTTAGTTCTTAATTTAGTAATCTTAAATTAAACGATATCCAATTATTGACTTTAGATATAGTTATAATAAGCACATTATGCATAGGTATAATACACCACGTAAAATGATGTACAATTATCAGCACACTGAATTAATAATTCCATTGAGTTTTCTCACTTATTCTGGCAATACAAAAAGAAAATAATAATTTATTGAAAATTTCTAAATCAACAAAATTTTGAACAATCTTTTTATGTATATATTAAAAATCTCCTGAACGGTAATATAAAACAATTAAGCTTTAACCTGACTAATCAGTAAATTTGTTTGAACATTAAAGAAAAACTAGCACACGGTAATTTCAATAAAAAAGAAAAATAAAATAAAAAAGTTTAGTCCGCTCTTCTAAAGAGACTTTGAGCGTAATTAATGGAAAAGTTGACCTGCCAATCAATCCAAAGTCTCATAGTGTTTCAATATAACATCGTTGCGTCTTTGCTCACCAGCGTCCTCCTCACCTCTCGGTATATACGCAACGATAATTTATTTGGTCCAACAAACAACAAGAGCGTACGCTGGATTTACGGTATCCCGATATTGGATAATGAATCAGGTTCTCCCCTGATGGAATTAACTTAGCTACTGCCTCCCTTCCAATAGTTTCGCGAAGGAACTATCTTTGACCTATTACCATCCACCTATATTCTCACCTTTATTAACAAAAGGCCTCTACTATACATGCAGTGCAATGTCCTTTAATGCCCATCTATATATACGCAAGTAACCTTTTATGGTTTCTAGTAACATCTTCATTGGATCTACTTTGATTCTCGAGACATTGACGCGCGTATACAAGATAACTTGCAATCGTGCCAAGGGTTATTGGCTTGCTACAAATTTAATAGATTCTCTTTTTTTAAGTGACTAATATAATTTTTAATGTTTAATTTTTGTGAAAAATAAGGTAGAAGTGCTTTTAAAATTGTTAGATGTAACATTTTTTGACAAATTAAGTATAAGAAATTTTTGTTGAAAAATTATTTTTTCTTAGCATTTTTTTAATTTAATATACAGTAAAAGTATTTTTATTTACAAGTTCTGAATTTTTTTTATATCTTTATACAATAAATTTGTATTAAAAATTTATAAAAAATTTTTGTTCTGATACTTTTGATAATTATGAGTTGGATTTTATCATTATCCTTTTTTTTAAATTTTTCATATTTGATGAGAAATTGAAATATTTAAGAAAGAGTTGAAATAATTTAGTATTGATGAAAATTCTGATAACTATGAGTTGAAATTTACCATTATCCTTTATTTAAAAAATTTTTCATATTGGATGAGAAATTGAAATATGAAAGAGTTGAAATAATCTAGTATTGATGAAAATTAAAAATTTTCCAACTCCCCTTCTCTACCTACAGTGCAATAATTCAAGTAAAACGAACCTAAATAAAAGGCCCTTTCTTTCTTAAGTAAATTCAGCTTGTATACACCTTCTACAATGTAAAATTCCATTACAAAAAAAAGACAATAAAAAAAAAATCTGTTTGGGTCTAAACACCGGATTAACCATGAGCAGAAAAAAAAGGGTTGAGAAAGAAAGGCTTTCGTTTTTCTAACTTTCCTCGTTATAAAACGATGAATCGGCACGCCATAGCTTCGTTAAACCAATTTCGTTGAGAAAAACACATGACGCTTTAACATAGAACGACGGCGAAGAGAACTTAGTGACCCTGACTAAAGTGAAAATTTTGCTTATGAAAGCCAACGAGCGACTACGTTTTTCAAAATTTTAGTTGTAAAAAAAAGGAGGTAAAAGAGAAAAGAAATGTTGAGAAAAACATTTAAGCATCCGAGTTAACTCGGTCTTTCCAGCTTTGTGTCGACTTACTTTTTTTTTTTCATTTTCTTAAAGGTACGCAATATTACTGCGTAATTAAGAATATACGCAGGAATAAAAGTCTGTTGTTATGTACAAGAAGACGAGATAATAAACCAAAATAAAAGCATCCTAAGATTTACGGTTTCTTTATATAAGCACTGAGAGCAGGAAAATTTTCACCAGCTTCAATAGTTTCTTTCCCTTTTGAGCATTAAAAGTTACTTTCCTCCATTTTTCCACACAAAGTCGTCGTGAAGACGCTCACACATTGCGGCTTTTTATTTTTACTTTACTCTTTGACCTGGAGATTTTTCTTTTTTTCTTTTGCGCTTTGTCGACGAACGATGTTGACATGATGTTTTGCTTTATTTTTTCTTCTCTTCTTACGAGATAAATGAGCTTTTGTTTAGTAGTAAGATCCGTGTACTGAAAGTCTTTGTCACAAAATTAATTTTTTCTTTCATTTAGATTTCGAGAAATACGAAATTGTTAGATCTTTTATCATTATTCTTTCATATTTATTATTAAGCTTTAAGAAATATAAAACTTAACACTGCAAAATAATCATTAATTTTTGAAAATTATTTATAACAGTGTGTTTTTAAAATTTCGTGTATTTTTTTCTTTCATCACTTTTTTCATAAGGGAACTTGAAGGGTAAAGTGAGATAATTGGATGTTGAACTTTCTTAATTATACTAAAATTTCTTCAAAAGCACAACTTTGTTTTATTCAAACTGAAAAATTCAATAGAAAATATTTTTATGGATATTATAGTACGTGATTTAAAATAAGAATCTAGAATTCTTAAAATAGATTTTATGAAATTTAATAATTTATTTAGTAATTAATAAATCAATTTTCATGCTGATGATGATTTAGGATGTTAGATTAGTGATGCGCTTTAAAAGGTGCTATAAACTAGAGCAATACCGATGCAATAATAATTTTAATTTATAGGGAAAAATTTGCACTATACAGAATCTTTCTACGTCATCCCGAAATAGCACCTTCTATAACTATAATCCATATAATTTTTACACGCTGATATTCAATTTTGCGCGTCAAAAGTGTCGCGTAATAATTTTTTTCAATCTAAAAATTATTCCAATTTTATGCATCAATAAATTATTATCGCAATTTGCTCTTATACTGGATTTAATAACAAGCTGCAACGTTTGCGCATAAGCGTTTCATCAAGCCCGCATTATTCATAAACCACTTTGCAGGTAAAATCGATATCCATCCAGCGTCATTGAACAATAATTAAACATAAAGCGTGAAATCTAAAAATTAATAAACGAAGAGCGCGTAAAAGTGTTAACAAGTTTAAAACCAATGCGCTTTAACGTCTCTCGTATTCCGACTGGTCCATTACGCGGTGCACTGTAGATATAACAGCGCGAAATAATGTATATTGTGGAAGCCCATAAAGTTCAGTCTATGTCGGCGCATAAATACGTAAATACATAAACCAATCGTCAGTTTTTCAAAAAATTTCCTCTCTCTCTCTCTTCCTCTTACTCAAAAAAGAAAAAAAAAGAATTTATGACATCAGTAGTGTAACTGATGTTTTCATTCTCCATCCCCTGCAGTGTATTTCTCCTTATTTCCTCATCTGTTCTCTTCCGCGAGCGCATATAAACCAAAATATTCCTTTGTGGGCTGCGTGTATAAGGAGTCGTTTTCTTTTTCCTAATTTGCCCACCAAGCGGTTTTCGTTAATGTCCAGCATAGAGAAAACATTGAAACTTACAAGGACGAAAAGAGCTTCCCCCCTCTATCTCTCTCTTACTTCTGTTCTCCGTTATTACCGCATGCGGTAAACCGTAGAGGAGATATTTGGTTTTCTCGAGAAGGACCAAAAAAGAAAATGTTTTCTCCACGTTATGCCATTGACAACTTAAACTTTTTTTTCTGTATACATATACATAAATACAGATCTGGACAAAGGTGGGTGGTAAGATGTTCTTTTTAGCAAGGTCATCCGATGATATGCTTTTTGCTGTTTATACATTGAGCTATGACGAATGTTTAACGTCGCCTCGAGGGTGGTATATATGCGTTTGGTTAAAATGGTAGCCGCGTCTTTTATAACTAATTCGTGTTGCTACCAATCTTTTCAATTCTTGCGAACGACATGATGCTTCGACTATTTTTTTTTTACATTATTTATGGGGTTGGTTGATTTATTCTCTGTCGAGATAAGAATGTTAAAATATAACGACGCTATTATGATCAGAATAAAATTTATTTTTTAAGATACAGTTTATAATAAAATGAATTTCTCACAATTTTGTTTTGATTATTAAAACTAAAATTCCATTCTAAAATGAACGTAGATACTATTCAAATTAAAAAAAAAAAAACTAATGATTGAATAATTTAATTGTTGATGTTAGGTTTATCATATCTTCAATTATTTAAAAATTTTTTTTGCGCCATTTAGAAATAAAGGTTTACATTTTAAGAATAAAAAAATTAAGCGTTTAAATTAAAATAGCTTGAGTTCATCATATACATCGAAATCAACCTTCGTAGAAATCGAATCCATTTTTAGACTAGTTTACAGAAAATTAAAAACTGCAACAGCAAAAAGAAATTTGAGTTTTTGTCATTAATGTAACGTTTTCTTTGCAAGTCTTTGGATAATAAATGTTTTATATTATTTTATGTATACACTCAACATAATAAAACAACATTATCACAATAAATTGGCGAAAAAATAATGTTTCCTGTTCTTTTGCTTTCTCATAGAGAAAGCATTGTATCGGTAAAAAAAATTTTTTTCTATTTTTTCATTAATTTGTACATATTTGAACTCAGTGAGTCGAAAAAAGTGGTTTCCAGAAAATGTCTGTATGTATGTGTGTGTGTGTGTGTGTGTGTGTGTGGATGTATGAATTCAGTTAGTAAGCTGTATCTCGAGAACTACTCGATGGATTTGCTTCTAATTTTGCATGGAATTTAGTTTTGTGATTAACTTGCTGGGAAGCTATTGATAATTTGGTTCTTCCACCTTAGTTTTCATTTTAAAGTTTTTTTAAAAAATAAAAAAAAAATTCGATTTTTCGTTTTTTGGTTTTTTTTATTTACTACTCGATGAATTTGCTTCAAAATTTGCATGGAATTTATTTCTGATTGCCCGGGTAAAATAAATTTTTAAAAACTGTTTTTCTTAGCTCAGTTTTAATTTTAGAGCATTTTGAAATTTTTGAAAAAAATGTTTCTATTTATTAAGCCAATAAAATCTTAAAAACTACTCGATGGATTTACTTCAAATTTTCCATACAATTCAATTTTTTGATGAACTGGTGCGGAAGCTATTGGGAATTGGTTTTCTTAGCGCAGTTTTTTTTTTAGAATCATTTTAAGAATTTTTAAAAAATTTCGATTTTTCATTTTTTTGTATTTTACGTAAACTACTCGAAGAATTTGTTCGAAAATTTGTATGGAACTTAATTTCGACTGCCAAAAGTATAAACAATTTTGTAAACTAATTTTCTTAGCGCACTTTTAATTTTAGAGCATTTTTAACATTTTTAAAAAAATTTTTATTTTTAATTTTTTTCTATTTTACGAAAACCATTTGATAGATTTGCTCCAAAATTTGTATGCAATTTATTCGCTACTGTCTGAAGAAAACAAGCTTTGGAAAATTAATTTTCTCAGTGCAGTTTTAATTTTAGAGCACTTTGAAAATTTTCAAAAAAATTTTTATTTTTCATTTATTTTCTATTTTGCGTAAACCATACTATAAATTTTCTCCAAAATTTTTATACAATTAATTCGCTGTTGTCTGAAAAACATAAGCTTTTGAAAACTAATTTTCTTAGCGTGGTTGCAATTTTAGAGAATTTTAAAGATTTAAAAAAAAAATTCGATTCTTCTTTTCTTATTTTTTTTATTCTACGTAAAGTACTCGATAGATTTGTTCTAAAAATTGCAGGGAAATTATTTGCGACTGCCAAAAGAAGGGAAATTTTCAAAAATTGATTTTCATAGCGTAGTTTTAATTTTAGAGAATTTTTAAAATTTTGAAAAGAAATTTTGAAAAGAAAATGTTATTTATTTAACCAGTTAGATCTCGAAAATTACTCGATGGATTTGCTTCAAATTTTGTATACCATCTATGTTTTTGTATAACTAGACGGGAAGCTATTGAAAATTGGTATTCATAGAGTAGTTTTTTTTATAGAGCCATAAACATGAACTGTATTTATATATAAATATGATTGCATTTTATAAAGATTAGAAATTTTGTTGTCATCATTCTTTTTATTACTACATTATATCATTTTTCAATAGAACAAATTTTTTTGTATTACTTGATGATTTAAAATAAATTATAAATGTTGAAAAAGCAAACAGCTAGCATATGTGTTCGAAATTTATAAAGCACAATATGAGTAAATATTAATGTTAGACAATTTTTTAATATTAAAATCACATATAAATAAATATAAAAAAATTAATGAAACTCAAAGAACTCTATGAGAAAGCATTCCGCCAAAGCACTTGGCAGCGTTTTTTCTAACTATTTTTTTTTTTTTTTTCATTTTATTTAACTTCGCTGTATTTGTGCTATCATTGCGATGCTAATTAGCGACGGAGGTTTTCAGTGCGTTTGTGAACAAAGTACATGTAACGTACAGTGGTACTTGTTTCATTCGGCTGCCGAGCGCGGGATTCGAACTCGGAACCTCGAGATTATGAATCCATCACTCTACCGAATGAGCCACTGAGACCTCTTATTATTATTATCAACAATTTTAAATTTTAACGTTAAATAATAAAGGAAACGAAAAACCAACATTTTTTTGTAATTTTAGTAAAAATAGATGCCAAAAGAAGCAAAATAAAATTTCTGCTGACAATTTTTCAGTTTTATCAACATTTTAAATTTCTACCAAGATAAACTTATTTGAAAACGTAATGTATATCTATATTATTAAATATTCGAAATTAAACAATGAAATACTCCTAGTATCAATTTATTTAAATAATTAAAAACATATCTAATTCATTTTAAGTATCGTAAGTTACTATAGGATTTAAAAATTCGAATTACCCATCAACAATTGAATAAAATTGCTTTTTCAAAATACAAATCTCTTTCCAGCGCGCACTCAATATATCCCCCGCAAAAAACAATTTGCATGAATAAAATAAAAACCAGATCGTGTCAAAACATGATTTGTCATGAGAAATTACCTTGTATACCAAAAATCAATCGGCTCTTTCTATAACTTTTCCCACCATAATTCGTTTTACCAATTGACGCGTATACGCACCGTGCATATCTATATATAGACAACCCTCGAATTTGGCCCCTCAAAATAATTTGAAATTAATTCCCATAACCAATCGTTTTACTGTATACGCAGTCAATGCCGATATCATTCGATAATTTTGTTGCTCGAGCGTTTTTACGATCAAGTAACTTCCTATATGTACCTACGCGTATAGACCGAGCTTAATTCGACATGCGAATCCCTGGGCCACTTTTATTTATTACATATCGATGGATTCTCGCGCGCGAAACTTTATTACAAGCGATTCGTGATACTGGCACGCGTTTATACACACACGAAGGGAAAATATTGTTGGAAAAAAAACTTTTTTTTTTTTTTTTTCGAACGATCAAACGCTCGATTAAATTTCCTTTTTTTTTTGCGTCAATACTTTAACGCTTTTAGTATTACACGCGTAAATCTTTTTAGATTATCACAGCGCAATACGTTTTATGGGCGTGAAAATGAAAGCATGAATTTAAAGTAGTTAGCGCTGAAAAATGACAATCAATTTTCGAGTTGAATGATACGTGTATGGAATTAGATATTTTTAGGCTCTATAAAATCATTTGATCTTAATTAAGTGCAAATTTTTTCATATTTTAAGGTATCAATTTGATTTAAAAGCTTATAATTTTTTTATTGGATAATCCATTTAGTTAAAATCGTTTAACCTTTAAAAATTTATAGGATGTTTGATTTTTTCAACGAAATAAAAACATAATAATAAATCTAAATTAAAATTTCATTTAAACCTTTACAAAAAAAAAAAAAATAACAACCCTCATATTATAAATAAAAAAATGCTTCCCTTTATTCCGCCGTACTTTTACCATTGATCTTGAGCCGGTGAGTTGGTAGAGCATTGGATTTGTAATCTCGGGGTTCTGAGTTCGAATCCCGCTCTCGGCAGTCGATTGATTGATAAAAGCACCCACTGTACGTTACGTGTGCTTTGTTCACAAAAATGCACTTACAAGCTCTGTAGCTAATTAGCATTACAAAATAGCATAAATATAGCGATGCTAAAAAAAAGGCATTGATCTTACACTAAGCTGCCACGTATTTTTTTTTTGTTGTTCGAAAGCTCGTCGTACGTGACTGCTATAAAAATTGGTCGTCAAAATATTTATACTTACAGCTTCATAAAGACTCGTAAAAATCGATGAAAAAAAAGGAGCTCCTAGCACGCTTAAACTTCATTTTCCATGTACAGAAGCGTTACAGAAAAAAAAAGATGAGAATTCTACAACCCTTCGGTTCGTTCCGTGCGATTTTGAATTTTTTTTCTGGAAAAAAGCCCATAAAGACGACACTTCAGAAAGGATTTTAATAAAATCTTATAGTATACAATTGAAGAAACAAATCTTTGTGACCCAAAGCGGTACTTGGTCCCTTTTTTTTCTAGGTCAAGAAAAAGGCTTAAGCCTTAGCTTTCGCTGAAAGCAAGAAAAAAAACGGTATAAAAAAACTAGGACAAAAAATGTACTAAGCAAAGGGTTAAGGTATACGAAACGGTAGAAAAAAAAGGATTTAAAAAAAAGGATTACTAAACTGAGCAGCCATGGCGGTCAGTTTTTCGAAAAAAAAAGTAGGGAAAAAAAATTTCGTTAACCAGAAAGGGTTGACTCCTTTTAACGAATATTAACTGCCTTGCCCATTGTAAAATTTTGAGTTTCCCGTGCTTTTTCAATACGAATTCACATAGCTTTCGATTCGACGAAAGGAGCAAATGTGTTTTTATGGTATGAAGGTCTTTATGACGAACACTTTTTTTTTTATTGCTATTTTAGAAAAAAAATCGAAGCATAGTTTAAGTACTCATACAAAATAAATAGAAAGCAGAAATCTCCAAATGTCTATATCATCTAAAATGATTTTGTTTCTCTTATTTTTATCTTTGTATACAAATTTTTTTAAACATTTCTATAACACATTTTTTATCAATTGAAGAGCTTTTTGGATAAAAAATAAAAAATTTGCAAAACTGTAATGTTAGTATTTTAAATTTTCTTAGGATATGATTTTTTGAAAAAAAGTATCAATTATTTATCAAAGATTAAAAGTTACAATACTATCACATTCCATTTTCTAAATAAAGAAAAAAAATTCATCTTTGTTTGAAACGTCAATTTTTCCTTAATATCCATCGCGCAAGCATACAAAACTGCTGCCGTAAAGAGTCGGGTGGTCCCTTTCAGTCTTCCATATTTCTGCTTTTTCATTTCTTCCTCATTTACACGTTTCTCGAGATACATTAGAATCGCGCAACGGGTGAGCTAAGCTCTTTCTTTTCCTTTATTTTTTCTCTCGTCTGTTGATGCTAACAGCATCCGTCAGTTTTGACTTTTCAATTAGCCACAGAGTCGCCTTCACCCAAATATTGTGCCTAGCTAACTTTAGTCACGCTCTTCTGCAAGAGTAAAGATTTCATTTTCGCGATGTTTTCTAGTTTTTTTTTTTTTTTGTTTCTGTTTAAGATGAAGAAACAAGGGATGTTTCAATATTATAACACACGCGTATACACCCGCCCATACTAAAAATTTCGTCTCGGTCATGCTGAAAAGTCTACGTTCCTTCTGTAATTTTTCAAAGAATAGACACTCTTTTTTTTTGCCTTACGCGCTACAGCCAAGATAGGCCATATCGAATTTCTGTTGACGTTTTTATCTTTTTCATGGACTTTTAAGCGTGTATTATGTCTCTATTTGAAAGCTCAGGTATTTTGGTGAAAATGTTTTTTAGTTTTTAAAGGTGTATATGGTGACGACAGTTGTCATGTATTATGTGTAAATATAGCATAGACAGACTGTCTAATACCCCGCGTAAAAAAATTTAGGTTCCGGAAAAGTTTGTCAAAAGTTTAGTTTAGTTCAAGTTCATATTTGATTCGACAAATGAGACAATCCCGAACTTTGTTGAAAAAATAGTAATGCTTCACGGACGTTTGGTAGAACTTGTTTTTAACTTTATTTAAATATTTTCGATCTTAATACAATAATTTGTTAAGTTCTGCAGGAATATGGCAAAACTTATTTTGAACTAACTTCGAATATTATTAATTTTTTCAAAATAAATAGCCAAGTTTTACAGATGTTTGGTAAAGGTTTCGCAAAACTTGTTATTAACTTTATCTAAATATTTTTTATACTAATACTAATTACACGATAATTTGTTAAGTTTTGCAGATGTTTGGTAAAAGTTTGGCAGAACTTGTTTTTAACTTTATTTAAATAGTTCTAAAATCAATAAAATAGTAAAGTTCTGCCGAAATTCTACGAAATTTATTTTGAACTTTATTTGATTGTTATTAATTTTTTTAAAATAAGTAGTAAGTTTTAAAAAGATTTGACCGTACTTCTTTTGAACTTTATTCAAACTTAATAAAATAAATAGTAAATTTTTGCAATTTCGAAGTTTATCTAAAATTTAGTACAGGTAAATTTAAATTTTTTATTAGTTTATAATAGAGTATGAGCAAATATTTTCTTCAGCTGTTAATAGTTAATAGATTTTGTGTATTTTTTGTGTTTAAGAATGAGGTCAAATTCGAAGTGAAATTTTGCAAACGAGATAGGTTATATAAAGGATAGTTTGGAGATCTCATTTCACTCAAAAAATATACACAAAAAACAATTTATTTATTATGAAATTTAAGCAGCTAAAATTAAATTCAAATTAATATTAAATTTAATGGTAATTCACATAAGAATTAATACATTTTATTAAAAATCGATCTTAGGATTGCATGGGATTCTATGCAAAAGTAATAAAAAAAATTCATGTATTTAAATCAAAATGAGTAGTAAATTGTAAGTTAATTAAAATTAATTTGCATGCATAAATACATATTTTATTATTTAAGAAATCGATGCACATTCGTTTTAATGTACAGATGACGTCGAAAATTGCATTAAATTTCATGTCTATTTTAACAGTGTATTTATTATATTCATCTCCAACAAACACTGTTATTTTTAATTTTTCAAACTAATTTTTTTATAAATGTTAAAATAACACTAATAGAGAAGCACAGAAAATTTGATGCAAAATGAAAAAAAAGTTCACGTCTGAATTTAAAGGTTACAAAAAGATGAACTAACTAAAACCCAAAAACTTCATACAAATTTTTAATTACATTTCATATTTCTCTCATATTATTCGTAAAAATCAGGCAAGAGTACAAAACGCTGGAACAGCAGAAGCCTCTTCTTGAACAAATAAACCTTAGTTTAGACAGGTAGCATTTTTCCAGCAAATTCCTGAAAAATAAGAAAAATTTTCACAAAGAAATTATTCTTATAATAAATAAAATTGTAAATAGAAAATTAATTATTTCAGCAAATATAAAATAAATTTTGTAATCAAATTAGGTTATAATATTTTCTCAATGTAATTATACAAAAAATGGAGATATAAAATTAATATTTTTACTTATCTGATCAGATCTTCAGTAATTGCTGCTTTTATTTTTTATGTAGCAATATGATAATTTAAATTGTATATTTTATTTGATGTATTTTCTAAATGTGAAGATCTAATTTCAAGCGCGATTGTCTAATCATCTTGAAATTGTTTGTTTATTTGTTGTCAACGAAGACATTGACTAGTGAATAAATTTCCATAACCAATAAACAAATAGTTTCATTCTGTTTAGACAATCACGCTTGAAATTAGATCTTCACATTTAGAAAATACATCAAATAAAATATACAATTTAAATTATCATATTGCTACATAAAAAATAAAAGCAGCAATTACTGAAGATCTGATCAGATAAGTAAAAATATTAATTTTATATCTTCATTTTTTGTATAATTACATTGAGAAAATATTATAACCTAATTTGATTACAAAATTTATTTTATATTTGCTGAAATAATTAATTTTCTATTTACAATTTTATTTATTATAAGAATAATTTCTTTGTGAAAATTTTTCTTATTTTTCAGGAATTTGCTGGGAAAATGCTACCTGTCTAAACTAAGGTTTATTTGTTCAAGAAGAGGCTTCTGCTGTTCCAGCGTTTTGAACTCCTGCCTGATTTTTACGAATAATATGAGAGAAATATGAAATGTGATTAAAAATTTGTATGAAGTTTTTGGGTTTTAGTTAGTTCATCTTTTTGTAACCTTTAAATTCAGACGTGAACTTTTTTTTCATTTTGCATCAAATTTTCTGTGCTTCTGTAATAGTGTTATTTTAACATTTATAAAAAAATTAGTTTGAAAAATTTAAAATAACAGTGTTTGTTGGAGATGAATATAATAAATACACTGTTAAAATAGACATGAAATTTAATGCAATTTTCGACGTCATCTGTACATTAAAACGAATGTGCATCGATTTTTTAAATAATAATATATATATATATATATATATATATATATATATATATATATATATATATATATATATATATATATATATATATATATATATATATGCATGCAAATTAATTTTAATTAAATTACAATTTACTACTCATTTCGATTTAAATACATGAATTTTTTTATTAATTTTGCATAAAATCCCATGCAATTCTAAGATCGATTTTTAATAAAATGTATTAATTCTTATGTGAATTACCATTACATTTAATATTAATTTGAATTTAATTTTAGCTGCTTAAATTTTATAATAAATAAATTGTTTTTTGTGTATATTTTTTGAGTGAAATGAGATCTCCAAACTATCCTTTATATAACCTATCTCGTTTGCAAAATTTCACTTCGAATTTGACCTCATTCTTAAACACAAAAAATACATAAAATCTATTAACTATTAACAGCTGAAGAAAATATTTGCTCATACTCTATTATAAACTAGTACAAAATTTAAATTTACCTGCACCAAATTTTAGATAAACTTCGAAATTGCAAAAATTTACTATTTATTTTATTAAGTTTGAATAAAGTTCAAAAGAAGTACGGCCAAATCTTTTTAAAACTTACTACTTATTTAAAAAAAATTAATAACAATCAAATAAAGTTCAAAATAAATTTCGTAGAATTTCGGCAGAACTTTACTATTTTTTTTTTTTTTTTTTTTTTTTTTTTTTCGCTTTCTTTTACCCTGTGGCCCACGGCTAACTATCTTACTGTTATGCGTGGCCACCTCTACCACCTTTGTGTGGAGGTGCTCCTATCTATTTTTATTTTTTTCGATACAACAATGTTTTTCGCCGCAACTATATTTTTGTTATAAACTAACTAAAGTACTTAACTTAATTAGTTCCCACATCCCCGAGAAGTCTACGGACTGCCGCGTTCCTAGAACAGTCGATAAGTAGATTTCTACGGTAGATTCCTGCATTTGCCCAGGCCTAAGCCTGTGACGTAGGGAAAACTCCCCCAGGAGAAAACCTACGCCAGGAATATTTACCCATCGCGCTCAGAAGTTCTTTTTCCGATGAAAAAACGTCTGAAAAAAATTTCAGGTGTTTTCACCGGGAATCGAACCCCCGACCACTCGGAGCGAATGTGTAGAGACCGTATAAGGCGTATGCCTTAGCCGGTTACGCCACAGACGCTCTTCAGAACTTTACTATTTTATTGATTTTAGAACTATTTAAATAAAGTTAAAAACAAGTTCTGCCAAACTTTTACCAAACATCTGCAAAACTTGGCTATTTATTTTGAAAAAATTAATAATATTCGAAGTTAGTTCAAAATAAGTTTTGCCATATTCCTGCAGAACTTAACAAATTATTGTATTAAGATCGAAAATATTTAAATAAAGTTAAAAACAAGTTCTACCAAACGTCCGTGAAACATTACTATTTTTTCAACAAAGTTCGGGATTGTCTCATTTGCCGAATCAAATATGAACTTGAACCAAACTAAACTTTTGACAAACTTTTCCGGAACCTAAATTTTTTTACGCGGGACTTGCATAATTTTCATCTTTAATTTCAGGTAGAGGACTTAATCTTATAATGAACGATAGTTATCTGTTGAATATTTTAATGTTCTTATACTGTTTGATTTTAAGTAAAACTTTTAGCATTATTATTGGCATTATTTAAAATTATTTTGGTTAACGATTCTCTTTTAATATTTTATAGTACTGCGGACCTTAAATCCGCGTATTCCGGACGCTTTAGCAGATGTTATATAAGCTATTATTGGACTGTACAAAAAAATATTATAAGATACGTGAACTCTAAGTGATCCTTTTGTACGACGTACAAAAAAGTGCCACTTAGAGTCCGTGTATCTTATATTATGTATTTAAATGTCTTTAGAAATTTTACTAAGTACACTCCTTCCAAAAGTTAATCAATAGAGTGATAAAGATCGATTCTCAAATTTCAATATAAGAATCCAATAGTGAAGACGCTCAAACTAATTACTGTGTTTATTGCGTATCGTCAATCATTTTAATCCCTAAAGCGTTTGAGGTGTTCAGTGGCTCACTCGGTAGAGCGATGGATTCATAACTCGAGGTCTTAGGATTCGATTCCCGCTCTCGGACGAGTGATACAAGCACCGCCATGTGCGACACATGTGTTTTGTTCATAAACACACTGAGAAACCTCGGTCTCTAATTAACATTGCTATAATAGCATCAATTCAGTGACGTTAAAAATAAAAAAAAACAAAGATGATAATGATAATCATTTCATTGATTTTTTTTTTTTGCATCTAAGTAAATTATTTATTTGAAACTGTTTCTTTAAAGAAATTAAATAATGCATTATAATATTAATTTATATTTCAATTAAACATGCATTTTCCCTTGAATTTTCTAAAATAAACCTATTTCTAAATAAATGCTATTTGATTCTAAAGAGTAAGTTTTTCAAATAAATAGGACAGTTTATTTGAAAATTAATATTTTTTAAATAAATAATTATTCTATAAGCAGGAAAACAATTGAATTATTGAATTTTAAAAAATGTTTATTAAATAGAAGTAAATTAATGTTTAAATCATAGTAATATAACTTTAAATTCGTAAAATATTATAAATGCAACATTTATTTTCGCAAAAAATTCTAAAATTGAACTTTAAAAAATTTACTGTTGAGTAAAAAAAGTAAATTTAGCGAATTGAAATCTCTATTTTAAAAATTAAATATATTTTGTACTGAAGCTAAAAACGCGAAGTTGTCAAAATCAAAATAAATTTTTTTTAAAGCGGAAAAGTTTGATTTTTTAATTGAATGAATATAATTATATACAATTCAATAAAAGATGAGTGTGTTTTAAATAAATTTTATAAATATCAGAAAAATAAAAAATTGTTTTGTAAAATAAAAAAGTTATAATTGACTAATTTAAAAAATCTAAGAATTAAATAAAATTTATTTATTACCAATTGTTAGTTTGATAAAAGATTTTTTCATGTAAAAAGATATTTTTTGTAAAATGAAATGAAATTTTTTATACAGTGATTATTATTTGCATTTTAAGTTATATTGTAGAGCTGCAGTAAAGACAAGATTTATTAAAAATGAGAAATTTCATATTTTAATTTAATACATGCATGTGTTAGTTTAATAAAATAGTGTTGTAAGTGAAAAAAATATTTTTAGAAATCAAATACATGTTACATAAAACAACTGATGTAATTATTTGCATCGAGAACAATATTTATCAAGTACCTTTTCAGAATTCGCTTATAAGTTGTTTCAATTGCTATAAAAACAAGCAAAACCTTGTAGAAAGTATTTTATTTAAATTGATTTCAGTAACAATTGATATTGAAAAAATAGAGTAATGGAAAAAGTACGCATGCTCAGATGATTAGTCGATTAGCGAACAATTATGCTCCTGTGCAAATATTCTTTACTGCTAATTTCG
Organism: Anastatus disparis; assembly: GCA_017163975.1. NCBI lineage: Eukaryota > Metazoa > Arthropoda > Insecta > Hymenoptera > Eupelmidae > Anastatus > Anastatus disparis. The sequence goes on from JAFFSR010000227.1 coordinate 4,221,667, forward strand.
AAGCAAAATACTAATAAACATAAAAAACATAAATTTATAGACAACGTGAATAATAGCGTTATAAAGAATAGAAAACATTATGAAAACACCTTAATTATCAACTATTTAAAATTTTAATTATGTTATTATATATAATAAACGTAAAATTTTTGAGGTCGTCAGTGGCTCAGTCGGTAGAATGATGTATTCGTAATCTCGGGGTTTCGAGTTCGAATCCCGCTCTCGACGGCTGAGTGATACAAGCACCACTGTAACATGAGCTTTGTTCATAAACATACTGACGATCTTCGTCGTTAATTAGCATCGCTATGGATAGCATAAATATAGCGACGTTAAACAAAATTAAAAAAAGGAACGTAAAGTTCAAACTCCATGAAAATAAAGCATTTATATTTTACTTTTGTTTTTTTATTATAAAATAATTACAGAAGAAAATTCTTATAAAGTTTTCTTAAATATATAACAACAACAACTTTTCTTTGAAGTTAAAAAAAAATCCAATTAAATATTTTTTATTTTTTAAAAGTAATTATAAAATTTAGCAGAAAATGTTTAGCAAAGATACTAGCTACGTGATAATACGTAATGATGATCCATGCTTATTTAGTTACTGTATATTATCCAAAAACATTAGTAGAGAATTTTATTATTTTCTCTTTATAAAAGACTGCATTAAATTAAATTTATTCATGTATAATAATCAGTCGACATCATCACTTTCACTTCTAGAATTTTTAATATACCCATCAAAGGCAGCATCTTAGTTCAACGAAATAAAGACATAATCTTCTAGCTTATTAACCTAAATCGTTTGCCATATGGTAAACGGTTAAAAAATTGATACATCACTTTAAATCTTATTACCTCCTTATACGTAACGCCCAGATGTTTTCTGCTTCGTCTGAAACACAACGAATCGCACAAGACAACATCTTTAACTCAATCCCGAACGAATCATTAAACAATAAACATAGCTCGTAACGAATGTCATTAACACGCCGAAAGAGCATCGCAGAACAGGCCAAAATATTTTTCCAAATCTAACCATTTTCTTCATGCCACTTTACTCTAATCTTGCCTCTAAAAAAAAAAGAAGAAGAAAAAAAAAAGAAAAAGATCACTCTTGGTGATCGACACGCTTGAAAATCGGTAGCTTAAACCACCGCATGTTTTGAAAGCATACGTATATATAAGCCAGCTTCCGAAAGCAAAAGAAGAGCTATATGGGACCACCCGATTTTTGGACTTGTTTCACATCTATATACTTGCCTGACAGTAGGTGGTCTATGGAGACGCAACCAAAGTCTGTCAAAATTTTTCTCTAGCCTTTTATGCATGTACTTTTTCCCGTATACATATACGGGGGAGAAGAAAAAAGATAAACTATTGCGCATCACGCTTTAATTTTTAGTTGGGTATACACGAGCTCGTGTTTGGCGGCTTGTCAAAAAAAAAAAGCGCCAGGTTTGACCATTGTTTTGGCTACATTTTGTGAGCGAGATAGATCTTTTAGTTTTTTTTTTTCTTCTTTTTTTTGGATGCGCATTGTTGAAGATTTACGACGCTAAACGCTTTATTTATTGTGAAAGTTTATTTCTCGTGTATGGGGAGCAAGGGTTGTAATGACGCGATAAAGTGTAAATTATAAATTTAATTATTAAAATTATTGCGGATCATTAATTTTTAATGAAAATTGTAATACAGACTGCATTAACATGTATTAATGTGTAATATATTCCATAAAATGAGATAGTAGATTGGAATTCTTTATTATTTCTTATAAGGCTTTTAGAGTGAATTGGTATAATACTATGATACAGTATTTTTAAAAAATTCACTTAAAAAAATCCTAGAAAAACAATAAAAAAAAAATTAAAAACAAAAATTTGCAATTCGTTCCATTAGCCCCGTGGATAAACCGTATTCAATTGTATCTTATGATATACGTATTTGATTTATTCCCGATTGCTTAATACTAAATCAATAATTTTATAAAATAGCCGAGCTAAATTTTTTAATTCGTATTGATTTAATTCCTTAAAAAATATTATATTTAAAAATTAAATTACACAGCCATTACATCGATAGATACTGCAAATCCTTTTCGCGTATTATATCTTAATTATTTACATCTTCCCGAAACAATAGATCTCGGTAATTCTGTAAAAGTCAGCGATATTATTATCCGTAAACCAATTTCATTAGAAAGATAATCAATTTCGCCGTTGCGCTCCGACAGATCGCGCAACATGAAAAATAGATGTAATCAATTTTTTTTTTCTCCTTAACAAGATAAAAATAAACTCACCGACGAAATAAATGATATCGCGCGCTTGATTGATTGTGTTGTTAACCCTTTAATTATACATTTATGATGAATTTTTTTGCCGAATTATTTTTATTCTATTTTTATTTTACGTTGTAATATATTGGCAGAAATATTGACATAACAACATTAATGTTATAAAATATTGCGTATCATTCAATAACATTTAGTTGATTGATCATCACGAACCTATAAAATATATCATTCCAATACGTCATTTCATAACTGTACTTACATATTCCGTTTTATCGGAACACGTGCTATCTCAATCGACCCACTGACGCTTCAACGAAATACGTTTCACAAAGAAAGAGAGTAAAAATAATACCAGAGATAAATAGAATCTCAAATTATCCTCGAATCTTTAGTATACACAGCCTATACGAATATTCTCCCATAACGAAAGGCATTTAATTTCTCTCGTGAAAAATCTCCGAGCACTTAGGAAAGTAATTCTCGGACATCAGTGATATATATAAGAGAGGCAAAAAAAAAGAGCTCTAAAGCTAATGTTCCTGCAGATAAGATAAATAATTCGGTCTGATCAATTTCCGATTTTCCTTTTATTGCGTTACTCGCGTGTACATAAATAGGGTGAGTTTCTAAAACTATTATATTATGAGGATGTACACAATGTATATTACTGGCATATAAATGGAATTAAGTGTGACGGGTACGTGTATATAAACTGACTACACCCATGTAATTTTCCTCTAGAGTAAGCGTTACAACCCCCCCCCCTCCATTTAGTATATGAGATATCAAGAGAGGGAGTAAGGGGATGATATGATTTTTGTATCAGGGGCTTAAATTGGATATTAATATTTCATAAACTCGTCGATGGACTAATACACGTACGAATACAACGGGCTGAACAAGCGACGGGGGTGTATACGTGCAGGAAGTCATTTCTGAGAGGAAAAAGACTGGAAATTTTTTTACGCGCGATTTTATCATTCAAGGATATGCTGGATGTATTATGGACTGTTTTTTGAGAAATTTATTATTGGGTGTACTGTTATGATATTTAGTTTATTGTGTTAAGTTTTATCGATCGTTGATTTTATTAATATTGTCCTATTAACGTTTTTATTATGGATTATTGTTTATTTTTATAATTGTTCAAGTGATTTCTTATAACAGATAATTTTACGTAAATATTCAAACATATGGAGATAAGATCCCGCTTTTTAATTCAATAGAGTATAAATTAATATACATATTTTTTATTATGATGAGCTTCTATCAACTCCGCTTAATTTTATATAATTTTTAACTGTTATATTAATAAAAGTCTAATAGTATATAAAAAAAAAATTTTTTCAAAGATAATATTTAATGATATTATAACTTTTTTCTATATTGGAAAAGTCAATAAAAGTCAACTTTCACTAAATTTTCAAAGTTTTCTTTATTACATCGAGATCTCATATAATCATTGTGCGTAATTATAAAAGTTAATTTTTTAACAGCCAGTAATTAAAAATGGGTAAAATTCAAAGCACAAGTCAAAAAACAACTCGCCAACTAGCTAAAGTTAGAAAAAAGAAAGGCTAATTAAGTTGTAACTTTTTAACGCGGGTTACACCAGAAGTCAGAAAGATTTTTTCGCCTGTCAAAGAAAATATCTTGATTTTATTTTTTTACGTCTCGCCCGTAGCCATCGACGCGTTTGTAAAAACGTGAAACACTTCTATATAAGCTCGTAAAAAACAGCCCAATACTTCGTTTTCGTTATGTTAAAAGAAACGCAAAGGTTTTTTTTTACGAAGCGTAGCGCGGCAGCAAAAAGCATAAAAAATCATTTTTTCGAAAAAAAAAATGACTCCTCGAGGTCGTTTATTTTTTTAGCTTCTTGCGATACGCGTATATATTTTTTTGATTTTTACAATCCTAGAGTAAAAAAAAAGTGAACGTTTTACCTATAGGTATATACGCGTCGAATGATTTTTTCAATGATTTTTTTACACCTCCAGGACAATGAGGCTCGTTTGATATTTATGACCGTAGATTAGTGCCCATTTTTTTCTCTTCCTTATATACTTAGTATTGGAGATTCGCGTTTTTAGGTATACAACTCGGCTCTCTCGGGTAGTTTACGAGATGCTCCGAAGGAGTTTATGATTTTATGATTCTTTGTACGACCATATCGCTGCCAACGACTGTATACTGGAATCTTTCTTCTTTTTTTTTCTTTGCTTTTTAGAACTTTTTTTTTCTTAAGCTGCAGCTGTTTTTGGCCTTTGCACTGGATCCGAAGATTAACAAAAAATATGTGTTTCATTATTTTGGGTGTTTGAATAGGATCTGAAGGGTTAAATGTTGATGACAGTTTTGGAGCAATGAATTATTTCTAAAATCATATTTTTGCTATTGCTGTTTGCTAAGTAGTTAAGAATTCTAAATAATATGTATAATTATAATTAATATGTATATTAATTCTATGAACAATTATTAAAAATAAATGGATTTTAATAAATAATTTGAATGAATCGATTTACTTTCTAAGAAAAAATATCAAAGATTTCTTTGTTTTTAATAATTATGAAGAATTGAAATAGCTGTAACTAAAACTGATTATTCACATTTTAAATTGTAAAAGATTTTATATAGGATGAAACTGTTTATTTTCGTTATTATTTATAGTTTATTTAAATAATTTTATTGTAAATCATTTGAAAAAATAATAAAAAGCACTCCAAACAATTCTATATTCATATAAACATTTTATTTAATAACATGTATACACAGACATCTGAACATTTTAAAATCATCGACACCAAATAATCCGAATAACACCGATCGAGCATCAATACCGCAAAATAATCGTAAGAATCAAACCAAGCAGTACCAAGCTCATTGTTTACCAGCAACACCCAAAACAACTCAATTGCCGAGTAAATCGAACGAGCTAAAATCAGTCTTCGCTCGCCTTTATACGTATATAAGCTACTGTCGTTAATCGGTCAATATACGCACACACATGCGTGTGCGCACGTACGATACATATAGCGTATCCATTAAATTTCGTTCGCCCCCTATTTGAAATATCTCGTTTACACATGAGGAGAGCTAATTGTCTCCCTTTTACAGCGACGATTAGCTCGATCTTTCTATATATCAAACTGAAATCAGTATACAGATACATATATACATAGACGCAGACGTATAGGATCGTCGTATACACCGTAAGCCTATTTATGCGCTATTATAATGTACCCCATGTGTTCACAGCTATTTTACTTTAGGAAAAGAAAAAAAAAAATATTTTCAGCTTACATATTCGGTTACCCTCGTATATAAACTTCTCTTTAATACGTTGTTTTGTGTATATAGATATACACGCGTAAAGCATATCTTAAACTCAGTTTTTCATGTCTAAAGAGGATGCTGGATGTATGCCTAAAGCCGACTTGGGATTCTTCGGAAGAGTCGTTAATAATACTGACGTAATGACAAGGCAAGACAGATATTAACGGATTCGCAAATTTAATCAGAGCTATGAATTAGTTATAAAGAAAGAAAAATTTTATAGAATTAAGAAAATTTTAATGCCATTTTTCATGCTAATGAATTTATGTTTTTTTTTGAAAGATAAATCATGAACAAATTTAAATATTATTGAAATTGAACTTTTTTCTTTTAAATTGAATTTAAATAAAATTGGAAGTGGGTGTTTGGAATGATAAGAATAATTGTTTATGTTTTATATACTTAATATTTATTTCGTTTTTTTTTACGCAATTTAATTTATACAGTGTTGAACGCATAACAGTTATTTAATATTATTTTAGTTATGGGATAGTGTCCTTAATAATAAATACGTAATCAATAATTTTTCTTAATCAGACGTTAGTTTTTCTTTTGTATCAGTTCACATAAAACTTTGCACTAGTCCCACAACGATTAAAAATTATTTACAATTAAAATGTACAAAACGATAATACAGGAGACTTTAACGAAAATTTTACAGCTTATATATTAAGTTTTAACGCGTTCTTTATTTTAATATAATTTTGGCATGTTTTATTTACAAATTGAGTATGTACAATTTTAATTGTTTAAAAGTTAACGAAAACGAGTTCAATTAAATTAAGTCACATGTACACAAATAAAATATTTTTTTCTTAAGATATCTTTGATTCTCAAGTAAAACTTCATTGATTTTGTCCCTATATTACATGGAAAAAAAAGTAAGCATCGCTTTCTGTGAGAGATAGAACATTACTCTCCGCTTAAGTAAATGTCAATTTACTTACGGGTAATTTTTAATAGTTTTTGATAGTGGAGTGGATCAGTTTTTTTTTTTTTTTTTTCCTCATCTAATAAAATATTTTTTTTTTTCTTTTTTTTTTTTAAATGCCACGAGATGAGGTTATTCATTTATTATTTTGCTGCTAGTTCTTCTCTTTAAATTTTAAAGGGTGATTTCCCACTTTAATAGTCACAAAACTGAGTCAATCTATGATAGAGTGGCTCAGTTTTTTGACTGATAGAGTGAAAAATTTTAAAAATTCACTTTTTCAGATTTAAAGAGTTGATAAAAAAAATTTCTTTCATTGTGAAAGAAAAGCGGTTATACGAAAGTACTTAAAGAGTCCGTAATCCTAACTTATAATTAATAAATGTACAATTGATCAATAAATACGGACATCAATTTACTTTTTTCCGGAAAGCATAAATTGCTTAAAGTACTTTTAGCTTACTTTTATATCCATGTAATGAATAATCTATTCATTATATAAATTTACGCTTTTTCGCTGATATCGTTTTTGTACGGCTGGAATAATTTTGGTGCTTCCATTTTTGTATTCTTAGTGACGATCGACGTGTGGCTATTGGTGATTGGATAGCTTGAGATGACATTGTGCTTACTATCGAAAACGCTTGGGATTTCTAATCCAGCCGATGCAAGAGACAATCCAGCTGGTAATTTGTAGGATGGCGATACTGATGGTGACGACGTTGTTGATTTATCTTGATGAATATGATGCGACTGATGCTGAATACTGTTGTTGTTGTTATTGATACTGTTATTGTTATTTGTTGGGCAATCGCAGTCGCTCGATGATGCGTCGCTCTGTGCGGGACTGAGTTGTGGCATAATCGTTGGCTTATAATTTATTGACGTCGTCATTGTTGGATTAACTGGTACTTGAGTTGTGATATAACTAGTTGGCACGCTAGTTGGCGTTGGGACTGTGAGTCCTGGCAAATGTAACGACGGCATTCCCGTGTGATGATTCGCACCATTTGGAATCATATGTGGATGCGGTGGATAACTTGGTTGCTGTGGATGCGGCCGATGTAAACTCGCTGGCGATGGATATGGCGAGTAACGGGTTGCGTAATATGCGGCTGCTGCACTGTAATTTGGTACAATGTGTGGACCTGGCAATCCAGCTGATTGTGGTGCGTAGGGTAATGCCGCTGCTAATATCGCGCTCGCAAGTGCTGGATCGGTATACATTGGGTAAGGCCAGACTAACGCCATGCGCTGACGCTTATCTTTCATACGACGGTTTTGGAACCAAACCTAAAATTAGAAAAAAAATGTTTTTATTAGACCAATTGTTTAATTTTTAAAAATATTTTAGGTGTTTAGTGAACTTTGAAAATAAATTTAAAAAGCCTTTATAATTCTAAAGATTCTCAGCGTTTCAATAGAACAAGGTCAAAATTAGAAATCTTTTAGTGTCCTTAAATCGGCATCTTTTTCTTTATTTTTTCTTTAAAGGTACACAAAAATCTAAGTCTCAATGAAGAAAAAAAAGGAGCCGTCGGCATATATCAAAGGCTAAAAACTTTCAAAAGAAATGAACGAGCCAAAAAGTATTGGCACCTATATTCTAACGAAGGGCGTAACCCAAGAAGGTGCAATGTTTACCCTCGGTGATCGGCTGTTTGCCGACGGCAAACAAAACACGACCATTCTCTATGGTATAAGAAAGAAAAAAAAAATCTACACAAAAGGCAAGCGGTACTCGAGGCCATAATCGTTCGATCAAACATGCTGGTGCAGAGATTTCTTTGTATTAATGGCTGGCGTATTATTTACGAGCATTAACGCAATAATTTTAATGAAAGTGCTTTTTTTCTTTTTGGTAATCCCGAAAAGTTAATTTGACATGGAATTTTTTTTAATAACGAGAAATTTAATGGTTGATGAGAAATATTTTTTTGAGGAATAAAAATTTTTTACTAATATAATTATCATTAATTAAAACAAAAATTTTTTTAACCAAAAAATTTGAAAAATTTTCAAAGTTCAGTATAAACGTCAAGATAATATTAAAAAAATAAATTAATTTTTACAAAAAAAAAATGATAGTTACCTTAATAGTTGATTCTGGGAGATTAAGTTCTGCGGCGAGCTCGCACCTTCTTGGTCTGCTGACATAGTTTTCCCTCAGGAATTCTTTTTCCAATCTGTTAAGCTGATCTCTAGTAAATGCCGTTCTGTAACGACGAATATTGGGATCGGTGGGACAGGAGCGCATATCTGGTACTGCAAAAAGACAAAAAAAATAAAGATACATTAGACAACATTGACCTTGTTTTAAAAAAAAGAAGATATAAATGGATACAGAATAAAGATTAGAAAGTCGAGTTAACGATATTTATCGGCATACACTATTTATCCTCAAAGCGGAAGCATTGCGGTGAATTTGTGAATAGATGAAAAAAAAAGAATGAGAAAAGACAACCCACGGCGAGCGGCGCTTTAGATGCGTAAACCAACCGCAAGAGAATAGAAAATTGTCGCGCCGACAAGGACGAGTAAAGTGAAAACTTGAAGGCATACATACCCCCTCGTGTGTGGGAAGAAAAGTTTAATACAATAAGACGTGAGAGTTTTGACTTTAAAAGCACCGCGATATTTTCACCTTTTCCAAAGAAAAAAAGTCAATGACAAGTTTCTTTTTTTTTTAACCCTTTTATGAACATTTTGAAAGTTAATATAAAAAATAGATGAAAAATATTAAAACACGAACAAAACAAAAATCTGATGTTTAAAAGACTATAAAAACATGAGAAATATATAACGAAACCCCCAGTTAGACCCTGCAATAAAAATTTTTCCCTTATACAAAAACGCCTTTTCTAAGAATCACAGTTCAAACCGTCGTAAAATAAGCGTTATAAATATTTTAAAAGATATTTACAAGAAGGATTGCGATGTTATAATATCTTGTATTATTTTTATTTGGGTAAGCATACGAAACTATATTCCAAAGTACAAGTTTGTATACATTAGTATAAATTCGGGTAATTAACGAACTTTGACTTTTATTTTGGGTCGTTTCTATCACGATACTTTAATGTTTAGAAATTTTGAAAATTAAGAACAATCAACCGTCATACAGCTACGAGTGGAAATTTTTGATTTTATTAAGAATCGTTAAACTCGACTACATTATAAATACAAAAATTGTTGATTCTAAATTTAACAAAAAAATTATCCTTACCTTCATCCTTGCGATCCTTCCTATCAGCAGGACTTGGCGGCGGACTATTCGGCGCTGAGACTACAGCGTCTTCCTCCTCTCTGCCCAAATTGATGTTTTGTGTCATACCTCCTCCGTAAACTCCGTACCCTTGAAATCCTTGCATTTTGATAAATTATATTTGTATATAGTATTTATCTTGAATTATTTTTCCTTGCCCTTGATTTCACAAAATCGATAAAGTTTCTTTTACGAACACTATCACTTTTACGGAGCAATAAATATATTTCAAGACATTAAACACTTAATGGCACGTTTATTATTATTCCTTCCTTTGCAATATCGAGGAGGAAACACTGATCCAAGTTGATATTTTAAATTCCACGAAGCTTTGTAATCTTTTCAACTGCTTGCTAAATTTTGTTAATTTTCAAGAGAGAAGACTAAGCAAATATAGGATATTGAACTTTTTTTGAAAAAGTCTTTAGGAAGTTCAAGCTTTTAATGACTATGTCTACTCTCGGTTTTGCCGTGGAACTGAAGTTTGGAGAATACGTTATGGGTATTTATATCTCGGCGTTTGAGGCGTTTCGTTGTACGGCTTTACCTACTCCCACCCCTCTAGGACTTTATCCTTCATGCTCCGTATTTGTCGATACGTTCTTGACTCCGCCCACTGGCTCGATGCTTTCCAAATGGATATCCCTTCCATTTTACCAACGAACTACCAGTCGCGATCCTATGGTGTACCGTGAGCTTTAAAAAGATACTTCGTGTAGACATTGCAAAGGCTACAAGGATACGCATATACACGCAAATATGTATGTATCGCGCACACTAATACAAAAGATTTCAGGAGAAATAGGGTGGGGGAGGATCTTGAGCCGACTGTACAGATTTTCAAAGACAAGAAATTATATCTCATAATTTTAGCTTATAGTGTATCGTTATACGATTTTAGGAGATATTATACTTTAATGCTGGATTATTAGATATTTTGAAGAAAAAAAAATAAGAGGCGGATAGAATGTATGCGTTGATGATTGAAAGAATCTTGATTTAAATGAATTAAATAGCTTTGGGATTTTAATAATTTATTCTAAATTAACGTTGTAAATTGTGAATTCTTGTAAATTATCAAGAATTCGTGTGATATGAGATTTTTCGTAAATAAACGCGTGTATTTACTATTGTGCGATGATAAATTATCCTCAACTTTAAATATATCTTGTTAGTAAACTCAATATTTTTCTTTGGCCAAAATCGATTAGACGAAATGTTTTCAAATTAATATTGTTACGATATATTTCTAATATTATTAAATTATTTAATTTCATAATTTAACTAATGTATGCATTATTTTTTTAATGAAAGATGCTCATTAACATCAATCTTTTTTAATATAATCTGCCTTTTTTAGCTTATATAAATATTTGAAAATTCTTCATAGCATCTTGATAACGAATTCATTGAGGGATAAACAATTTCCAAAAAAATGTTTTTTAAATAATTTACAATTTTCTTAATGTTTTCAAAAATTCAAAATTTTACAAAAGATGCTAATTTTTGCGCAATCTTCCAAAAAAAAAAGCGTAGTTTAAAACAAACGTAAAAAGTGTAGGGTCCCGTCGGACCGAGCATTTATGATTTTCCCAGCGTTATATAAGAGTCGCGCTGGTTATGACGCAAAGCTAAACCGTAAACTCTCCTAAACTCCTAGTTTTACAAAAAGTCAATTGCGGATATAGTTGTACCCCTCGAAAAATTATTATGCTATTCTATTCTAGCTTTTTTTCTTCTCTCGTCAGCGTAAACGATGAATAAAAAAAAGAGAAGGTCCGCAAAACCATTTTTGCTCTATTTTAAACGTTTTTATGAGACTTTGGGACATGGAAAATATGATTTAGCCCTCGCGTGCTAAAATGCGAGCAAATGTCTTTTTACTCTCGGCGACAAAAAAAAAAAAAGAAAAAGAAGAAAATATCACGGCCCGTGTTTTTATGTATTTCAATAACAAAAGCAAGTGCCGGAGGGTCACTTTTTTGGAAATATTTACGGTGCATGTACTTTTTAGTCGCGTAAAATATAAGAAAAAATAATAATTCATGAAACATAAGTTTAACTTAAATATTATTTAAATAAATTAGTTCAACAATAATATTTTATAGTTTGTTATTATAAATGCTATAGACGGAAAATCAATTTTTCCGGGAATAACGGCACAATGATTTATTGAACTAAATTAGTAAATCCTTCATATTATTGATATATTATTATGATACAAAAGAAAATTTAATTTAAGCCGACCTAAAATTATTTCTATATAGGTAATATATATCATGCGTCAATTGTGGGAGTCATATGGTTAATCCGGTCGAATGGCTCATTCTTTTCGAAATCAATGCAAGGTATGGGTATCCATATCAAACCTTTTTTTTTCCAACAGCACCACCCACTTGTTATATAATGGAAAAATTTTAAATACAACCATAAAATTAACCATTTCCTTTTATTTAATATAATAGGAAAATTTAATGCTCCAAAACTGATTGCTTACAAGCAGCAGGTACTTAATCTAGATGGATATTATATTCAGGTAATAGTAAGTCCTGAATATGTAAGTCAAAAACAAAGAATAATTCTAATAATTGAGGCTTTAGATCGAGAAAAGTAAACCATTTAAGAGGTATAATCCATTCTGTATTATCGAAACATTACTGCTTAGCTGCAATTCATAAGAGTCTTATCCTATGTTAACCTAATGCTATTTCTGTGAAGCATATATTGATTTATGAATTTTTAAAATTAATACTTTATATGAATATTTAAACAAAAATAAATATTTAAACAAAAATGAATATTTAAAAAATTTTTTAAAACCATATAACTTTTTAACTTTTTTTGAGTATTCAGGAGAAGTTTCCTCAGTGAGCGAAGCGAGTTGACGCTAAAGAGAAATCGACTTTACACTTGTTTTACATGTAATGCTGCATTTCCAGTTTAATTTTAAGTACTTTATTAAATTAAAAAAATAAACGTCTATTTTTTCAATTGATAAATTTTTATTGATTTTTTTTATAATTTTATATAATTTATTCTAAACTATCTGTACTAAATTTATCTATTTTTCAATTTTACATTCCTCTTTAAAATATTAAAAATGATAAAATAAGAAAAAAGATTCTATAAATAATATCAAAAATTATTTTGTGAATACCATTTACATGAATTATGATTGGAAAATTTCTATTTTATGTTACACTAATTATTTTATATATTTTAAATAAATTTCTGATTTTTTTATTTAACCATCATTACAATAACGCTTAATAAAGTTATAAAATAGTAATAAAAAATAATAATTGCAGTGAGCAAAAATTGCGTTTTGATTTATTCCATTTTTATGCCCTAACAAAACGTGTCGCGTAAAAAGAAGGCAAAACAACTTTGCATCAGCGGAGATTCGTCAATAAAAAAACAAAGTTAACAAGTAAAAATATGGACCGTTTTTAAAGAAAAGTCGAAAAAAAGCATAAAAATATCTCGATACCTGGCTAATTACGTATAACGTGAACGAATTTCGGTAAATTTAGTGACCGCGCGAGAGAAAAAAAAGAAGCCAAAACTGGAGCAACGGTACCACCAGAAATATTGTCATAATTCATAATTTTCTCAAAAGCAAAAAAAAAAAATAAAGTGTACCGTAAAATATTTGCATTGGAAACTAATCTATACACATACATACCTACGCAATACGGTTTTCTCGATATTAATTTTTATTACGGTTACGGAACAGCTAATATATTTAAACTTGGAAAACAAAACGGTATACGTAACTTTTTGGCCGCTAAGTATATTTTGGCATATTATAATGTTGCCCTTGAGGAAGAAAAAATTTTTAAAAAGTCAATCTTTGAAAAGAAAAAAAAGAAGCAGAGCAATGATGCCCATCGCTAAATGAAATACAACTAGTAGTTAAAACTAGAGCGCTTTTTTATATCGCCTTCTTTATGTGTTTTTATTATTTTTTAAAACTAGAGGGTCCATTTTTTTTTTGTTTCTTTCTCTCGTCCTCTCTCTTACTGTTCATAATACGTGTACGCGTAAGGCTAAGGTAGCAGCTTTGTATTTCAAAATGGAGCAGAATCCGTTATAAGGGCAAAAATATATGGCTTTGTAGAAGGTCTTCAAAAATTTTTAAAGCACCAAATTAACGCAGAGCGCAATTTTTTTTTATTACTCATAGACCTAGTGTGCTTCTATTAAGTTTTAAGAGCGAGCCTTAAAAAAAATGAAGCGTTCAATTGACTTTTCTTTATGTTTTTTACGTAATGCTTGTAAAAAATGGAAACATTTATACAGTGTTTTTTATTAGTTGTTTTTTCTCTTGTTTCTCGGATAGGAGGTGCGCCACCGCACTGCGGCTGGATTATTGGCACGCGTACGAATGACCAATGTAAAAAAGGAAGAAGAAAGGTAATTCTATTTTAACGTTATATATTCATTATTAGGTAATAACAATGAGTTCTTTTTTTGCGGGATGGAATTGAGACTATAAAATGTGGACAAAAAAGTACATGAATATTGGTGAGTTTGTATTTTATTGGTCAATTTGGTGCTGATTGTATTTATACGGGGATGATCAAATTGAATAGTTATGAAAAGGGTTATGTATATTATTGATTTTTTTAGTGTTTTAAAGTAAAAAACTATATTTAATTTAATTTTAATATAACTGATTTTGATTGCTCTTCAATATTGTAACAAAATTATGATATTTACGAGATTAAAGAAATAAATGTAATATAATTGAATTAATTATAAAAAAAAAAATTTTATTGTTTTATTTGAATTATACGAAGCCATTTTTTAAAATTTATTTAACGTCGCTGTATTTTAGCTATCATTACGATGCTAATTAGTGACGGAGGTCATTTCAGTGTGTTTGTGAACAAAGCATATGTATATTACAGTGATGCTTGTATCATTTGGCCGCCGAGAGCGGAATTCGAACTCGAGACCTCGAGATTATGAATCCATCGCTCTACCGACTGAGCCACTGACGACCTTTCAATTTAATATACTAGAAAATCCCTGCGCGCAAGCGCGCCCTATATCTAATCTAAATGTATATAAATTTTTAATGATTGACTGTTAATATAGTGTTATTATTTTCTGTTCATTATTAAATAATAATAATTTCATATCTACTAATATCAGCATCAGTAAAGAAATTGATGTTATATACGCAGCATCAGTGAATTTATAGACACGGAAAACTTCGAGAAAAATAAATCCCATTCAAAAGATATATTATCACTATATTCATTTTCTTATTATCATTTTAAAAAATTAAAGAAATAGTAAACTTTTAAATTATTTTTTAGATATTTCTTAAATCTTTCAAAATTTAAATAACGTAAATTATTACAAAGTCAAAAGTTGTTTTACAAATATATAACTTTTCATACACATAATTTTTAATATCAATCTAATGTATTTGACTTTCAAGATATATCTTAAGAGAATTCCAAAATCGATCTCTGGACATACTCATGTAAAATTATCCATGATTAAAAACATCTGTTTTTAATACAATGTAATGTGGTTTATAAAAACGACTTTTCCAGTTTTATCATCGCTTAAAATTTCATATTTTAAGGAGACATAAAACGGACACTACACTTACACTCATAAATATTGACTATCTCCACATTTTAATGCAAAATTTCAGGAAAAGAAATGTATTAGATGGTATAAATTTTTAAATAAATTTATTCATTAGCATTTATAAATTTTTAATTTCTGGTACCGGAAAAATTTTAATATGTAATATTGTAATCCTAAATTCTCAATAACTAATGAATGAAGTTATTTAAAAATTAATATTTCCAACAATATGAAATCCATAAAATATATAAAAAATGAAATAGTTCAAATCAATTCTTAACAATATGTATATCGTTCCTATTTTTAAAATACAAATAAAAATGAAAATTCTAATTTATATTTTCTTAATTATAGTAATTATATCATTCTTTCAAACAAAAGATTTTTTATTTTATTTTCCCGAGAAACTGTTTATTCTAAGCGTGATTCAATTTGAATTTTGAAATTAAATAAACAAACTTTTAAAAATAGTACATCTTAGGCAAATATACTATATTTTTGAAAAAAAATTTTTAAGCTGTCAATCTAGAAATATTTTATATACTAAATTATATCATCGAAATTGTATTATTTATCGGTTTTTTTTATTATTCATTTTAAAATATTCCGAAATATTTTAAATCTTATTTTAAACTTACCAAATTACTTGCCAGACTCATAGATAAATATTTTATGATATTGTTATTAGCTAAAAAGTTCATGACATCTGTCTATTTTCTAAATTTATTGCTTAATATAATTTTATAGTACAATTTTTAAAAAGAGAATTCAGAAGTAAATGGCATAGAATTGTTACCATGTTCTAATTTGAAATATACAATGACAAATGAATATAGAGCGGTACTTCGCACTCTCGACAACTTCACACAAAAATAATTTTTGTGAGCGGAAGTTAGCGATGATTATACTAATAATTTTATTTAAAAAATCAAACTATATCTAAATAATTATAATTTAATTATTTTATCAATGATTTTTATTATTAAATTCTAAATCGATGATTTTATTTAAGCATATTATAGTAAATCAAATCTCGTTTTTCGCCAATCATATGATTCTATTCAACGCACCAATCACGTTCTTAGTATAAAATGTTTCACAACATCCGGCCATCGTTTTTTTAAAAGAGGATTAATCTGATTATTAATGAAATAATATTGTTACATATTTTTTAAAAATTTTGGCGTTAGATTGACTATTTGTATACTAATGTATATTTTGTAAGATAAGGCGAACGTGCCGCATGTAAAAGTACACAGTCGTTTACGTAAATTTTATTGTTTTTTTGAAACTTATAATTAACTCAAAGACAATAATATAGTCTAATCTAAAATTTTGGTTGAGATTGAAGCTAATAATAAAAAAATTCAAATTGCAACACTTAATAATTTCTAGAATATTTTTACATTTGTTAACATAAGTAAAAAATCAATTATGTGACATAAATGTAAAAAATCAAAAATTTTCTCAATAACTTAAAATATTGTAAAAAAAATATAGATATTTTAAAAATCAGTTGGATAATCTTTTAATGTGCTAGCTATATGTATCAGCACATTGTATAGCTTCCTAATTTTATTTATTATTCAATTTAACAAACGCAATTCATTGAGATAATTAGAGTAATAATATTCTCAAAAGATTAAATTACTTCATTATTTCAATGATATTGATCATTTAAAATAAAAATACTAAGCGAACATATCTTTTAAGAAGTCTACTTATTTACTAATTAGCTTTTGAATCATATTTTACATGCAAATAGAAGTTTTTGTGTTATTATAATTTCATAATTAACTCAATTCATAATACTCTGATATTAAAAAGGGATAATGCGGGCTTTGAGTTACTAATTTTAATAGATCATTAATGATAGTTTAATGACGTATAATTGAAGACAAAAATCCTTGTAATCTCTTTGCATAAGTCATTATTAGCGTAATAATCTGAATTTCACAAATTGTTTTATTGACGCGTAATTGGACAAAAAAAATCCTCACAATCCCTTCGCATAAGTCATTATTAGCGTAATAATCTGAATTTTACAAATTGTTTTATTGACATATATCTCATATATTGAAAAGGTTAAGCAAATACTGTCTATTTAGTGAAAATATAGAGTTAATGAGTTGTCCCGAACTTTATCCGTAAATTCAAAATACTGTTTTCAGTAATATTGGTGTAGTTCATGAAGATATAGAATATTAATTAGAAATAGAAAATTAATAGTGTTTTTCCTAACACTTTTTCAGTTCTAATTAAATTTTAATAATTCATTGATTTTATATTCCAAAAATATTGGTGATATTTAGATAGATTTTTCCAATATTAAACATATACTTATAAAAGTATTTTCCATGTTCCATAGATATTTACTATTTTTACATGGGTGTTTAGCAAAATTTATCTCATATATAGTGATTGTAATACAAAATCAAGCTATATTACACATGATTAAAAAAATATAGTGAAGTCAACTAGCTGCTAAACTAACACTTTAAGTTTATGGTAATTATTAATTTCTTTCAGGTATAGGTTGATATTCATCTACTGACAGTTTAATCCTGATTTGCTTATGGAATGTTTCTTTATATTTTATTAATAATTGAATTGATATAATTGAACTACATTATAATCAATATTTATAATCATATGTACTGAAAACAAACCTAATTTGTTTTTGAAAAATTATATATAGATAAAATAATTTGCATTAAAAATTTCAAAAATTCAAATATTGAAACATTATTTGAAAAATATGCATTAACAAAATCTTCATAAAAGGTTATAGAAAATCTCTTCAATAAAATAATGTATCGCTTAAAAACAGCTTAGTAAAACAGCAAGTGTTAGGCTATTATATTAAACTTAAATATAAGATTTTATTTCAACGCATACATCCAAAGTATTTTATAATAATCTGCGAAATAATATACGAAAATCCATTGGGTTATAAAAGTAACCTTTTTTTCGTTTCCAATTGTATACGTAAATACACAAATTTCTATAAATGTCTTATTTTTTTTATAAAACAGGTATACATATACCTCCGCATGATCCTTCGAGTGACCTTTTTTACATTAAATCTCATCCATCAATAAAAAAAAAGATATTATAATCTCTTAATGTACTTTTTACGATATGCAATCGTATAAATGACCATACCTATATTTTCCTACCGAAACAATGAAAATCGCTTAGTACTATTAAACACCTTTTAGACCTAGCTCGAAAGACGGGAAAAGAGGGTTAAAAGTATAAAACAGTATAAAAACAAACCTGTTAAGCTTTCGAAAATTCTCTTTCCCTTCTAACCTACGCTTCTTTATTTTTTTTTTTCTTTCCCCTAACGAACGAGTTAATTTTCGTATCCGTATTTCTTTATGACTTTATAACCTCAAATATACACATGCACCTTGTTGTAAACTGCGTGTATTTCTTAACCCTTTGCGCGTGCGGTATGCCCTCTATCATTTTTTCTTCTCTTTCCTCGCTAACTTAATCCGCTTAAATGAAATGAGCGAAAAGAAGAAGGATCGAAGTAAAATTGTAAAACTATTTCATCGATGTACACGCGCCTCTGCACGCCTTTTCTATTACTTATATACCTGCGTGTTTTCGAAAGGTTTAAAATTAAACATCGAGGGTTAAAAAGGGTTTAATGGCGCTTATTGAAGGTGCAGATTATATTTAGTGCAGGGAAAGAATAAAAAAAATAAAAGCGACATAAACGTGTATATATAGATTGTTATACAGTAGATTTTCTCTTAATGATGGGCTAGTGTCTTAGAAAAAAAGATACGCGGTTAAATCTTAGGTCGAGTAGTTTTTTTTTTCTATTTCGGCTCAATCGTTTTACTATTGTGCACAGGGTTATTTTTAATATCGTCAAATGTTTTCCTTTACTTTTTTTTGTTGTCCCTTTTGGCAAAAATTTTCGAAAGGATTAAAATTCGATGCTTTTCACCCTTGCTTATTGTACCCCTTTGACGATGGTTAACAGTACTGTAAAAAAATATGCACGCGCACTGGAAGCTTCAGCGTGGATTAAAGTTATAAAAGTGCACAGTTGAAGCTTTTTTTTAAGTGTTTTTTTTTCTTTTTGCCGTGATTGTAAAAGCTTATCCGATTGGATGTGCGATTACCTTTTTTTTTGCAAAGCTCTTCATTTATAATAAAAGTAAATGCGGTCGAAGCTTAACGCTATTTTATTTTCTAGCCTGGTGCAAAAGGGGTTATTGGTTGAATATCTTTTTTTAATATTTTAAGACTAATTTTTTTTCGAAACCTATAAAAAAAAAGGAAAAATAGGAATATGGCTTTGTAAAAGATAAAAAGTAATCACTGAAATTTTTGCTTAAAAATTAATTTTAGTACCCTCTATTAAGATTTTTACAATAATATTTATTAAGTAGATATTATAATGCAATTTTTAGTATAATAAAATATCATAAAATAGATATAAAAATTCAGTAAAATTAATTAATTGTGATTATTAAAAAATAATAAAACATTTTGATTGGAAAAAAACTTTTTTACGACGTTGTTATATGCACCGAAAGAAAAATTACGTAGCGTTGATAAAATTGATAACGTGTAACAATGGAATGCACGTAGAGAGAAACATAACAAACTTTGTTAACCTGAGCGCCATAAGTCGCAATAATAGAACATGTCAGTCTCTTTAACAAGCTGCAACGAAATGGATAATTGGGAGCGCAGATGTGGTTGCAATGATGCCGCTGATTAAACGGCCTTGATTAAGCTGCGCTAATTTACCAGTATGTTCAAATGCGTTTTCGTTATATAAACGCCATACGTGACTTTATGTGAAATCCATACCTGTCCAACTATACGCACGTACGTCCAAACTCGTACAATCGACTTCTATACATGTATACGAAGTTACATGCATACGCACACCATAAAGCACACGAGCTGGGGAGTCAATTCGAATATGTACCGCCCATACGCGCCTCCCCAACCAAACTCGTCTGCCCGTTTATCTTCATAAATGTATATATATAGAGAGAGAGATATAGGGAGAGCGAGCTTGATTTTCATCGCGTGTATAGATACTGGACATATATATACTGCATGTATTCAAGGATGTATAGAGTCGGAGATTTTATTTTGAAGAATAAATACTGCTTGCTTTTTGTATAGTGAAAGCTGAGAATATTGTTGCTTTTTATTTTCTAATTTATGTTGTACTGTTAAATTTTTTCAATCATAGACTTTTTAGGCAAGTTACAAGAGTTTAATTGTATTCTAATAATAATTATTATAATAATGATAATAACAATAATAATAAGATGAAATATCCAATATGTGAATATTTCTTCAAAGTTAGAAAAAGTCATGAATTTTCATTATAAATAATAATGTTTAATTTTTTAATTATTTTTATAAAATTATATAGAGTATATTTATTTATGTGCGATGCATTGGAAAAAAAATAATGTATACCTAATTACAAATTTTATACAATTTTATATGTGTCTCATTTGCCTAGATAATAAGTTTGACAGCACAATCCTGAAGATGATTTTCAAATCATATTTTACTGTGAATAAAGTGTCTACATAATCTTATAAGCATCCAAGTAGAAACTTTGAATTCAACCAGACTTTAATAATCAATCAAAAAATGAATAACAATCAACAAAAATTAACAATAAAATAAGGAATAATAATATAACAAATTACTTAATTGAATTTAATATTTTTGAACGTCAAATATTCAAATTTTGTTTTCTATGAATTTTTAATATCCATTAATATTTGTGAAAATGAATTGGAAATTTTGTTTATATATATTTTTTTAGAATGATGATTTTAGTAATTGACTTTTGATATTAAAATTGATTTTTGTAGAAATCTCTCAATAATTAATTTATGTAAAAAAATAATTTATTTCCGTATAAATTTTTAAAACTAACAAGGAGAGTGTTTCTCCTTTGAGTCGCCAATTTTGCTCAAATTTTGGAAAATGTTTCTTAATGTTGAAATATGAATAAAGCCAAAATTTTAGACCCTAATGCTTCATATTTTCCTATTTACAGGCAATGAAAAAAAAATCATTAAAAAAGTAACTAGATTTTCAAACGTTTTTAGTTCTTCAGTATTGATAGCTATAGCAGCTTAAAACTTTTTTGTATGAAAGCTGAGCTCAAATCTTTTCGAAATATCATTTAAAACTTATAAAATTGAATAGGTTTGAATTTTTTTTATTAAATATAAATATTAGACCGTTGTTGAGGTAGGAATAAAGCACAATATGCAACTCGGGAGTAAAGTTTAATTTCTCCCTCGGAAATTTGGTCCCTTCGCTTCGCTTTGTATGCTTCAATTTGCTCGGGTCACAAACTTCCTTTCGGGAGAAATATAGGACTTTATTCCCTAGTTGCATAATGTACTATTTCATGTTTTTAATATTGATAATAAGATATGAATTTTGTTAATAAAAATAATTATTTATGACTTTTTTTCATTTATAACTTTAGTACTATACTAACTTTTTGACTGGGCGAGTTGACATGAAATATCTCATATATAAATATATCGCACGAAGAAATACATAAATATATAGAATTAGAAAGTAAAGATATTCAGAAGTTTAATCAAATAATATAATAAAGAATATTTATGACCGTGCGAGTTGGCGTGATGTGTCTCATATATATATGGACGATTCTCTAACAAATCGCCTGAACAATTTTTTTCCATTGAAAATGTTTTCACACATTCTTATCTAACCCACAAACTACCCAGAATTTTTTTAGATTACTCCTATGCTTATTTTTGGAGCTATATAATATCAAAGTTTGGCTGTTCCCTGATTTTTTGCAATTTTTAACACTTTTTAATTAATTTTAGCTCCACAAATAAGCATTTTTTGCTTTATGTTTATTAATACTCTTTTTTAAAAGAGTTTCTGAATTTTCAGAAAAAAATATTCATAAAGTCATATAAGCACATTAGAAGTTAAATATATCGAATTTAATCTTAAAATCTAAGAATTTGAGAGTTTGCTCCTTCCAATACACACCATAAATTCATGAAGGTAGATTTTTTCAGTACAAATGTATTTGTATGTGTCCTAGAATAGCAAACAAGTCCTATTGTACTATAAAAATTTTTTTTTTTCATGTTTTTGACTCGCAAACGGAAGATTTTTTGTAGAATTACTCATATATTTATGAAATTATTTGAGAAAAAATTAGATTATAATAAAAATAAATTCTGTCTTTTGATTTTTGTATTAGTAATTTATTTTCAATAAAAATAATCTTGCATAAAATATGAAAACATGAATAATTTATTACAATATTAGAGTCAAACGCTTGTGTCCATCCCTATCATGCAAGTTATTAAAAATACTTTGCCAACTTCTCGTGGAAACTCTGTAACGTGAATACTATTGTTGTTTTAAATATAAAATTAAAAGGAATACCTAAACTTTTAAGTTACAAAGTTGCAATTTAGATAAGACGTTCACTGATATTACAAAAAACTCACTAGCTTAACAACACAAAACAAAACTAATTTAATCACGATTAAATATTTACAGATTGCATAAACGATATTTTGAAATCATTTTATTTTCCAAACATATTTTTTTGTATTAATATATTAATAATTTTGTACAAAATAAAAATATTCATTCTATAAATATAAAACATTGTCTTAGGTATAAAAACAAGGGACAATACCCCAGATAATATTGATCCTAAATATTTTACATACTTGAGGGATTAGGTAAAACATAAGTACTTCTATTGAAGGTAATGTTGGCCGATTTACCTTTTTTGGAAATAAAGTTATAAATGTAACATATAATATTCGAATTTTTACTTACCTTACCTTCTGATGAATTTATGAATTCTTTATTATTTATTAATATACATACCTATGGTTCTTGGAATTATACTCATAACTAACTGTAAAATTATATTAAAATGCAATACAATAAACTATGAAATTATTTAAATATTTATAAATTTTATGGTAAATACACTTCAAATAATATTTTTTAATTGTTTAAAATTGTGATATTAGCCATAAAGTTCATAACCGTAAGTATTTTTAAAGCAATTGAGAATATTATCTTTTTTAATTAGACAAACTTAATTACTTAAAAAACCAGCATGAAAAAAATATTAATAATTAATAACTAAAAATAAAAAGAATATTAATAATTTGAATTATTGTGAGTACATCTAAAATGGCCATTCACAATAAAATTAAAATACATTACTGTTCCTTTTCTATATTATACTTTTTTTATGTACATTTTGCACATTTTGTAGTCATTGCATGAGCTAAACTAATGAAATTTTGTTATTAAAAAATGATAGATTGGTATATTTTATTCGAGAAACGAATTGGTTCGTTCTGTCATATTTGATCATTAAACAATCCAAAAAGAAATGAAAAGTAACTAAACTTATCTCAAACCTGTAAAGTATGCTTTGCTGAAAAAAAATAATTGCTGAATATATCCTTAATTATGCATGAATTGTTAAAAGATATTTGTTTATTAAAATGGTTTAAGAATAGTTAAAAAATATTCAAAAATGTCGTTAAGACAGGGTAATGCACATGACACGAGTTTATCATTCACCAAATATTTTTGAAATACTATTTTGTACATGGGTTTTTTTACTCCTTTTCATTAATCGATACGTAACGAAATACGTAATTTATAATATTGGAATTATTAAAAAAATTTTTTTTTTTAATTTTATTTGACCGCTGTATTTGTGCTATTATAGTGATGTTAAATTACGACGATACCATCTGTAGTCTTATAATAAAATATTTAAATTCTAATAAGTAAAAAAGAATTTGCCTTCATTGCACTGGGAAAATAATATTCGTCAAATTTTATAATTTAACGTCGCTGTATTTATGCCATCATTGAGATGTTAATTAGCGACGAAGATTGTCAGAGCATTTATGAATAAAGCACATGCAACGTACAGTGGTGTTTGTATAAAACGGCTGAGAACGGGATTCGAACTCGGGACCTCGAGATTACGAATCCATCGCTCTACCGAGTGAGCCATTGACGACCTCATTTTCAAATATGATTGGTATATACTTTTTGTGAACGTTTATTTTATAATACATTTTCAAAATATTTCTTTTTTAACATTTCATAAACTTTTTGTTAAAATGTTTTGCAAATAAATTTTTAAATATATTGAACTGATCAGGAAATATATTTTTATAAACGTATTATACTTGGAAAATAATTTTCAAAATTCTCATATTACTATAGGAATAAAAATATATTTCTGTTACACAATAATAAATAAATACTTATATAATCTCTCACTGTAAAAAATTTTATACCAAAATTTTATTTAAATCATTGGAAAAAAGTATTTTCATAACTTAAATAAGTAAAAATCTTAAATTTTTCAAGATTTCCACTTTCAACACAGAGAAAGATGCTTCATTAAATACTGAAATATGTTCTTTGAAAAATTTCTGTAATAATATAGAATTCAGCAGCCTGTAAATGGACACTTAAGACATGTAAATGGTCAATTTTTGAAGTCTTGTTAAATTAATGATATTACAATAAGTGTTAAACTTATTGTGCTAATATTGTATAATATATTTAATCTATATGCGGAAGATTGATTGCATCTCAAAAAACATAATTTTCATTACACATAATCAAAAGTAATCTTTAATTTTGTCCAGTTACCAGTTGGTTTCCAGGTTTCGGCTGATTGATCTTAATAATGCATCGTAAAACTTGTATTTTTTCTGTATTTCAATCGCAACTGATATTAATTCCGTCACTTGGGAGTTTCATTGTGCCATCTGCTAGACTATAGTTATAACAATTCTCATTTAACAAAAATTTAGATTTGTTGTACCCGAAATTTGCCCGATTTTTGTTATAGATCTTTATGCTCGTTTAAGTAAATAAATAAATAAAACGATTTTCTTCAACTTAAACCTTTTTTATTGCTTATTATTTATGTATGGCGACCACTTAATCATTCTTCATGAAAATTTTTCTGTTTTGATATTTTGTGTCCACATTGTAGATAATGTAAAAAATAAATTTTTAAAATCATGAAAATTATATTTACTAAATTACTTCTTAATAATATTAGCGATAAAAACATGTGGAATCAAAACTATTAGACGATGAAAAATTGAAAAAATAAACCAACATTTTGACGTTTGTGTTGAAGATTAATTTGATTTGCACTTCTCAATTAAATCAGGTCGTAATCATTAATATAATCAGGTTCAATATTAAGAAAAAATGATTCCATAACGAATTTCTTATAAAATTTTTTTCTAATCGTAATCTCAAAATGAATGATAAGATTTACTCTATTTTTCTGTGAGAAGTTTTTGAATTTGAGATAATTGCAAATAACCACAGTTTTTTAAAGTATGCATATCAAAATTATGTATTAGATTTTGGACAATGTGCACCTATTTTTTCTTGATTTAAAGTGCGTAAACATAAAGTTTATTATTACATTTTTTAGGATAATAAATTTAATTTTTAACTGTATAAATTACATGATCCTTCGAAGTAAAGTGTAAATAAGATATAAAAAAATTTACAAAAATAATAATTTATTTTTTATAACAATTTTTGTTGATTGAGTCGAAAGCGACTGTATCAAGTATTCAGGAGTGTAGGAAACCAAGAGATGCGCTTATTGAGTTCAGAAAGATATAATAATCGTATTCATTGTTACTAAAGACGATAAATTAAACAATTCTATTTAAATAAAGAAATATTTTATTTTTCATTATTTTTAATTTTATAAAATAATTTAGAATAAAATGCTTAGTTGACCCTATAACATACAAAATCCAAACAGTTACAATCACTTGAAAAATTCTATTGTCTTCGCATTAACATCCTACATACTTAAGGTAGACAAAGAAGCCAAAGGTAATTTAATTTTAGAACAGTTAATCCTTCATAATTAATGTCTCTCGGCAATAAAGTCGAATTTCGAAAATTAACTTTTCAAAACAACAATAGAATGCACAAACGGTTTGGAGTACAAATAAATAAACACTAAATCATTTAGGTCTATTAAGAAGAGATAGGTACATGTATACCTAAACTTTATCCTCAAAAATTATGCGAAAAATGCAAAGGTTGGCGTAAAGGCAATCATCATTAGGATTGTAATGGTTATCTTGTTTAGTATGAAAAGACTCTACCCACACTGCAGGGTCGCTACAAAATTTACTATGCTAAGTATATATATATGTATGCTTGATTCATTGCAGTAGTACAAATTTTTATATGCGCATACACTCGATGCTCGCTCACGTTTTTGTTTCTATCTGCCTTTAAATATCTTTACCTTTTAGTACATGTGTATATATGGAAATTTCTCTAGAAAATAAAAGAACCCTTAAAGCGTGGTAATCTAATTTAAAAGTTAATTTTCGGGCCTCTGAAAAAGTCTAATTTTTATTGTAGTGCTATTAAAGCCATTATTATAGTCAAATAAGGTTGAAGACAATGAGTTTGCGAAAATTTTGTATACGGGGAAGATTTGAAAAATACTACCGCACCGTTTCTTTAAAATTTATAAATTTTCAAAATGTGAGTTATCTTTTGGACAGGTGAGAGAAAGTGTAGGCGGTACTTCACTTTACTCAATATGCATTCTCTTTATATTTTTTCAAATTGGTTAATTTTTGACCTATGTACCTTCATACAAGGTAGCTATTTCCGTAGTTTTCTTAGTATTGACCGATATTTTAAATACTATATATTATATTTATGTATATTATATATATGTCAGAGATATATAGCTATTGGAAATTTCCCGAATATTTATTTAATAAATTTTCATATTTTTAAATAAACAAAAATTTTTTCCAAACATGATGTACAAAATTTGATTTTCGATCCCAAATTGTTCACTTTTTGGTAACTCTGGATTGCGCTCAGGCGATAAAGCAACTCAAGAGGGAACGACCTATTTTGTTCACTAGTAGTATAATGAACTATTTCTTAAGTGAGCAAAATTAGTTATTCAATACCTGTTTCGCATGAACAAAATAGACATAAAAATTGAATTCCGCTCACTCTGTTGGGAAATAGAATATTACTACTATGACTTAAATTATCTATTAGTGATATTATTGCACGGTGAAGTTGTGAAGCTTAATAATAATAGGTTTATTCAAGTCGAGAGGGTCGTGTAGTATTTCATAGCTCGTATGACAAACATCCGCCATATTACATTTATGCTCTTAAAATTCAATAATAAACAAAGTCTATGTACTCTTCGAATGATAAGCCAAAAAATAAAAATCAAAACTATAAACTAGCAAAATCTAGGCACTCTGTAAATAATAAATCCGAAAAGGTAAGCAAAAATTATGAACAAGCAAAATTTAGGCACTCTGCGATTGATAAATCTAAAAAAAAAAAGCTAACTTACAAATGTTTTCCTTCCCTTAATTAAATTCTTCAAATATCCAATTTTTGTAAAAACATTAGCTATGAATAAAAAGAATACTAACTGATTCTATGTAAAAAGACAGTAAAAAAAATAATCTCTATGATTTTATTCTGTGATCTTCATAGTTTAAAGAAATATAAATATTCATTTGATTATTTAAATTTTGAATGATTTTTTATTTAAAAAATACCGAACATCCTCATAAAATGTTAATAATTGATATTATATTAAAAATTATATTTTAGTAAATTTAATTGTTTTATCGAGTACATTAACTGTTTTGACGATTCTTCTTTGTTTATCAAGTGTTAAGAAACATCTAAATTCTTTCTTGATTAAAGTGGATAAAAGTAATATGATAAAAGTGGATTCATTTTTGCACAGTGCCAACGCTATAACAGTTTATTATGCATCTAAGGTGGTAAAATAAACCTTCCGTGGTGCATATACGATTTTTTTCAACAGTGCGGCTAAAATTAGCATTTTTCGTTATCAGTGCCGGGAGTAAAAGTGGTATTTTTAAATACTCTTCGCTTCGAAACTAAATAATAAGTCTTTATTTAAGTTTTCATAATGAGACATCTTAATAGTACATATATTTTATAAGATTTTATATTAATAAATTTTTTAATTATCTATATATGCAAAGCTGCACATTTATTCAAACAAACACTAAGGATGTGCGGGTACTTGTAGAGTCAAGTGTTAACTCGATCTTTGAGTTACTCGAATTCGAGTAAGATGAGTTGTTTGAATAACTCGAGTTATGGAGTAATTAATATTTTTTTCGAGTACGTGGCGATCTCAAGTATTTGGTTTGAAACCAAAAAGAAAAAACTCAGAAAATAATAAACACATTTGAAAATCATAATGCCAATTTTAGATATATAAATAAGTTCGTAAAACTTTCAATAATTGCATCTGCAAAGAAATAAATATGCATGTAATGAACTGAAAAAATAAAATCTAGAAGTATAAAAAAGATGCTATTATTTCTTAACTTTTGTAGTAGATATAAATATGATATTAATTAATAGATAGAATCTTCCTCCAGAATATCAGTAATGTCTTTTCTAGCAGAAAATATTCTACTTACTAGCATAAATCCATTTCATCATGCTGAAAGTATGTTTAATTTTTCAAAAATTTTATTGATTCAAGATCGTTTCTCTGTTTCAATAAATATAGGATGAAATTGAAGCACATTTTTTTCACTAATGGGAACTCTACGACATCCACAAGCAAGAATTTTTACTAAAATAAACTAAATTCTCACAGCTTCTAGATTTGATTATTTTCCACGTGGACTGTAATTAATAGCAAACAATAATTCACAAATAATAATGTTTTTACAATAAACAATACTGTACACAAAAATAATCAATGATTGAAAGTCAGCGATAAGAAAAATAAACAGTATTTTATTGCCACCACTGCTATTAGCTTTCATAAAAAAGGCAAGAAATAGGTAAAGCTATACCTGCGCAATACCTGGCGAGTAATAAATGTTGGAGATTTACCTGCGGCCTAAAAGTCAATTTCTCTTAACGTCACGACTATTGTTCCTTTGCTTATTGCACTTTAACAAATAATATTAAACTAATTATTGGAAAACTTTCGGTAAATTAGAGTATCGTGCTCGGGGTTTCCTCGGCATATATCTTAATAAAATCATAAAGTAAATGGCGAAACGACCGAAGGTAACAGCCTCTTTTAATTGATATTAGTAAATTTACCAATCCGTGCACACGACTTTTCGATTTATTCTTTTTTACGCGAACTTTGTTAATTTTTAGATTTTTTTAAGCAAACAAATGTAACTAATTGCACATTTTAGCACTTACCGTTAGTTGACTAAACTTGTAATTTATTGAAAAAAACTTATGGGCCTGATCTTTTATAAATTTCCACCCAAATTAAAATGGGACATAAATTTTATTTGATTTAGAATTGATTTCTAAAATTTTCCTTCACCTTTTAGTTTTCTTCCATCCTACATTTCCTTATCTCGTAAATTCAACTAAATTAAGGTTAAAATGAACATTTTTGTTAATAATGCATACAAAATTTTTACTCTTATACTCTTATTTATTTAGCGTATAAACCGTTTTAAATTGATAATAAATTGTTAGTTTGAAAAAATTTAACTTAATAATTCCCATGTAGAAAATCGCAGAGTATATGCACTAGAGAGTCTCTACAACCTGAGCAACAAACTAAGACTTAAATAAGTTCCTAGATTACTTTTCAAATATAACTTTTTTTAATAAAATTTTTTTTGCTACAAACTTTTCAATTTATTTTAGAAATAAAACTAAAAGAAAGGAATAAAATGACTTTTTTCGTCCACAATTCATACAATTATTAATATTTCAAGCTGAAAGGCAAGAGGATACTCACTATTAATAACCAATGATTTATTATGTTCAATTTTCAAGGATTTCTATTATTTAATTAATCAAATTTTTCTGATATCATTCAAACCCTCCAATATCCCGTAAAACGTTGTTTATAAGGAAAAACTACATAAAAATGAATCCACCTGATATATTCTATGAGTGCTGCACACATCTTACAATGTTTATTTTTCAGTTTCAAAATTTATCAAAACAATGAAATTTTTATTCAAATTCAAATTAAATTAACATGTTTTGTCATTTTTTTATAATAATAATCCCTGGAAGAAAATTGACCATATTGTAGGCATAATTGCTGGTCAACAAATGTTAAAATGGCACTTATCTAGAAATTCTAGAAATGATATAAAAAAAATTTCTAGATAAGTGTCATTTTAACATTTGTTGACCAGCAATCATACTTAAGATATGGTCAATTTTCTTCCAGGGATGTAATAAATTATAATAAAAAATTCAATATATAAGAGATTTTGGAAACATTAATTCGTTAACTGTATTTTGTTACTGCTGTAACCAAACCATTTTTAACTATAATTGATTATAATTAGTATAATACAAATTGTTAATTATTAATATACTAATAACATTATTTCAGAGTTTTTTTGCGTTTTTACAGTTTTACGTTACAATAACAACCCTTAAAACTATAAATTTCAATTTATTATACAATAGCCAGACTCTTACGATATTCTCATACAATTTTAACGAATGCCTCGCATTTTTTTTCTCGTCATAAGAAAAACTCATGTTAGAACAACGTTCATCTGTCAAAATTTTATATTATTTTTTTGATGCTTTTACAACCCACGACTAAACCGTTCAACAATGAAATAACGTTCGGCTAAACGCTAAAGAACCTTGAACTCTTCTCGAGCGATGCGTCTATAGTTCGCGCAATAACTTCCTCATCTTTGGCTATAGAGAGTAAAAAAAAACTAAAAATGAAAACCAAAAACACATTAAGAATTGCCCAAAATCTCGAAAAGTTGGTATTGTTGAAGTTGGCCAGGGCTAGTTAACGAAAAAGGGGCCTCTTATACTTTTGAAACGCTCATCGACTGTCTTTTAATAGCTTTATGCGTATATTGCACATCCATAACTGTAAAACTATCACCTTTTTTTCTCTCCTCGCTTGCTATTTCAGTTATCCTTGAAGCTAAAATTGGAAGCTTCGGTAAAATTGAAATGTTTGCTTTTCTTTTTTATTTTTAATGGAAAAGTTAAAAAAGTTGAAAATTCGCACGGGTAAGGAAGCCGATGTCGTTACGGTCATTAACGCGCGGAACCTTTTTTTTTTACCGCGGAATATTTTTTTACCTTTCAGATGAAAAAGTGCATGCATTTTTTATGATTTTTTTTTCTCTTTTGATTGTCTAATAGGGTAGAAGACGTATAATAATTTTTTATACATTTATGTGCAGTAGTGATGGCTATTTTTCTTTTTTTTTACTTTTATGAAACAACTGACTTTTTTAAGAAGTCACTGTATACTGAAAGTAGTCATTCTTTTACGTGGACGATGAGGTATTTGGGTGAGCTGTAAAAAAACGTGTTTTATAATGCTTTTTTTTTACTGTTGGTTACGTTTTTTAAGTGTTATTACTTTTTTTTTAATTATAGGAAATGAATGCGTTAAAAAATTCATATGCGCTACCTGAACATTATTATTATTATTATTATCGAGGTTGATGTAATAAAATACTTAAATTGGTAAGCAAACAAAAATTAGCGTTGAATGCCAATCGTAAAAAAAACATCCAACAGAACTTTTTTTATAACCTTTTTAAAAAATCATTTTAAACAATATGCTATTTCTGGCAGCGTGTTTTTAAAGTTAAAAATTGTGGAAAGCAGAGAATACGTTATATATTCCATACAAGAATTAATATTTTTTTTTTAACTTTATTTAACGTCGCTGCATTCATGCTATCATAAGGATGCTGATTAGCGACGGAGATGGTCAGTCTGTTAGAATTTTTCGTTACAATTATTCCACTTTACCAAAGATTTATGTGTATACATTTATTTTTTTCCGAGTTCCCGAAGTTTTAGATTTAATCCTTCTTCAGACAGTAAACCGAAAGTTCATTATCTTATCTTTTTGACCTTAGGTCCATCCTATTAGCTATTGCATAAAACTGTAATTTGTAGAGTTAAGTCTAAAAATCATTGAAGATAAACACTTTGAAAAATTGAAAGGTTGCTTTTTTTTCCTATCGTAGATCTGTGGATGATTTTTAAGCGAACTAAATAGAAACGTTAAATAAATAAAGAATGAGAAAAAATTTTTTATTTTCTGAATCTTGGTATTTCAAGAAATAATAAAAATAATTACCTCGATAAAGAGCACAGAAAATTTGAAATATCATTTATGAATAAATATTAAAAAATATAAATCTACAGCAGTGTAATAATTTTTTTTTCTTTTTATTTATTTAACGTCGCTGTATTTATGGTATCGTTGCGATGCTAATTAGCGACGGAGATCATCAGTGTGTTTGTGAACAAAGCACATGTAACGTACATTGATGCTCGTACAAATCGGCCAAGAGCGAGATTCGAACTCGGATCCTCGAGATTATGAATCCATCGCTCTACCGACTAAGCCACTGACAACCTCTCTCCAAACTTGTATTATAGCATTTGAAAGAATGAAAATCAAGCAAGCCCAAAGCATGCGTTTATAAAAAATTATTTTTAAATAATAAAATAATATGTTAAGAAAGTAAAAATTGCAATTCAATATAAATTTTGATATTTCGTGTGTTTGTGTGTGCTGGATTGTATAAAGTAATGTATACATAAGCATTTGCATATATGCACGTGCGCGTGCGTGTATCTGCATACGCGTAATAATCCATTCATAATTTGAAAACTATGATTTCATTCATAAATTCGTCATTGAAACAAAAATCGTATATGAGCAATGCGATAGTCCCCCTTCCTTAAAAAAAAAAAAGCAGAGTGCCGAAAGCAGGAAAGGAAATCGAAATGCTTATATACGCGTATAAGTGAGTGCGAACATGTGGATGTACTTGAAAAATTGGAATGAGATTTCGGCAGTGCTTGTGATATGCCGCTAATATGTCCTCTCACGCTGTTTAATTTTTTTCTACTCCAGGCGTCTCATGATGCGGCTTTGCTTTAAGAATATCTTAATGCTTTATCGCGATGCATCCTCGAGGATGGAATAAAAGAGGAAAACGAGAACAAGAGAGATGCTTGAAAGGTGTCATTTTTACGAATGAAAGGCAACAACAGGCATTTGTCGTTTGCTACTACTACTCATAAAGTTTTTTTTTTCTTTATTCGGAGGGTATATCGATGCGCATGTTAACGTGGACGAATTCTTTTTTTTAAGAAAGTTTTTATAGTTATGAAGTAACTCTGTTGGTATTATTAAGTAAGTGTTTGAGCGCACTAAATAACATTTTTATATATGTAAAAAGGTTTTAAAAATATCATGGATCAGTTAGCGTCAAATTTTTTTCTCTACGTTTTATTATACGGAAGAAAGTACTAATAATAGTTCGAAATATTTTATATTTATGTTTTATGGATGTTCAAAAAAATGCTGCATCAATAATATTTAAGTGCATATTTATATCTTTGAATTTCTTGAAAAATAATTATATCTTTTGATAAATTGGAAAAAAATAAATTAAATATAAAATGTGACTTATTCATTACAATTAAATAAACTAATTTATATATTTTATATTTAATGTAAAATTATAATAAGAAACAATATGAAACATCAATTATCACCCTGATAATTACCAACGAATGGAATTTTCTTATTTTAAAACTGAAACAGCCAAAAAGCATTGACATTAAAAAAAAAAAACATTAATGGACACAATAATTTTATCATTGAAACATCTCGGAACAGCACTAATTATAAATTATCACATTACACAAAGAGCTTTAAAATTCAATAATACAAGGCCCATAAAAAATTTTTCCAGCTCGTCGTATAATATACCGAAATCGATGATAATATCAATTATCACCATACAATTCGCTTTTGTATACAGCGCTAAAGTTGCGCGCGCGTCATTGTTCTTTTATTCGATCCTCACCTCGCAGCGCGTGTATATACAAGAGGTTGAAGCATTTTATTATCGTGTATAAAGGCACTTATGTGTATATAAGCGTGCGCGCATATATAATTAAGGAAACGGTGATCTTTCGTAAAGTAGCGATGCGCTAGCGGTGAAGATGAAAGGTATACGGAGATTGAGACACACACATCAAAGATGGTTTTTTTTTATGTACTTTTTTTTTATTCTCATTCATCATTTGCTTACCTTTTGACTTGCTAATTCTCTTTGTTTACAATCTTGGGCAGGTGACGCGTATGGAGAAAAAAATTTCTTTTATATAATGTGATTGTTTTTTAATATTAATTATGATAAATTAATAAATTTCTAAAATTTAGAAATTAGAAATTCTATGAATTAATTAAAATTAATAATTATTTTTAAGATGATACAATACGGTCTATGATTTAAACATAATTAACAACATTGCAGTTTCCTAAGATTTGTGTATTTATTCAAAAATTTCCAAAAATATTTTTAGATCATAATTTTGATTAGTTAGAGTAAAAGAGTATGATATAAAGATATTTTAAAAAATTTTGGATTCAAAATAGAAAATTTGGAAAACTTTAATGTCGGTATTTTATAAATTTAAATAAAATTTTTTAGTTCTCTACTTAAAAAGTATTACAAGCCAATTTTAAAAAAACTGATTTATTTAATGGTATTTTGTCAAAATCAAATTTTTCCTATAAAAATCAAATAAATTAGTATTACAATCAATACATCTATGCTTACACATCTTGTCCATTTTATTTCTCTTTCTCCTCATCTTCCACATTAGTCGTACATAAACGCGGCTTGATGCTTTTATACTTGAACATTAAGGATGAACCTGAAAAACAGAAAGAAAGAAAGAAAGGAAAAAAAAGGAGATAAAAATAAAAAGCAGTGAAAAGGTTTCGCGCGCCAGTGCTTTATAACATCTATAGGTAAGAGCATTTAGTAAGATCGCGCTAATTACAATATCTCACAAAACAAGCGCGCGAGCCGCTAATACACGGTAGCCCTCATACAAACATTATTTAGTCTTTTATTATTTCCCTTTTTCTTTTATCTTATCTCACACCAGCTACCGACAGGCCGTAATAATGCGATTTCGTGTTTATAATACACACGAATTCTCAACCGGAATGACTTAATAGCGGAACAATGTTTTAGAAATATTTTGAAATATTTTAGATTTTTAAAAGCTTTCCGCTCTCAGTTTTAGTGTGTTTGCTTACAAAATTCCTTTTTATTATTTATTCTGATTTTATTGCGACGTTAAATTAAGCGTTATTCGTGTAACATGATGATTTTATTAATTATTATTTCGGACGATGTTTTTTTTCCAAATTATCTTGTAATTTGTAAAGACATAATTCTTTTTTGATTTATTCAAATTTTTTTATAAGTGAACATTCGAATGAATTTAATAATTTAATCAATTTGAAAAATACTTTTTTGATTAAATACATGTTTATAATTACTTAAAAATTTAATGCGATTGAAAAAGTAATCGATTTCAAAATATACGATAAATTTAAGCTACCTAATGTATTTTGCTATTACTAATACTTAAAAAGTAAACAATACCAATTTTTATATAAAAATTATAGCCTTTCGAATTGAATTTGATAGATTAGTTTGATACTTAACGCTTTGTCATATCATTTAGAGAATACATAACGTTTGTTTTGAACAAATTTTTTTGAAGTTCGCACATTTTAAGAGTTATAATTGCAACATGCAAGTAGCATCATACTAATCCTAATGGGTCACACCTCTTTAAACGCACGTGTAAGCCATATTTCAATCATTCTTGTAACAGAACCTGTTGTTTATGCAGAAAAGCTGGGTATAAAATACAAACATTCTTATTTTTTTCTTTTTGTTTTATTTAATGCGTCATGTTCCATGTCAAATTAGTTTGACCAAAAAGAATTGATGTTTTTTTAAATCTTCAAGATAAATTTAAGTTCATAATGTCAGCAGTAATTCTAAAAAAAAACGACAGAAACGATTAAAATAAATTTCCGAATTCTGTTAATTTTAGCAAACTATTCTTATAAAGATGGAATTTTATGATTATTTAGAATTATTATTATTATTTTTATGAATCTAGTGATAACAATTTTTGTCAAATAAAAAATAAAATTCAATCTAAATTACAATTTCATTTTCTCTTATTTAATATTTCACTTCGCGACTTCTTAGTCACTTATTTGTAATTCTTTGCAAAAATAATGCCATTCATAGAGGTCATCAGTGGCTTAGTCGATAGTGCGATGGATTCGTAATCTCAAGGTCCCGAGTTCTAATCCCGCTCTCGGCTAATTTATACAAGCACCACTGTACGCTACATGTGCTTTGTTCACCAACACACTGATGATCTCCGTCGCTATTTAACATCGCAATGAAAGCATAAATACCGCGACGTTAAATAAAATAATAAATTTAGATATTGTAATATTATAAAAGAATAAGTTTTTTTTTTTGATAAAAATATTTAAATTAATTATTCTTAACCAAATATAATTTGCGTATCAGTTATTTGGCCACAAATTTAATACTTTTTATATTCTTTTAACATCGATATCACCTCAGGTTATATTTGCTCAAAAATGATTTATTTCAATATTTTAATAAGAAAATAATTAGATCACAACAATTATTTATTAAAAAATATAATACACGAAAGGGATTAAAAATAGAGTTCTGAAACGTTGCAATATGTGAAATATCAAATAAAGAGAAAAAATAAATTTAAAATTGAACAGTATAATTCATAATTTCATCTAACTTTTAAATTGAATTATTTTTCTATAATTAAATGCGTGTTAATTGCTATTCACTTTTTTGAAAAAAATTCATCCGGCAAACGCTTATAAGTGCTCCTTAAAAGATTACTAAAAAGAGGAAAAAGAAACTTCATGATAGTCCGGAACTACATAAAAAAAACTGGAGCAAAAAAAATCTTAAATCATAGCTCAGATACACCGAAGAAAAAAAACACTTGAATCGATATACTTATACAACGATCCCCAAAAAGATATTGCGGTGAAACATCAAGATTAAAAGAAAAACTGTACACAAATATAAGACAGAAGGCGCCACCTCGAGCAGGAAGAAGCTCGTAGACACCGGAATAAGAGTCAAAATATAGGGGGTACAACTTAATTTTTAGACGCCACTTTTAAAATCAAGAAAAAAGTAAAGACTGATCGAGAGTTTTCGAGTGTCGTACATAACGCATTATACGAATTCCTTCTTTTTTTTCTATTTCCGGCATTTAAATTGCTTGTAAAGCATTTAACTGCCGGTCGTTTATAAAAATCAAGCGCGCGTCCATAAGTACAGAAGCGCGCGCGTGCAACGGAAAATTAAAAGTGTTTAGATTTTAGCCTTAACCACGAGTTTTACTAAACACCGCATAGATTATTCTCTTTTGTATCGAGATTACGTTTTAGTGAGTAATGGCTTTTATCGATATTTTTAGATGAAAATCTTTGTTCGGAGGAGCGTTTAACCAGTCGGTTTAGTAGAATTCAAATGAAAATCAAAATAAACTTTAGTTCTTCCTTATGACTGTATTATGGCTCTATGGACTATTATTTGGAATCGTTCCAAATAATAGACTTTCAAACTTAATTTGCCTTATTATAGGATAATTAATACAAGTTTTAATGGAGTATCTATTCTTATTATAGATAGTAAAATTTTATTGAATTTCGATCGATAAAATATTATTTTATGTGGTATATAAAAATGGCATGAGTTTAATACTTGAAAAATTACACGATTATTACGCTGTGGTCCATTTAGATTTCGATAATGTTTACGTTGATCTTGGTATTTGCAATATTTATTATAAATAAATATTTTTTAAAAATTTTAAGGCTTTGATAATAATATTTTGATATTCATACACAAAATAAATGATATTGATTTTTATTTTAAGAGAAACGTACAAAAGATTTAATTGATCAAATTTAAGATTAGCATATACTACATGTTTCATGATCAAATATACATATTTTATATATTTATATAAATATTCAATTAGTTAAAAAAAAAGAATTATTATATAATTTGTTCACAAAATTAACAAAGTACATTAATTGAATTTATAAAAAAGTGCATTTCTAAATTGTTTTTACAGCTAAAAGTTCTACAAACTTTTTTACTAAAAACCAAAAGTACTTTTATTTCTTTTAAATTTGCTTGAAAATTTGCAAACTTACAAAATCTACCCCTCAGCAAAATATAAACGCAAACACATAGAAAATTCTCATCCCTTGTTCAAGGTACAGCAAGTAAAATTTTTGCAAACTATATACATGTATATATAATTCTCATCCTAACACTCAAGCTCTTCATAGCTGCCATAATAACCATGGGATCGGAGAAAGTGTTGTCTACTAACTAAAGTATTGCGCAGACTCAACCCAACCTCCTGAGCGTATAATAAGCGCGCAAGTTTATAACCGAGTTAGCGAAAATCAGGAGCGAAAGCATGCCCCGTGTATAGCGCGCTTATATACACTCACGTTGGCAGTACACCCATACACGCTCGCACACCTACAGCTTATATATGGCTCATTTATAAAGTTAGAGCGGAAGATATAACGGACTGATTAAATTAAGGCATGATCGCGCAAAATTAGAGATATTAAATTTCTCAAACCCGCTTCTGTACTTAGATGTACGGGTGTAATAAGAAACGTCAGATTATATGTGTACACGGGAAAGCTTGGAATTTTTATTATTTCTTTTTTTTCTTTTTAATTTTGTTGTTGTTGCTTTTTTTTTTTAAGGAAGCTTTTAAAGAAGAATTATTTTGTTATATTGTTTTTTTTTCCTTTTTTTTATAAGCGAGGCTATAAAAATTTTCTAAATAAATTATTTATTTTATACTATATTTTTTATAAAGTTTGAAATTATTTTTATTTTATTTTATAAATTTGAACTTAATTTTACGGAAAAAATATATACGCTTGAAAGTCGTGCCAATTTCAAATTGTTTCAAATTAAAAAAAAAAAACTTGAATTATTTTATATTATTACTATTTCTTAAATGAAAAAGAAAATAATATAAAAAAATAATTAATCAAAAAGGCAATAAAAAATCATGTTAAGAAAATTGCTGCATTGGATTTTATCAAACGACGAATCAAAGCTTACTTATTTTCCACGATGACAATACATAGCTTTACATTTCATCAATGTTTACCGAGGTCTTCAGTGGCACAGTCGGTAGAGCGATGGATTCGTAATCTCGAGGTCCCGAGTTCTAGTCTCGCTTTCGGCTAATTTATACAAGCACCGCTGTACGTTACATGTGCTTTGTTCACAAACGCACTGATAACCTCCGTCGCTAATTACTGTTGCTATAATGGCATAAATACAGCGACGTTAAAATTAATAAAAATATAAACGAATTTTTTTAACTTATTCGATTTCATTTCTGATACTGCTGATATTATATTCCATATGATTTCAATTATTTCATTTCACTATTAAAGTGATTTGAAAAAAATCTTATAATTTTGCTTGTTGTAAATGGAATTATAAATTTAAGTATTTAAAAAACGATGGTTTTTTTTTTAAATGTTTGATTTTATAAAGAAGATTTTGTTAACATATTTTAAATTATATTTTGAATATTTGTAATTTATTTGATGAATATAAACAATTTCCTGTCTTAAATATAATAAAAAAATATCATTGTATCAAACCGACACATTTTCACCACGTTTTTATTGATTGATAATTTAAAATATAAAAATTTCTGAAAAAGTAATTTATTATGGGTAAAAAATATGAAGAAATTCGATAATCTACAGGACGTTGATGAGATAACTTTGACATAATTTAAATTTTTGAAAATGATAAAAAAAAATCTTAACTCGCCAACAATGTGTGATGTAAAAAATCTAAAAAGTGAATCATTACCACTTGTCATAGTTTAAATACAAAACCTAAAATCATTTAAAGTTCATAAATCTACAATTTTCTTTGCAATTTCAAACAAATACACGTCCTCATATATTATTTGGCATGTTTTAACTAGTATTACGCTTCCCTCAAAACCAAAGCGATTTGTCACTTTGCATACACATCTCGAACAAAGTGCATGTAATTACAGCGCATAAGCTCATGCATAAACTTACTCTCATTCATTCATACCGCACCAATGTGAATACTCTGCACAAGCATGTGAAAAAGTTAATCGCCTTATAAAAAGAAACAAAACAAGAAAGAAATCAAACCGACTTTGTAAATAGTACGTATCTTCCGTTAAAACTTGCACAATAAAACGTTTGTATTAAAATTAAACTAAGTATATTGGTCCCGTCGGCACGTCATAAAGATTCAAATAAGCTCCACTTATACGTATAAGCTACATAAGTGAAGCCTAAATATCTTCTCAAGTGGCCAATCTGCAGTCAACATCCGCATATTCATCTCTTTTTACTTTTGCCTTTTAAGAGAAAACTTTTTCATTCCAGATGCAGTCCGACTCAAGAGCCTTTACTAAACCGTTAATGGAGCAATCTTTAGCTTCTGTTCTTCGGCTTATTGACTGTCAATGAGCTGTTGGATGCTTGAAAAATTGAAAAACTTGATGAATGTTTTCTTATTTATTATGTTTAACGAGTTTGAAGAATTTTTTGAATTTTATACAGTTAATAATTTGAATTTTGATTTGGAGATATTGAAAATTTTTATACAATAATTATCGATAAATTTCAAATTATGACTCTTCTTTTTTTTCTGAAGGATTTAAAATTAATATAAAATTTCATCCATAATAATCGTATAACTAATTTTGCAGTTCTTTTATAAAACTCATCAAAATTAATAACAAACAAAAGTTAAATAAAAAAGTAGCATAAATAATTGCTAAATCATTAAAGAAATATTAGAAAAAAAACTTTTCACATTTCACCATATACCAAGTGATAAAGCAAGTCATAAACAAAGAACATATTTTCTTCTTCTTTTTTTAACAAAGTTAAACATCTCGTCCATGCTTCTTTATATTTTTTATTTTTATCGTTAAAACGAGACGATAATCCTCTGGGCAAAAAGTATAAAAGATGAAAATCTAGGCTAAAGTTGTGTGCGCGCGTGTGGGTTTTAGAGTAACATGAAGAAGAGTATATATATAACTACAGTAAAAGGATATAGCCCCGGGGCCGTAATACTGCTATAGGGAAAATTATATTTTTAATTACGCCGGTAGCAAGTTCATAATTGGGTGCTCACTACGCGGGGGATGAAACTTATTAGCTCGGCTAAGGTAAAGTCTTTATGTTGCCTGCTTTATATCTATATACATTTACGCTATACTTTGCCAAGAAGAATATTGCGCCAGACTAAACCAGGGACGTATGTATACTTTGGTAATGTTGTTAAAAAATATTTTTAATAAAAAAAGTTAAAATAGAAAATTTCTAAAATACTTAAATATTTTTTTTTAAATAAATAGAAGGTATTTAATTTTAATAGCTGCAATATTTTTCTGTATTAAATTATTTTATTTAAAGGAAAATTTATGAAACTTTTAACGAAACTGATAAAAAATTTAATAAAACAATATAAGGCATGATACGTTGATGAGAAATATTTCTTATCGCAAATTACCAAAAAATAAAATCTATTATTGCATAAATACGAATTGAAATTTCCAACAAATTTAATTAAAATTTAGAAGAAAACGACTTTTCCTTAAAATTAAATTTTTAGTCGCACTCTTTTTTTATAAACTACAATAATAGTATAGTCCCCAAGTCTAACGTCCTTTTTCTTTCTCATTCTCCAGCTTCTGCTTTTTCTTAGGTAATTTTGCGATTTATAGATGTAAGTCTTAGAGCACTAATCTCACGTTTGGATGGCAACATTTTCTCGTAAACGTGCAAAACACACAGCACTCTGGAAAAAAAAGGAAACTTTTATACAGACACACACACGCAAAGTTATACACACACGCAAAGAGTTTAGTATCGGGTTAATATAAAGGGAATTCAAAAGGATGAGAGTACAGTCGACCGGCGTTGAAAAGAAAGAAAGTAAAAAAAGAAAAGTAAAAGAAAAATTCCCTAAAAACATGTTAGTTGTACGTAAGGTTGTTGTGCTCTTGTGTGTGTATACGAACGTTTGTATACTAGAGAAGAGGAAATAAAGGATGAAAAGGAAATAGATAAGAGAGAGAGAGAGAGATGTACTATAGGGTGGTAATAAGGTGCTGGGTACCGCGCTGTTACGACCCCCTGATCTAACAAAGTCTTACTGTGTATACTTATATATAGGAAAGCATAAAGGGCAAAGTCGCTTGCTATCGCTGTATAATGCAGAAACAGTGCCGTACTTACTTTTACAAAAAACCTGCTCTTCTTCTATTGTTTTATTTTGATTAATTAAAATTTTCTTGTTAATAATATTTTTAGATGAAGAGTTGTTTTAAATCGTGACTCTGCAGTCGGGTAGTTTGAATCTTATTATTATGAATAAATAGATTTTTAATTTTTTTAAATAATTTTTACAAATATGCACATTATGTCAGAATGAAATGGAAAAGTTTTTGGTTTTAGGAAATTTATTGATTTTTTTTTGGAAATAATTGATTTTTATAAATTTTTAATCATTCATTACTATTATACCATAATTTCAATAAAATATTAGAAACAAATACAATTTTAAACATTTAAAATTTTATCGAATAAACTTTAAAAGAAAAAAAATAGATCTTATGTTTTTGAAATGTTATGCAAACTTATACAGCATAAATTTTTATGTATGTAAAATTTATCAAAATAAAATCTTTAATTATTCAAAACACCATCAATAAACATTGAACATATAGAATAATACATTTAAATCTTTTAGCTATTTGAAATAGCCGAAAAGATTTAAATGCATTATTCTATGCGTATAATGTCAATAGTTTCATAAAATCAAATACAATTTATAAAAAAAAAAACAGAATAAATATTTTTTCTTACTTCTCATTGCAAATGTAACAACAGTTTATCGAAAAAGCAATCGTCCGAAAGTTAACCATCCAATCAGATTTTAACTATTTTACTTTGGCTTACTCATCAAAGCAATTGGCTTCAACCAAGAATAATCAACATTTATCTAAATCGTACATCTGTACCATCTCATGTATGTGTAATTGTCACGGTTCCAAAGAACTTTAGTCTCCAAGCAAAAAAAAAAAACGAAAAAGACAATCACCTACATGTACACGCGTACATCTAATATACATCCTTGATAGTTTGCCCTTATTTTCCATAAAAAAGACAAAAAAAAAAGAAGATACAAGATATTGATCACTTCTGTTATCTCAAGCGATGTCAAAAAAATGAATGATCATAAAAAAAAACAAAAAAAAAGAGGAAAGAAAAATTAGCAACAAGGTCGAATATGAAATGAGCGACAAAAACAAAATAAAGAAAAATAAAAAAAAAGATATACAAAGAAACATTGCGTTATCTTCTCTTATCGCTGTTTCGTAGCGAAACTCGCAAATTTCGACTCATCTCTCTCTAGAGAGAGAGAAAAAGAGATGAAAAGGAGATTCCCCAGCTCGTCGCTGGTAGAGAGTTTGTGTATTCCCCCGGTCAATACTTTGGATACAGCGCGAGCGCTGTT
Organism: Anastatus disparis; assembly: GCA_017163975.1. NCBI lineage: Eukaryota > Metazoa > Arthropoda > Insecta > Hymenoptera > Eupelmidae > Anastatus > Anastatus disparis. Next base: position 4,265,751 of record JAFFSR010000227.1, read on the forward strand.
GGAAAGCTAAAGCTTGAATGGAAGTTAAATAAAAGGAAATCATTCGTATTTTATTTTTTTTAATTTTTTTTTTTTTTTAAATTAACAATTTTAAGTTAATTTTGTTATTATGAGACATTTTTTCTGTATTTTTTACTGAGCTAATAAATAGACTTTTTGATGAATTGAATATTTGATTTTTCGTAAAGCTAGACAAAATTATTATATAAAAGAATAAATTATTATTCTGAATTATTTGGATATTTTTATTTGAAAATCTTTCATCTTTGAAAAAAAAAATTATAATAATAAATTTACATATTGGATGATGAAAAGAAAATTATTAAATTCTAGCAATTTTTGTTTTCATAAATAAATTAGAAATCATCTTTTTATCGTCAATGTTCTACCATTAATAAAAATGCAATATTTTATTAAAACTTAATTAAATAATTCATGAAAATTTAAGGGTACGCACATGCGTAAAAACATTTGATTATTTTCTTGGCTTAAGTAAAATGATTTTAATAAATTAAAATAAAGACATTTATTTATTAACAACTTTATAACGTTGAATTTACTGTATTCTTTACATCCAAAGATAATTTTTTATTATTGAAAAATCATTTCGTGTGAAATTACTTTATAAAAAAGGAATTTCTTTTCCGAAAACTACCAAATTATTTAAATCAAATCAAGACTATCAAATATTTACGACGAAATCTCCAAAAAAACAATAATTAATTATTTAATTCAAGGTCCAGAAGAACTTTGTTTTAATACTATTCTTTCAACGAAAAAACAAAGTATAAAGAAAAAAAACATCACGGAAGCAATTGCTATAGGATAAGCGCTTCATCGATGAAAGGAGACGAGTTGGAAAAAAAAAGGAAGAGAAAAAAAAAGAGAGAAGAGTAAAGCTATGTGGCGCAGATCGGATTATAGCATATCCCTGCCTCCAACCATTTGCTCTTAACTGTAGAGAGCTTCGGTGATTGGCCAGCATCACTACACTTTATTCGCTCTCTCTCCCCCCCCCCCCCCCCACCATTTAAAAACGAAATCATGGACGGGAGAACGCTGCGCAGCATCACAAATACACGCGTACACTTGCACGTATACGTAAACAATGTGTAGGTGGATAAACCCTACTTTTCTATGTGTGTGTGTATGTATCCCTTTTCTCTAACTCTCGCAGCTCAGAAGCTTTCTTTCTCCATGGCATCTCTCCGTTAGCGTTTTCCCCCATCTTGAACTCGCTCATATAATATAGGATGGTGAATGTATTATGAGCTGGAGATATAGTTGAAGATGAGCGAAATGAAAAAAAGATAATTATCTTGTTTTTAGTCTTTTTATTTTTATCATTCTATAAAGTTTTTTTTCTTTAATATAGTGAGAATTATATAATATATTACGTTTATATTTATTTAAATCAAATTAGTACTGATTATTATTAAATATTTAAATTTCAAGAAATGTACAGAATTAAAAAAAAAATTTCACAAATATTTCAAAATATATAAAATTTTAAATTAAAAAATTAGAAACCATTTTATTTAGAGATACATTTTTGTAGTTTAATTTTATCAGTTAAATAAATGAATAGAAAATAATTCTAATTCTTCGAGGTCGTCAATGGCTCAGTCGGTAGAGCGATAGATTCGTAATCTCGAGGTCCCGAGTTCGAATCCCGCTCTCGGCCGATTTATACAAGTACCACTGTACGTTACATGTGCTTTGTTCACAAACACATTGATGACCTCCGTCGCTAATTAGCATCTCAATGATAGCTGAAATACAGCGACGTTAAAAAAATTATCTCACAAATGCTCTCATAAATTCTAATCAAACAAGTATATCACAAAATCATTTTAGATGATACAGACATTTGGAAATTTCTGCTTTTTTTTGTATAAGTACTTAAACTATGCTTCGATTTTTTTTAAAAATAGCAATAAAAAAAAAGTGTTCGTCATAAAGACCTTCGTACCTTCATTGATTGTGAAATTTAATATATTTAATATATTTTGATCAAAAGTGATATCAAAATATATAGGTGTGAAAATTGTTGATTTGCTTTGAATATAATAATATTTAACTATATTTTTACTATAGGTTTACATGATTTCTCGTCGCTAATTAGCATCGCAATGATAGCATAAATACAGCGACGTTAAATAAAAAAAAATAATTCTAATAAAAATACTAAAAATTTGTTTGAAAACGGATGAGCCCATCTGGAGTTAGTTGCGTGATAATCTGATCATTGACTAATAATTAAAAAAAATTGATCCCAAATGATGACGTATAAGTTTTTTTTTCTTTTTAATCGTGTATAAATATAATGACATGTTACTTTTGGACTCTAGAAAATCCTCGTGCTGAAATAAAGTAAAAAAAATATATATTTTGGGTAAGATAATCAATCAAAATCAAGCAATCGTTTATCGTAAAGCCTCGCGTACGCCCCATCGACTTTTTTTTTCGTTTCCCTTTACTCGAACGCTAAGCGTGATGTTTTAATATGTTTCAATTTTAGCTTACAAGAAAAGCGAATTACATTTGGGTCTCAGATTTTTTATGACTTTGGGATATTTTTTCTTATGCATTAAATTATGGAATATGCCGCGTCTATTTTGTTCAAAGTTTTATTTTTTCGAAGTTATAAAAAGTTTTGTCTGAATTGAATAATATAAGCTTTTCAAATAAAATATTTCATTTTTTATATATTTATTGTTCGTATTACAAATAGAAAAAAATTTTTTTTATCGTAAATTTAAAAAAAAAATGTATTTTCAGATCAAATGATTTTAAAATTTCATATAACATTCTTATTTTTGTATTTATTTTACACAAAAAAACACTTTAAAATACTCTATGATATATTTACATTCTTAAAAAGTGTGAAAATCTTTTGATAATCCTCACTAATCCCACTACATTTAACAGCTTATTGGATAACAGCTTATTACAATTGATAAAAAAAATGTTTGAGCTTACATTTCAAGTAGCATATGCGTGTCCACAGGGTGTCCCTTATACCACCCATAGTTCAACAACTGTTTTCTCATTGGAATTTAATGATGTTTCGCGAGGATCGTAGGGGATAAGAAATAAAAAAAAAAAGAATAACTGAAAACAACCCTTACTCGCTGCTCTTTTTTTTTTTATACGCGTATATGTTTGTGTACGTTCTGCACTTGTTCTGCATGACAAGCGTGGCTTTACTGATGTATTAATGAGGCGTGTGCGACTGCATGCTTGTATACGAGGGTGAAAAACGATGAGCTTATTATTGCTCGTCTATTTTCTATCATTTTTTTTTTTTTATTGTGATTGAGTGCGCATGGAATCGTTGAAAGTTCGTGCAGGAAAGGGTGAGTTTGAATGATTTTGATTTTATTATTGAATTTAATCATTACAATTATTTTTAAGAAAAATTTTTACTTTTTTTTTTAAATTTTTTATGAAATTTTGTAATTGACTATTAAAAGATTTATTACAGGCAAGCTTTTTAATTTTTTTTTTTAATTATACGTCGCTGTATTTTTGCTATCATTGTAATGTTAATTAGCAACGGATGCCATCAGTGTGTTTATAAACAAAGCTCATGTAACGTACAGGTTGAGAAGATTGTCAAATAATTCTTTGAAGAATATTAGTTATATAGATTTTTTAATTTATTATAAATTTTAATAAAAAATAAACTTAAATTTGAAGTGTACGTTTTAACGTATAGAGAAACATATTCTGCATCAAAATAAAATATTAGAAACAATGCACTATCATACGAGTACATAAAGAATTACGAGCATCAAGCATTTTACAGTCGATTAATTTTATCTAAAATTACATGGTAAACCCCCTTGACACCCCTTTATCTTGATTTTTCTTCCCCACGCTTGCGTGTAAATAACTCCTCGGATTATACAGCAGCAGGTCTGGATTATGTAAACCCTTTTTTTTAAGGCAAGGTGCAGTTTAGGGAAGTACCCTTGAAAATAATAAACACTTTTTTATTGGTCCATATGTGAAAGGATAAATTATTAATGTACCTTTTTTTTCTTTGATTGTTTGTGAGTGTTTGTGATGATTATGTAGTTAAAATATATATTTATAGAATTTGGAAATAATTGAAAGTGGTAGAAGTTTATATTGATTAATGAAATTTTTCGCTTTATTGATTGCAAGTGTTTCTGTTTTTAAAACTAATGCTCAATGATATGCGTATAAAGTTTTTGAGGAATATAAAAAATATATAAAGCTTATCTAATTATTTATAGGAAAGCATGTGAATGGTGTATTTATTAAACGAGTTTAAAACATAATTTATTCACGTAATATCTATTTGCCATTCAATTTAAAAAAAAAAAAAAAAAATATCTTTGAAATAATAATTTTGTTTGTAAAAAAAATTTTTGATGCTGTATAACTAAAGTTTTTTTTATATCTATAATATTAAAAAAATTATAAAATCGATTTCTTCTCAACGACCTTTTTTCAATTGTTTTCTTCTTGTTCGAGTAATCAATAGAAAATTTAAAAGTCATTTCAATAAATGTACCTTATTACATCAACATTTCAACATTTGAATAATTAACGACGCTACTATCAGCACTATAATCTAAATTCAATATTGAAGGAAACAAAGTATCATAAAAAATGCAAGAACAAATTTTTTAAATTCACTCAATCTCCAGAGTAAAAAGAACAAAAAAAAAAGAAAGAAAGAAAGAAAGAAATGAAAAGAAAAGGAGAAAAAATCAAAGAATACTCAACGAATTCAGTATAAGCAAATCGAGTTTACACCTTATACCATCGAAATATACGCCGTCCTAATTCAACAAAATTACCGCCATAAAACGAATCAGAAGGGAATCATGCCCTCTGAAATTCTTTTAACATATACATAAGGATACGCGTATACATGTATCTTTTTCATCTTATAGCTACATACACTTCTCGTTCGTTCTTTAAATCGGCTTGGGGGCTGAGGGGGTGAGGCAATATAACCATTCGCCGAGTGTGTGTATATATATATTTAATTTATCTTTTTTTTCTCTCTGTATCTGTCTCTTTTTCTTCCACTTTATATATCTCCTTGGTGAATTTTCAATTATTCAAAGTGATAAAAAAAAGAGGAAGGTAAAAGAAGCAAAAAAGGAGGGACGAAGGGATTTGAGAGGCGCGGAGAAGGGCAATGATTTTTACAAATAAAATGTGCAGGAACGACTTTTTGTATAAGAATGAGAAAATTAACTCTGAATGCTACAATAGGTATATGGGCTTCTGAATCATTGATGCAGGTGTAGACGAAATCGTTAAGTTGTATTATTAAAGTTGAATAAAAAATACTTCAGCTGCTTTACTTTGAGATGTAACCTTATGCTAAATATCTTTATGAGATTTCGGGTTGAATAATTTATTGACATGAAAATACTTGTAATTTTCTAACATTATTTAATTATTTTCTAATTTTTTCATCTGTAAAATTTATCATTAAGAGAAATTTATATAAATTTCTCATATGTATGTACATTTATATGAAAAAATTAAATTGAAAATAATGTTATTTTTGTGCTAAAAAATATACTCTCAGAAGTATTTACACATCGTAAAAAAAAACCTTATGGTTTAGCGTCTTCGATTCTTAAATTATTTACTAAATCATTGTATATTGGACAATGTAAATTGAATGGAGTGCTGCAAATGAATGTTTTGTCAACAAACGAAACTAATACATCAAAATAATAAATTAATAAAAAATTATTAATATTCAAAAGTAATATAATTGTAATAATGTAACTAATAACACACAAGAAAACTAGAAGGAAAGGTAGGTAGTGTCATCTATTGATCGTCATAGTATGTAACAGAAGTATTGATATCTACTGCCAAGCTGATATCGATCGTTATAAGCTACTGTATCTTCAGTCGGTAAAGCTTCGTTGGTAAGTTAGGATCCAAAACTCTTTTGAGATAAATTGTTAAAGCATTATAAAAAATTTAATTTTTTCATTAATATTTTCAAGAAAGGTTTTTCAAATTTATAAATTAAACTTTAATTTATTATGAATTTCTTTGAAATTAAAATAAAATAATTTATATGTCAATTTTGCATATTGAAAGCTTTTTTACTGGATATCAAAGATCAAATTAATATTGAAGAAATAATAATTTTACATGAATTTTATAAATATAATTAAGTGCAATTTAAACTAAAAATCAATTTTCACTGAAAAATCACCTCCATTAAAAAAAAAGATGAGTTAACTTTTGAATCCATAGAGAATAATTTGTATTCTTTATACTTGAAAAAAGTACATAAATTGTATCTAATTATATAATAACTAATTAACATTACATATTCATATACGATAACATGATGATAATAAATATATTTTTAGTACGTTTTTTTTTTTTGCATAAATTATTCGACTATTTTTAAAATTTTTCTCCTTGACTTAGAATTAAGGCGCCAATTTGATTTTTCTCTCTCGCTTGCTGCCTCTTCAGTCATTCTTCTAATTGCAAATATTTGAATTGAAAGATTAAATGACGTATATTAAAAATCAAGTGATGCTTATTAACTGATACGGCTATACATACGAAATGAGGAAATTGGGAAAGATTTAAAAAGGCGTAAGGTGTTTTCAAAACGTTTTAATTGCCGTCTTGCAATAGTGCTATTACGATGTTTGTCTAAACTTTAAACTTAATTTTATTATTAAATATTTGAACAAATCAACCTCTGCAGATGTTATTAATTTTTCTAGCAATCTTTGCTAAACAATCATTTTTTTCACAATATGACCTCAGCCTTTAAATCTTGTAAGTAAAATAATCAAATTATTTCTCTTTGATGAAAATTTTCCAATCTCTAAAATATTTTTTTTTACATTTTTACAGATGACAAATTTTAAATAAATAAATAAAATTAATTTTTAATTCATAATATCAAATTTTTAAATAAAAACGTGATCTGTTGTTTATGAACAATTAAAATGATTTACTGTCATGAGAATTAAGTATACACGTGTTATACGTGATTAATATTAAATTTGTTAAATCTCCTTGATTAATCATATACAAATATTACGCAAACTCATTTAAAATCCATTTGCAGGTACTAAAATTCCCCAACGATGGATATTCGTAATAATGGGATTTTTGGCGCTGTTCAATGGTTACGCTATGCGAATATGTTTATCGATAACCGTGACGCAAATGATTTTGCCGATAAACGAGACAAAAGATTATTTGGATGATACGTGTCCCACTTATGAAAATGTGTCTTTTGTTAATTCAACTAAATTCAAAGGTGGAACTTATGAGTGGAGCGAGTATACGCAGGTGAAATAATATTTAATGTTACTAAAGATTGGAACAAACTTTTTATATAATCATTTCTTAAAAATAAACAAACAAAATTCTTACATAGATAGTAAAAAAGGTTATCGAATAATTATTCTATTGAAAATTCGTATTTGAATCTATTCTTTTGAAGTTTGTTAATTTAGTGGTACATTGAAAAGAATTTAGTGGTGCTGCTATAACCGATATGATTTTAATCCATCAATTTCGAGTAACTATTTTCCTTTATCGAGTAAAGAATAAATCAAAATCGAGCAAATGTTTTTAAGAAAAGCTTTCTATATGATTCCGATTACTACAGTAATTAGCTTTTTATTTTTGTTAATTAGAGCTATGATATTTTTCAGCATTTGAAAGATTTCTTCCAAAATTTTTTAAAATATTTCAACGCGATACTGTTTTATTGTATCTAATAAAAATCTCCACAAAAAGACATTTTTAAATATTTTTAAAGAAGATTAAAAATCTTGAGAAACTACATTGTTGTAGGTAATTATTTGTAAATCATAATATGATTACGTTCTCTTAAGTTTAAAAAGGTTAAACATAATTAAAATAAAGCAAAGAGTGATTAAAAATATAAATGAAATTAATAGAACATATAAGGAAACACGTGCGCGTTTGTTTTAAAAAAATTTTTATTGTTGCAAGTAAATTAGTTAACTACTTATTAAATGAAAAGAATTTTATTTGATTAACAAATACAATACACTTTTTATCGATGTTGCTTTATTATGCGAATATGGATAAAAAAGTAGATTACAAATTACAAAGTAGTTAAATGATGTAATTTTATTCAATTACTAGTAAGAAATAATGATGCAATTTCATTCTATTAGCAGCAATATAAATTTGTAAAATTTTCAAAAGTCATAAATAATGTCATTTGATATTTTAGTCATTTAAGTACCAGCAACAAGCGAAGAGGATATAATTATAAAAACATGTCATGGATTAACGATCATTGTAGTTTTATTATTTTTGTAAACATAAAAATATTTAGAAAGCTGCTGTCGAATGACGAAGCGTCACGTGCAATAATAAGGTAGCGGTTAATTTGTTTACTCGAGCAATCTCACCATCAACGCACTGTTTTATTGCAAGTAAAACAGAAATTAAATTTGCATTAGTTCTTAAAAAACTGAATCAAGGTTTTGATTCAAAGGTTTCTCGTACAGTCAATATTTGACTTTTTACGTTTCAAAGTCATTGGTTTGATCCTGCCTCTCTTGTTGTTTCAAACAAGAGACTATAAAAATTTTCATTCTTCCTTACTACTCTTTTAATTCAATGACAATGAGAGTATCTTAGAAAATATCGCGGTGCATCGTAGTACCGTTGTCTTATCGACAAAAAACATGTTTTTGATAAGTGAAATAAGGCGACTTGTTTCATATTTTTGTATAACGTACAGTTTTTATTATGAATATTAAGTAGCTTGATCTTGAGAGGATTATAAAACACACGTGCATGAATTTTTATCTTATTTAATGCATAAATATTAATTCATACTGTTTTCTGAATATAAATCAATTTCGCTTACAAACGTTTCAATTGCCCTCCAAACCACTTTTTATTATTTTATTCCCAGATTCATATTTATAATTCTATATGTTTTAGGGTATAATTCTCTCCTCGTTTTATTGGGGCTATGTTATCACTCAACTTCCTGGTGCTATGATAGCTGAGAAATATGGTGGCAAGTATACACTTGGCTTAGGCATATTCATATGTGGAATCCTATCAATTATGTCTCCGTTTGTGATCCAATGGGGTGACTCGTTCGCCTTTATTATATTAAGATTAATGATGGGTCTAAGTTGTGGAGCTATGTATCCAGCTTCGAATGTTATGTTATCCGATTGGATTCCGGTAGAAGAAAGGTCCAAAGCTGGAGCAATGGTCTTCGCTGGTGCTCCGTTGGGAACAGTATTTGCTACTTTAATTTCTGGAATAATTCTAGAGCATTACAGTTGGCCGATTGTTTTCTACTTCTTCGGTGGATGCGGTATAATTTGGTTCATATTTTTCACCATCTTGTGTTACAATACACCAGTTGATCATCCCTTCATATCTGAAGAAGAGGTCAAGTTTTTACAAGAAAGATTATGCGAACACAAACATGATGAAACACCAGCAGTTCCATGGAAAAAGATTCTAACTTCAAAATCAGTTTGGGCTCTGACGTTTGCTTCGATTGGAAACGGCTGGGGATTCACAACTTTAGTCAGTGATCTGAATAAATACATGAGTAGCGTATTAAAGTTTTCAATACAAAGCAACGGTTATTTATCTTCTTTGCCTTATTTGTGCATGTGGTTTGGTAGTCTGATTACGTCTTGGGTATCAGATTGGTTGATATTCACCGATAAAATGTCAGCAACGAACGTAAGAAAATATGGAACAACGATTGCATCAGTTGGTCCAGCATTGTTTCTCATTATAGCCTCATATGCTGGTTGTGATAGAGTCGTTGTTGTCGTAATGATTACTTTAGCTATGACATTTTTAGGAAGCTCTCTACCTAGCGTTAAAGTTAACGTTTTGGATTTAAGTCCTAATTACGCTGGTTCTCTAATGGCGTTTACAAATTGTTTAGCTTCAGCTACTGGCATATTAACTCCTTACGTAGTCGGTTTATTGACTCCACATCAGACGCTTGAGGAATGGCGTATGGTGTTTTGGATTGTAGCTGGTGTTTTTATATCTACAAACATTGTGTTTGTAATATATGCTAGTGGCGATGTTCAGGAGTGGAATGATCCTGAATATTTGAAAAGACGCAAAGAAAGGAAGAAAAATAATGGCATCAAAGAAGAAATAGAATTGTTACAAGTACCTGCTAAAGACTGAAGTAATAAATTTAATTAAGAATATGTAAAAACTCATATTTATAAAATTAAAAAAACTGTACCACCTAGTGTGTAAGTTCAATTTAAAATTGTAGTTTTACAAAATGTAATATATAGCGATAGTATGATAAAAATTTTCATCTGAGATCTCATATCAAAATTTTACAAGTACAAATAGAAATTAAAAAAAGATTATAATTTTTTTATGGCGTAATACTTTTATTGTATTATTTACATAATAAACTTAGAAACAATATTTTTAAAATGTTCCAGTTGGCATGAGATAAAATCTCATTCGAGACTCTTGAGTAGTATAATCATTACTGTACATATTTACTTTACATTAAATTTTTCAAAATCTGTTTATAATTAGTCAAATTGATTTAAGATAAAAATAGCTTATTTTAGACTTTTTAAATAATAAAAATCAATGTTACACATCGTTAATTTTAATGACTACATTCTACTCTCGTGTATTTATCATTTTATTACGCAGACTAAGCATTCCTAAATTATAAGAAGCAAAATTTAAATATCACAAAATGTATTGCATTTTTTGTATTAACTCAGTACTTTATAATTTATTAAAAATTTCATTTTATCAGTTTTAACATTACTCAATCACAATATCATTCTCATTATGTAAAAAAGAAATTTGAGAGCATCGATGCTGAACTAATGTAAAAATAAATTTTTTGATAAAATCTGAAATCCCACGTAATGGTAATCTTATCGCATTATACTGATCATGAAAATGAAGAGAAAAATAATAAATTTAAAATGATTCAACTGTTTAAATAAAGTATTATTATCGTTCCTTCTTGTTTAATACATAATCTAACATTCAACACAGGCATTATTTATCAATAATTTTCCACTTTTGGGCATCTGTTTATAAAAGTGTCATGATTTTTCTTAATATTTAATTACGAAATTAATTAGCGTACGGATGTATGTAGTTTTAAAAAAATTAAAGTTTATCAGTGAAAGTGTTACTTCAATGCAATAAAAATTAAGTTACAACTAGTTTGTAAAATAATTCTTTAAATATAACATTTTAAACAGCAAGCATTAGATTATGTTATAATATTTAAAATGAGAACATGAGGTCTCTCAGTGGCTCAGTCGGTAAAGCGATGGATTCATAATCTCGACGTCCCGAGTTCGAATCCCGCTCTCGGCTAATTTATACAAGCACCACTGTATGTTACATATGCTTTGTTTAGAAACACATTGACGACCTTTGTCGCTAATTAGCATCGCAACGATAGCATAAATACAGGGACGTTAAATAAAATTTAAAAAACTAAGACAGAATTATGCAAGATGATCAAGTTTATTGACAAATGAATAGTCTGTAGCATTTGATAATATAATTTTTTTTGCCATTTATGCTGGAAGAAATTTTTTTTTATTTTATAATTAATTAGAAAGGAAAAATAAATTAAAAATAAATTATTTTAAAAAATCATGACGCAATTCTATTAAAAAAATTTCATTGTACATATACTGCCGTGATAAGTAAAAACTTAGATAAGTGATATTTCGATGAAAAATGAATTTTTTATATTATATAATAGATTTAACAAAAAAATAGCAAAAAAATAAATTCATAATATAATGAATATTATGATTCTGCTAAGATTCAAGACCAGTTTTTGTGAAACTGTTTTCCATCGTCATGAATAAAGCATGGTAAAATATCGCTGTAAATCAGAATTCACAAAGTTTTCTACAAACAGATTACAATTATAATTATCCTAATCTATATATTCATGTACACTGTATATAATATAATAATTATAATTAATTTATTTGTTTTCATCGTATATAAATTTTAATTTCGCATTATTTTACATTTATATTTACTTGAGTTGAACCTTTAAATAATTAATGTTTAATTTTTTATTTAAAATAATTATCGTATATAATTTACTAAATATCATTTGTGGCATTTTATCCACATACATAATGACATTGTATTTGAAATAAAAAATAAAATGCCGTCATCGTCTCGTGTTGTTTATAAAATAAATTTAATTATCTCGTGTTTAATGTATTGAATATGATAAACTATAATTGATTGTGAAAAATATATATAAATGCGATTAAATCAATGACTTTATTCTTGTAATGTTTTGTTAACATTTCAAACTTCAATGATATTTTTTAATTTGTTTGAAATTAAGAAAAATACATTAAAGTCAAATTATAATATTTATTATATTTGATTAAATGAATTAAAATAAATTGTTTGTTTAACTTTATTCACTTTATTTAGCACATTAACACTGAATGGCTTGAATTATTTTCTTAATTTTTCGTATTTGAATTTAAAGTAAAATATTTATTCATTCACTGGAACAATGAAAAATAAATTTCTTACTTGCTTAAATAACACAAATTAAAATCACAAATTATAATTGATAAGATTTTTAATTTTAAAAAAGAGAAATTTTGATAAACAGAAATTCATCGATAATTTAATTTATACTGTATTGTAAATTATCAACTCCATAAATCGTCAAAATTACATAATAAGTATTTATTTTCTAAGTAAAAACAATAGAATACTCTATTAAGGTTAACTATAATTGTATTAATTTCTCTTTCACAAATTTAACGAAAACGATAAGAAATTGTTATTTCTGCTCTTTAAAAATTTTCCTAATCTAATTATATTCCTAATGAATTACAAGAAAAAAAAACTTCCAAAAATACATAACTCATCGGGTGATAAGCGCTGAAGTATATCATCGAACGAATTTTTGTTTTTTTAAAATACCAATAAAGAATAATTTACGTACCAATTTTTATGATATCAAAAAAATCCAGTAACAGCTCATATATTCGTCTGACGATGATTTTCGACAAATAAAAATGATCAAAAACAAATTTAAAGTACGTGAGATCAAGATTCGACAAAATTTCATTGTACTCCGCATACTTAATTACATAAAAGTCGAGTACTTTGTTTCTCCTTCTTATATTTTTATCTAACAAATAATTATAAAATAATTATATAAATTAAATAATTGTAAAGATCGCATATTTATCGCGTGTTTTATACATATAATAAATCGATAAAGATACAAACTCAATAATTATTTCTTCAGCCATAGCGATCAATAGAAATGACGCTGATCGGAAGTGCAATGCCTTCGCTTTCCAAGTGTCAACGACATTGATTTTATTCGACCTCGAGGCCTAATAGCGTTCAACTATGCTATATACTATGTTTTAATAAATTTTAACAAATGATCACTGGGGTTTATAAATTTATATTATTATGTCTACGCCGAAGACATATTTACGTCGAATTAAACGATCCATACATTAATGAATGATTATGTTGCTTCTTACTTTTTTTTTATATCAATTCAATAGTGAATCATTTATTTGTTTGTTATTTATCTTATTAAGTTATTTATGGGAATGCCCAGGTACTAGAAAAATAATATTTTAATAAATTTTCCTTCGATAATGCAACAAGCAGGAATTGCGCATTTTTTTTTCCTTTTGAATAAAATTATTATCTGTTAAAAATGGTTTTTACTTACATAACGATTATTAACTTGAGTAATGTAATTTTATTTTCTAAAGTACTGCTGATATTAAAATTGCTGTTAGAAAAATTTTTCGATAAGCATATAATGTTAACGTGATGCAATCTTTATGAACTTACAAACCGCTTATGATGACTATCGTTTTAATTTTTTAATTTTGACCTTTTTTGTTCAAATTTTTAAATTTTTCTACATAGAAAAATTTTTAATCGTAAAGCAATACTAGGAATGCATCTTTTTTTTTCAAATAAAATATTTGCGCATGTGCATGCGTCATATGGGCATTTATAATTTATGAACATTTTAGCTAATTTTAATCTTGTATAATTCACTTCTAAAAAACATACCAATTAAATCATAATTTAAAAAAAATTTAATTCATAAATTTTCTTGTTATATGTTGTGCTTTTAAAAACTAATATTTTAAGCAGGTTAATTTGATTTGTTACACAAAAATAAATGTAAAAATATTTTCATTTTTCTATCATCTCGAAAAAGAATTTTCTACTTAACTACAATTATTTTTTATTATATACACGGAAAAATAGCTTTTTTTAATACATCGTTATAGTTGAGATTGTGCAACAAGAGTCGATGAAATTTTAATGATCATTAATGATGATAGATTCTATATTCAGTTAAATATTTATAGGCTATATCTACATTTTTTATGACATTTATAAGCTATATCTACATTTTTCTAAGGTATAGTATATTAATATAGATTGAATGAGTTTGTTGCATGACTATATTGCTTCGCTTCGATCACTTGGGTAACAAATCCACCTTTCTGATAAATATATTACTTTACTCTCTAGTTGCATAATTTACTATTAATTATATCTCAGAATTTAGCATAAATTAATAAATCATGTCATATTCATAATCCATACTAATTGCTAATATTGACTTATATATATATATAACAATTGATTATTTACTTACTGTCTTTAGAAATACTTAAAGCGGTAGACACACGTTTTTAGCAAAGTAAAGAGCTATAGACATACTATAATAATAACTAAGTACCAGAAAAGAAATGAAAGAGGGCACTTATTTTCCCTTTGTATGAGAATAAAGAAAATAAATAAATTATTTTTTTATGTCTTTGGCTTTTTTTATTTTTAAATTAAAAGCATTTTTTTCCGTTGAACCATGTTACATTCTGTATTAATATGTTACTTATGCCCATCACCTTTACAAGTCTTTAATGCTCCGAAGCTTAAGAATACTTTGCAAAAGTAACGAGTAATCGTTAGAATTTTAAAAGATAAACTGCATGAAAATGTCCAATTCAAATGATAAAACACAGGGAAAACTATTATCTAATCATATATAAAACAAAGACAGGGAGTTTTTCAAAACTAAGATTTACTAGATATAATGATGAAATACTTATTGAATATTATTTTTTTACAGTGTTGGGGATGATAACTTGATTAGCCTATTTGATTTTTTTCACCCACTTTTCTTGATTTGGGGTATCCTCGTATAACAAAGTTTCCTCGTATAATTTATGACATCGAAATGAAATAGTATTAGGTATTGCAGTCCATGACAGAATATTGGAAACAGTTTTAAATAGATTAAATTGTAATGATTTTATTTTTTTATTTTACTTTTAATTCTACAATATTAATATTAATCCAGCATGAAAAAAGTTCGTAGTTAAATATTTTTGATGTTAATAAAATGGTAAACCACAAAGTAAAAAATTTTCATGGTTTTTATTTGTCACAGCGGAACATATTCTTACCTAGTCCATTGTATATCAAATTTATTTATTTATACACATTTATTTAATTAATGATGAAATTTATTTATTTTAGAGAATAGATCTAACGAGTAAATATGAGTTGTAATAATATTTTAGTGCTACGATCTAATTGTAACGTTGAGTCAATAAAAAAGTACACGTAAGAAAACAATTTCAACACGGTTAAATATATCTTTTATGCATATTGTTTCAAACGATGTTGAATAGTAAAGAAAAGTTCTAATATCGATAATTACGACTACGTCACTGTTCTTCGTCATTAATTCAATTGCGCATCCCCTTTACTTTTTCCGTAATAAGAAAACGATTTTAGCGCTGTAAGAAATGGTGTGCGTACCAAGAAAATCGATAGCGTATAGCTAAGAAATATTCTAGCAACAATAGTTCCGGCAATGTCACCATTCCTTAACGAGCTTTTCTTTGAATGTGCACGCGGGTTGATTGCATTCTTTTGATCATTTAATTCAACAAAACATAAATGATTATGTTTTATTTTTTAAATAATGTGAATGTTATATTTCGTATATTCTGTACCTTCAGTGACAAAGGATAAAGTTTTGTTGAATATTTATCTAAAATAAAGAGTGATCAGCATTTTATAATAAAGACTAATTTATCAACATGACAGTGATTACCAGTAAGTTTTTATTGAATTAATCAATTTTTATACATATGCACGAAGAGAAAATTTGAAAATTACAATAGTTTATGGCAACGTTGTCACAGATTATGATGATGGCTAAAATCATCAAATTTTATGATAATTTTTATAGGACATAATAGTAATATTTGGCAATTATAAAAATCTGTTACAGTTTTAGGATTAAGTAATTTTAAAATTTTTATTTCATTTTTTTTTCCATATTAAAGATTACATTCATTTTAAAAAATAGTATAAAAATTTAAAATTAAGTTAAATTATTAAATATATATTAATGAATTCGTTATCAACAATGATATTATGAAATGAAATTATATTCATTAGGTATTCAGTTTTAGTATCATTTACTACAATTTATGACTAAAATTTTCAATAACATTCCTGATGGAAAATTGACCATTAAAAATTATGTATACATTACAGATTGACCCAGTTTAAAGGTCAAGACTGTTTCTAACAAACGGTCAACGATTGGCCAAAAATTAGTCAAAATTTTTACCAGGGATCATATATCACGAATTTTTTTTTCATAAGTATATAAATTTAAAGAGCTATTGTAATTTATTATTCATGATATAACGTAACCGATTGTACAGTTAGCAGTTCTTTGTCATTGTTGCTGCTATAGTTGACCTTTCATAAAAAATCGATTGATTCTTTAAAAAGTTTGTCAACATAAATTGGATCGTTTAACAAATAAAACGAATTACCTTGAGTCAGCGTGACAATGAACTTAGAAAAATTAACACCTTTAGATTTGCAAGCTACAATAAAAAAACTGATTCATGACATGACTGAACAATAATATGGGGTTTTAGTTGGGATCGAATTGTTCTAGTGTAAAAAAGAAAGAATACTTCGGCCAAAGTTGAAGTACCAAACATCACTTTATTGAGGTTTGGAAAATGCTCGAAAGAATCAGCAATTGTTATAAAATTGAAAAAGACGACCTAATTGTTTAACATTTTTACAAATGATTAAATGAATGAGGAAATATATATTGATTTCGGAAATTACATAAAAACTTAATCTAAGGGTTAAAGAAATTTTACTTTTAAAAATGACCAGATTAAAACGTCTTGTTGAAGTCATTTCAAATGTGAATAAAAAAGGTTACTATACCTGCAAAGAAAGATTGACAAATAAATAAATATGACGTTGATGAAGTACGAGACATCCTATTAGATGAAATGATAAAATTTGATGGAAAATAAAGAATCTGTGTGCATGTCAGTTGAAGATTTTTAATTGGCGCTCAACCTGAAATGTACGTAAAAAGACATTTCGGAACTTTGTTTATCAATGCTTAAATGCGATCCACGACATTGCTGATGTTGACTCGTGGCTGTCTATGAAATGTGATTCCATCAATATATATCCAAATCAATTAGTAATAATCAAGAGAACCAATTAGGGTCTGATGAAATCGTTTAGAAAGACAAAATACACGGCTATTGTTTTTTTATAATAAATCACCTTAAATGATAGTATTATAGAAAGTATACACAAAAAAATATGCGATACTTCTAAATTTGTAAATAGAACTGTCCAGAATAGAATGTAAAGTCTTCTGCGATCAATAAAATTCATTGATCCATAACTCCTCAATTATAACGGTATAATTACCTGTATTAAAATTTAGACTAGCGAACACATTGTTCGCTTAGAAATAAACTAATTTCCCATACTCTTATTTTATCATAATTTTTTATATATTTTTTTATCTAAAATATCTGAGAATATCATTCTCCTGCTTTCTTCGGTATCCTATACTGAGATCTAATGTATGCTGTTAATCATCCTCTCAAAAGACCATAGATTAAGAATGAAATCTTAATAGTATTTTATTACATGATCTTTTTTCTTTGATTTGAGAATGTGATTGGTAGATAATTAATCAATTTAACACAAAAATTAGAAATGGAGTTTGATGTATATTTATGGCTAATATAAGTACCTTCAAAAAATATTAATAGAAAATGTTTTGAGTATAATAGAACCTAATTAAAGCTGCGTAACTCACTTCATATGTAGCATTGTAAAATGATTGAACAAAATGATTATTAATATTCATTATTTGCGGAACTGAATATTTTAAATTAATAATGAGTAATCTTACTTACATATTTTATTAAATATTAAAACTTTTTCATAACAGACGCTCAAATAACTCCAGAAGATTTCAAAAAAGATAATGAGCCAAAGGAAAGTCGAAACGTTACTGACTTTCCATTTGTTTTTCTATTTGGAATAATATTTGGAACTTGGTTCTTTCTATGCTTATATGGTATGATTTTTTTATTTTACATTTAAAATTTATGATGAACTTATCGGCAAATAT
This sequence comes from Anastatus disparis, assembly GCA_017163975.1. NCBI lineage: Eukaryota > Metazoa > Arthropoda > Insecta > Hymenoptera > Eupelmidae > Anastatus > Anastatus disparis. The sequence goes on from JAFFSR010000227.1 coordinate 4,284,304, forward strand.
TTAAAAATCATAATTCTTTTTTCTAGCTATCGCAGCAGGACCTAACGGATATGAAAATGTTATTGCTATAAGCCTTTTTTACAAAAATGAAACCAACGTTACGTCGTTTTATCTGCGTGTGAATGAGCTCAACGAATATCTGAGTGATAAAACTCTATATTACTATAACAGGTATCTCATTATTTTAGCGTCATTAATTATCATTATACTTCAGAAAAATGACATTAAAAATTTCACCTTTAAAATTTCAGTTCTCCATTTTGGAGAATCTTTTGCGTGCTCATCGGAGCGCCAGTAATTTATGGTTTTCTAGTGTTGCTACGTAAGAAGCCATTTTTCACCGCTGTCGCTGCATTAGTTTTCTTATGCTGCGATCTGGCAAAAACATTATGGCATTTCACTACAAACTTAACTGATATTTTTGTGTACGGAGCTGATTTATACTCAGTATTCGCATCATTTTGGAATTTGGAAACGGCCTTATTTTTGATAGTCGTAGTGTTCAGTATTAGGTTGGCTGGGTTAAATAATATAGCTGAGATCATTAAACAATCACTATGGTAATGTGAAACATGTGTATATTAAATTTGATATGAATTACTATTTTTTATTACTAATCATCAAAATTTATCATTTCTAGCGCACTCTTCTATTCTGGCTACATAGTCCTCTTAGGAACAGTTATGATCTTTGCCTACGCTCTTATAGGATATTTTACTATTACGGCACTAGGATACATTGATCTGTTCAAACCTCTACACGTAATTATAATACTTGGAGCTATTTATGTATTTAACTTTGTCTACTTCTTTGTGAAAATGTCAGTTGCCGAAGCAGTGGATATTTGGCATACAACGGAAGTGAAAGAAGACGTTCCAAGATCAACGGTCTTTGAATGTGCCAATACAGTTTACAGGTTAAAAATTCATAACTTTTATAAATCACATTGAAAATTTGAGATTTCTGTGTTTGATAATTTGCATCGATGTTGATTTTCGTAGATATCATCTCGGAACGGTGGCTTATGCAGCGACCATAATTTTGCCAATGTGTACAGCCACATACGTCGCTTGTAAATCAAAATGTGCAACATCGTGGTCTGAAAGTTTTTTCATCAGAATGATTTTCAAATGTTATCTTATTATTGATATGTCAGAATACGCTGTGATACAAACTGCGATGCACGGCCATAATTTCCTTGAATCAACAAAGATGACATTTCAACTGATGCTCAGAAATTCATCATTAACATTGGGAGCTGTGACTGTAAGTTATAAATGATTCAATTAGAAAATTTTTTTATAAAAATAATTTTTAATATGAAAGTGAATTTATTGATCCGAAGGAATGAGACTAGTGGGTTTTATTATTTATCATGCCATCATTTTGGGAGTATCCCTCACCTATTCAGGGCTATTGTACATAAAAATATATTTCAATCAAATATAAAAATACAATAACTTAAAAAACTAATAAGAAAAAATTACTAAATAAATTTACAAGAATAAAAAATTAACAAACTTATTCCTCAAATATCACTATATATAACGAGATTTGAAGATTCAGTTAATAATAAAAGTTCGCCAAGTAAGCACATAAGAATAAAAAATTACTATTTTTGGCTCGGACACTATATGAAAGTGCCTTATATTAGTATATTTGTATTTATTTAAATTCTATGCTTAAGTCCCCTTTTTTGTGTACAGTAGCATTGAAGAGAAGCCAGCAGTGCTTTCGAAATGTTGGCTTAATAAATAATAAAACGCATAAGTTTGGCTCGTTTAAATCAATAAATTTCTTTCATAACTGAAAATTCCACAAGAAATAAACTAATTACACGTAAAATAAAATTTTCTTTTCAGCTTGTAAATAAACTCATAACGTACATCGAGCTGGTTACTTTCTTCTTCATTTTAATCGTCCCTGTAATCGTCATGTCTACTTCCTCCGAATCAGACGAATATGAAGCATTTATTAATTCGCTAACTGTATTAATTGTCATATCTCTGATACTATTATTACCAGTATTCGCACTCGTAGAGGCTGCTCTACACACGACATTATTTTACAATTTTGAAAAAATCGTAGAGGAAGAGAAAAGATTCCAACAAAATAATCTCGCGGTTATCTGATCGAGTAATATGTATATGGAAGATTTCAAATGAACTGAAAGAGAAAAAAATTTAAATCACCTAAGTTCTGAAAATATACTATATTTATCGCCTAAAATATACGGTGAAATGCAGAGTTGAAAGTTATTCGTCGTGAAAATGGCTGTTTTTCTACAAAAAACAGCAAAAATGGTTAACTTCATAAATTGACGAAAAATCATCGTAGAAAATTTTAAAAAAATGCACATGACAGCTCTTTTAGAGTATTTTAAATTATATTTTTTTCAGATTTTTATATCTCATACTCGAAAAACTGTCTGAGCGAATCTAAAATTTAAAAAATTGGCAAAAATGTTTATTATTAAGTTACTTTTTTAATATGATAAAAAAACTTTGAAAATAATTTTATACATCGTTTTTAAAGCTCTTGAGGAGTACTTTAGAATCGTTTTTCTGGAATTTTTCTACGACACCTTTTTTCCAAGATATGATATTTTTTTCCAAACTCTTTTTTTTACATAGTTATCGAACTTTTGAGCGGTACTGTATTAGTTTTTTAACTAACCAATCATATCGCTCAAAATTCAAGCAGGAGTAAATCGTCGTACTGCTGCGGGATTCGCGGAATTCCACTCGTAACCAAAATACATGATGATATTTCTTTGAATTTCTCAACGATCATCAAATTCTTTAAATTATATTATTACATTTTATATCTAGAGAACTTGTTGATAAACGTTATATTATTTTCTACAATTTTGAAATATATAGCATAGATTATATGTATCAATTTTTACAGACTTCAACTTTATTTTTTTCCGATAGGTTAATATTGCAATCACGCATAAATCGCTATTATATTTGATGTTTGCTTACTTTTTAATGACTTATTTTCTGTATTTTTCTTGAAATTTTAAAATAAACTATCAATAATATTATCCGATACTATAAAAAAAAATTTTCAAATATAATTTAATCCTATTAACTATAACAGTAGCTTTTGCCATTATTCCAAAATTATTTCACTTAAACTTCTAAAAATTTTATTGTATATTTTGGGTGAAAAATATAACATATCTTCGATTGAGAGCAGCGAAATACTTAGTCGATCAAACGTTGAAAAAGATTCTAACTCGACTAAGACCACAGAAAGATTATAAATCATTTTGAGAAAAATGCTAACTCGGAATAGCGCGTAAAAAGATGTCAACTGGGCGCGAGCGCATAAAAAACTTCGCTTGAACTCAGCTGAGTTAGAATCTTTCTATGCACTCTTCTAAATTAGCATTTTTTCACAAACTCAAGTGAGTTATAATTTTTCTACGGCTTTAGCCGAATCATCATTTTTTTCCCGCTTCAATGATTTAGACCGTTGCTACATCACCAGCCGACAATATTTTCAAAATTTCAAAGAATTTCATTTTTTTTTTAAGTTATTTCATATGAAATCTTTCATATACCTTTCTTACAGTGAAATAAATTTTGTAAATATTTGTCAAAAAATGTAAAAAGAATAAAAATTCTAAGTCACTTCAGCAATTGAGACAGAATAATTGTAAACTATTTTCTATCATAATTTTATGATATTAACAAATTATTAATATTATTGCAAATATAAAAATATAAAATACTGTATTATATTTATCATTAAATTGTCTACTGTATTATATTAATTATGTAAATTATATAAATAATAAATTTAATTTTCCGAAATAATCCTATGACTTTGTTCAATTCATGACCAGCATTGAATAATCTTCGACGTATTTATAGAAGTTTGATTTAAACAGTGTAAAGATCTCAAGATAACAATATTTGAATACCAATATTCAATAGTTTTGGAGATGAATGTTATTTTATTAAATTAAATATAATAAAAATTAACTTCGTTTCAAAATTAACGTTGTTTCGAAAGTTCATAAATGAAAACATGTTTGTACAATGTGATCTAACGAAAATTATATGGAATTTCAAACAAGAAAATTTAATTTAACCTTAAATCGACTCTGATATGATGAAAAGCAATGTTAAGGAAATTCCAACCATTTACCATAATTCCGCATAATGGGAACAGCATAGATTTGAGATTCATAGGAACAAATAAAGATTCTGAGTCCCTGGAAAGGAGCTGAAACGTGTTCAAAACGTTAGACAGTAATTTTTCAAAGTTAGGGATTTTTCAAAAGCCGTGATTTTTTGGTGCTGAGATACAGTCAAATTGTCCTTCAATAATTAACTTAATTTTATTTCCAGTTTTCAATGTAAATAAGTTTTTATTTGAGATTTTATGGGGGTAATTATAAATAAGGGTATTCTGACTGCCCATCTTTCTTTATTATTTTTTGTTTTTATTTTTATTATTATTTTTTGTTTTTATTTTTATTATTATTTTTTGTTTTTATTTTTATTATTATTATTAATTTTACTGTAAAATCAATAAAAGTATTCTTTAATTTATTTATTAACTTTTTTTTTAAATTATCAGAACAGAAACGGTTTGAATTCTATGTAAAATACATAAATATGCAATTATGAGTGATATTAATTTGTCAAAAAATTGTTTATTTCTAAAACGATAAGTTTTATAATGCTCAAAATGAATATTTTTACAAAAATTAATGATGCAATTCATATTTAGCAAATTTTTAAATTAATTTCAACAAAACTATTTTTTTTACAAAATCTGAAATTTTTTAAAATTTTGCTTCAAAAATATTATATAAAACAATATTTTATTTTTCCTTATTATGAACATTAGAGAATCGCTAAAGTGTCACTAAAAGTATCATCGTGATATGTTAAGGTGGCTCAAGCGATTTTTTCTAAAATTGTTAAACTATCCAAAATTTGTATTAAAATATTCTTTATATCGTAATATTTCGATATTTATTTTGAAAAATAGAGGTTGACGAACTATTTTTAAAGAAAAAGATGTTTTAATAATTGTAATTAATACATGTGCTCTTATGGGACTGAATCATAAATTAGGTTTTACGCTAATATAAAAAAGTACAAGTTAAAATAAAAATTATACACTTATAGTTTGTTTCACGAAGATCATTTTTCAAGAAGAAAAAAAGGATTTGACGAAGAAATACAAGAGAAAATAAATCTAAAAGAATGCGAAATAGAATTTGCTACACATAATGGCAGCTTCTGCGCATGCGCGTCAGATACAGGCGCCATACGTATAGCTAACGTGCGTTCAGAGTGCTCGTAACCAACAAAACAGCAGGGACGTACCAAAGTAAAACTTGTAATGAGAAACAAAACAAAAAATTTTTTTTCTTTTTTATTACTCTTGATTACTTAAAATTGTTTTCTTATCATAAGAAATAATCAATAATACTATTTAATCAGTTATAATAGCTCTATCAATAAAAACATTTTGATGTCGCAGACAGGGCCCCGCTTGATACGGCACCAAGCGCTTGAGCCACCTTAATTCTATTAAAAATAATAAGAAATATATACATAAGGTCATACATTTTTACATATAAAAAAGAGGTAATTTATTCAAAATAAATTATTTATCTTTGATGTAGATATTATTTAAAATTTATATTTGTATTACGGTCTTCGATATGATTTCGTTACTTTTCTACTATTCGAATCCGATTTACAATTTTTAAGTATTTAAAATTTTTTATCCATGGATATAAAATTAAAAATCAAACTAATTTAGTTTTTCCTTAGCAACAACGTACGAAGTACAGTGAAGTGTGAAATGTTTAATTTTATTAACTATTTAAATACCTTTTAACATTACTTTGTACATCTGAAATTTATTTATTATGTTCATATATTAAAAAATAAAATAAACTTGTATAAAAATAAATATGAATATACCCGCATGTATGAAAAAACTGATTATAATTATGGATGTCGTATATTTTTCCTTCTATTTGTTCATTACTTTAAATTTATACGAACTTATTTGAAAGTGCATATCAAAGCATAATGAAAAAAGAATGCTTTATTTTATTTTAAATAATGATTTGAAAAAACTAAATCTTATTATTGAACATGAAATTGACTAGTCTACAATCATAAAGGTGATTAAAAAATTGAATTATTAAATATTAAAATTGTCTGATAAAAGATTTGAAAAGGAAAAAATGTTATTTATTCTTCTAGATTTAGAACAATCTTTAATTTATTTGATTTAACATCGTTTTATTTCTGCTACAGAGTAGATCATCGAGGACCTATTGTTGATAATCTTGTTGCTTTGTTGAAAAGATCACATTACATTAGTATATTATGAAAAATATGATTTTGATGATTAACACGATGTTTCGATGTTACTCTATAGCAAATGTAAATCTATAAATATTGTGGTCGTCAGTGGCTCATTCGGTAGAGCAATTGATTCGTAATCTCGAGGTTCCGAGATCGATTCCCGCTCTCGGCATCCCATATATACAAGCACCGCTGTACTTTACATATGCTTTGTTCTCGAACACATTGAAGACCTCCGTCGCTAATTAGCATTGAAATGATAGCTAAAATACAGTGACGATAAATAAAAAAAATCTAAAAAATTCATTTATAAAAATTCAATATGCATTTTTGTTTTATTTGTATATATTAAAAAATTATATAAAAATTCATATGAAAAATTTCTATGAAAAATTAAATATTATAAATAAATCTTTTTTACTGTTTTTCTATTATTAAGTAATAAAAATTTATTATTCTTTTTTTATAAATTTGATTTTACAGTTGTCCATACCTTTCTCATATAAAAATAATGAGATGATTTATTATTCATATGAATTTTTCATATGAATTTTTTCAACAGGGTAATGTAGTAGAGGTATGTTTTTATGTATTTGGTTATGGCTTACATCAAATAAATGCAAATTTAAATTACATATCATTGATTAAAAGTATTTACTCGATAAATTATTTTGAAGTTGATTATATTGAATACGTAATCATTTAATTTTCATATATTTTTAACTGTTTAATTTGGTCGAGCTGCACCGAGCACGAAAAAGCAAATTATTTTTTTAAATAATAAAATTTGATTTTTATGATATAAGATGAGATTTTTTATTTATTTTTTGCTGAAATTATTTATTTTTGAAAAAAAAAGAAATGCTTTGAATAGAAAATGACATATATAGGAGACCCATTCTTCAGCCCGAACTTCAGCCAGGTAAATTGTTTTTCTTCAATAAGTAGCAGTCGGAGGTAGTAAAACAATATAATATACTGATGTTCGCACACATGCGTCGTTCTCAAGCTTCTATTACCTGCAACAACGAGCACGAATTTTGAAGTTTAGGAAAACCCTCTAGTTACGAGTGTCATTATTCTCTACCAATGAGAAAAGGTTTTACAAAATTCATGTTAAAAGTGGACTTAGGTAGAGTCCCTTTATAATATAGGTAAGAAAAATCTTAGTTTTTCAGCAAACTTCGTTAAGCTCGGACTTCAAACTTAACTTACGCATCTAAAGTAATTGGATTTTTTATTTTACATTTTTCAATATTTTTCAAAGTTAACAAATATCGTTTGTAACAAGTGTGCTCTTATAAAAAAAAATATTTATTTTAAAAAAATTATTATTCCCGCTCATTTGCTGGAAACGTAATTTTTTAATGGACTTTGCATTAAACTTTTGTCATTATTAATCAAACCTATATCAAATAAAGTATCATGTGATATTATTTTAAATTTAGCATTATTTGCGTTACGAATTAAGTAAATCATTTAATTGACGCATCGCTCGGCTTTTGTTATTATTAATCAAACTTGTATCAATTAAAGTATATTATACGCTTTCAATCTAAATTTAACATTATTTGCTTTATTTATCGAGCATGTTTATTTAAAGAAACATATAATTGATTATTCAAAGTCAAATTTTCAACGTTAAATTAATATTTTCAATGATTCATTTAAAATTTACGTTAGATTTATATTAAAATTTGAAAGATTCTAATATCAATATTGACGATAATTTTTTTTAAAATAACAAATTTATTTATGCCAAGAAAATCCACAATGAAAAATTAAAAAAGCTAACGCGAAGTAAAAAGTTTCCCGCTACATATAATTGAGTTCGTATACGTTGATATTCCGTGAAAGAATAACATTACTTATTCATAAAGTAATCTTTTTAATCTAATCTTATACAATCAATCGCATATCATTTAAACTATCGTCTCTCTCTTTTTTTAATTGACACGAAGAACTTTCATTGACTTTTAAAACATTTGTACAAACGAAATTTCGCAAAATCACCATATATCAAACGCGTCGAAGAGAGAGAGAGAAGAAAAAAAGAAATCCATCCTAACGATTCGTCCGCACATCGCTTATAATTATGCATATCATTAGCATTATTATGCAAATCATAACAAAATTAAAACATCAAGTGACGTAAATAAATGGCAATATATAACGAAGAGAGCCAATGTTTCATCAAAGATAAAAAGCGTTTCGAGTGCTGTGTGTATTAAAAGAAGAAGAAGAGGCAAAAAAAAGAGAGAGAAAAATTGAAAAAAAAAAAAGAAAAAGAGAGAAGTCTCAAGCAGCGAGCGCGGCATTGCGGGGTTTTCCATAAAGTGTATATAACACATTTCAATGTGTAAAACGATAAGACGCCGATTCAGCTTTGGTATAAAAACCACGTGTAAATGAATTTTCGCTTTCTGTGTGTGCTTCTTTTTTATCCGTATACCGTGCACACGTATATATATGTATACATATAAATTTAATAAAAAAAAAAAAGAATCAGATTTTTCATCTTTAGCTTTTATCAATTCATTCGTTCCCGGCTTGACTGAAAGAGAGTGAGAAATGAATAAGCGCCGATAATTGTGAAATATTATTTATATATACACGCGCGAGTCTATATATACATGTATATATAATCTCAACATTTTATACTTGGATTTTAATAGTAAACGACAAAGTTCCTCAGTATAATATTACAAGTGCATAGTGAAACATCTCGTTTAAGAAAATTAAAAAAAAAAAAAAAACAGAAATAAACTATGAAAGGGAAAGAGAGTAACGCGAGGGAATTGTTTATTTTTACATAATAATATCCGCGTTCGTTGAACTCTTCAGCTTCTTCACCTTCAAAAATTTTCTTTAAATTCACGCTGTGCAACAATAAGACAAATTTTTCAATATTTTTTTTCCTTTCTTTCTCTCCTCTTCGTTTCTTTCCTCTGCATTTTCTTAATAAAACTGTTGGCTGGCTCTATACGCCTTGTGGCAGAACAAATATTGAATTTTAAATGACGTACCAATCGGAGAGGTAGGCTGCTCTCTCTCTCTCTTACATTTTTTTTTTTCGAATTTTAAAGAAAGTTACATATACAAAACCTTAACAGTTTTATCTATAAACGATCATCGTCAACATATAATAAAACTGTGCGTTCCGTTATACGACATATACGAGCCATCAGCACCATTATATTAACGATTATGTGTCTCTCACGGATGGATAAGAAGAAACTTTGCTTCTACTGCTTGCTGGCAGTCCAACATCGTTAGATTTCACATTGGCTCGTATCAGAAGAAACCGAAGTTTGAAATAACGAATTTTCGAAAATTTTTAGTTAATTTCATCGATTTTTTCCAAAAATAACAAAAAAAAAAAAACCGAAGACGTAAAAATTGATTTATCAGTATAAAAAATCAGCCGACATGTCAGCTCAGTGGAAAGCCTGCTGTAAGTATGCATAATTTATAATGTTTTTCTCGTATGTTAACTAACGATGTTTATTTAACAAATACCTCGGCATTTAGTTGTGTAGATTTAACGAGCCAAATAATTAGACTTTAAAATATTCGATATTAATATTAATATGATAAAAAAGAAAAAAAATTTTTGCAGCGCTGTATCAACAGTCTTGTATTTACGTTTATCATACACTGTTTATTGTTATCTTCACGTGTAGTATGACTCGTAATTTTCCGCGTTTTAAACTGCAGGCCTACTGTCAGAGCTGATACTTCTTGACAATATTAGTCATTGTCTCTCGCATAGCTTTCCATCATTATAATTATTTTACTTTTATCGGAATTATATCTTACCGCACGTATCTCCGTGCAAGTGTTTATCTTGCCGTTGAATAAGAGATTAGATTTTCGACTTTTAATTTATAAATAACTAATTAATAATTCGTTAAATAAATTACGAACGATCGTTGATTTTTTAGTGGAAGAGAAAAGTAAATAGCATTTTTTTTTATGTCACTTGTAAAACTAGCGCCTTTATCACCTCCTGCACTTTTTTTAATGCACGCTCGTACACACAGAATTTTCCGAGCGCGTGTACGCGTGCTCCGTTACACGCGTGATTTAACCTTGCGCCTACTTTTTTTATTCACCTTTTCAAAGTCTACATTATAAATTTTCTAATAAGATTAATTTTTTTTTATTCCTTGAATTTAAAAATGATGAAAATTTTCAGGCGCAGGTATATCTCAGCGATGGATCTGCGTGATCATGACTTTTCTATCATTGTTCTGCGCTTACACAATACGGGTATGTTTATCAATAGCAATAGTCGAGATGGTCAAGCCGACAAACGAGACTTTCGAATCGTTGGACTCGACCTGCTCGCCTAACAGCCTTATCGAATTAAAAATAAATTCATCGAGCAATCTAATGAACGCCGACGTCAAGAGAGGTGGAACGTACGAATGGAGCGAGTACACACAGGTGAGATCATCAAATACACACACACTGTTTTAATTCTGACAATAATGTATATGGCTACTATATTAACATTTGCAGCAGCGGCGCATGATAATGTCAACAACGTAAACATACATTATTAAGATTATCTTTTTTTTTTTTCTCGGTTTCTTTTTTTTTTCTTTTTGTAAAGGTACATAATGAAGCGTTTTTAGTATCAGTTGCGTTACGTTAACTGCGCGTACTTAAAATAGAATTTTCTTTTCTCTTTTTTATTTCAAATATTATTTGAATATAAATAACATCATGTTCTTCTTTTTTTTTTTATCACGAGATATAACGTTTTTCTTTTTTTTAATTTACGTGCGGGAGTCAATAAGATTATGAAATATCGGCGGTTTAGTTGTAAATTTATTTAATTTTAACGATAAATTTATTGAGGAAAAATATTTGTTCAATGTTTATTTTTCTTTGTTTGGATTAAAGTTAATTTTTTAAATTAAATCTTTTTATTGTAAATTATTTAAAGTACAAATTTTACAATATTAAATGTTTTATCAATAAGATGCTTTTATATATATTGAAACTTGTTTGTTCACCTCGATCGAAAAAAAGATATAAATTAATTTGACCTAAAACTGTCGGCAGTTTATAAAATTTAACAATGTTTTTAAAAAAATATATTACAAATTTCATTATTCATTCCATTTAATTTCCTCGGAGAATAAATGATTAGTATTAATGAATATTTTTATCTAACAAGTCTGTTTCTTTTTTTCTTCTTCGAAATAGATTACGATAAATAAAAGTTTGCTACTTGCACTATTATCATTTTTTTCTATAGACGAAGAAAAAATAACTATGATTTACAAAAAAAAAAATAATAAATTTTATACTTATTTTTGTTAGATAACTACTCAAACATTAGCAATAAGCATCCTAAAAAACGTTGTTTTTATGATAGGTAATCGATCATCTAAATATGAATGATCCTAATAAAAATTTACGAAGAAAAAGAATTAGAATAATTTATGTTGATTTTGATTTATTTTTTACATGAAAATTTCATGTTAATCAATCAACTTTTTATTGCATAATTAGTGCATTAACATCGTCATAACTGGAAATACTTAATTTATCAAATAAAACTTGAATAAAAATCTTCACAAGTATGACTAATGTCACATTCATAACTATCAATTTTTCAAAGTATAATCGCTAAAGCCAGAACATGATTTGTATCGCGTATATATTTAACCGATCGCACCCAAATAGCACGTTGCAATCATTCATAATATCGTACAAAGTGTTGTGGTCATTTTATCTTTAATGAAAAAATATTTGATAACTCGTTGCGTCAAGCGATAAGTTCTACAGCAAAATTAATGTTTTCTCTTTCTCTTTAATATTTGCAGGGTGTCATTCTCTCGTCTTTCTACTGGGGTTACGTGCTCTCGCATATACCTGGAGGTATGGTGGCTGAAAAATTTGGTGGAAAATATACACTTGGATTTGGGATATTGTGGAGCGCTATTTTTACCATACTCACTCCGATTGGTGTAAAATATGGGAATGCAACGGCACTTATCATCCTGAGAGTTCTCGTTGGTTTAGCTCAAGGTGCTGCTTATCCGGCTCTTAATGTGATGTTAGCGCAATGGGTACCGATTGAAGAGAGATCTAAAGCTGGATCGCTTGTTTTCGCTGGTGCTCCATTGGGAACAGTATTTGCTACAACGACTTCTGGTTTAATATTGAAATACAGCAATAGTGGATGGCCCGCAGTGTTTTATTTTCTAGGTGGTGTTAGTGTACTTTGGTTCATAATTTGGGTCATCATTTGTTACAACGATCCACATAATCATCCTTTCATATCAGATTCCGAAGCTAAATTTTTACACGAACAGCTTAGTCAACATAAACACAAAAAACCACCTGCAGTACCTTGGAGACACGTACTGAATTCTATGCCAGTTTGGGCATTGGTAGCAGCTATGATTGGACACAGCTGGGGATTCCTTACGTTAGTCAGTGATTTACCCAAATACATGGGTAACGTTCTCAAATTTTCAGTTGAGAACAATGGCTACTTATCATCTTTACCATATCTCTGCATGTGGTTTGGTAGTATAGTTACATCCTGGATGGCCGATTGGTTGATAACCAATAAACACATGTCAACGACGAACGTTAGAAAATGGGGTAATTCCATAGCATCAATTGGTCCTGCAATATTCATCATATGTGCTTCGTATGCTGGCTGTGATAGAGTTCTTGTAGTTATTATGATTGCTTTAAGTATGACATTAATGGGCGCAGCATTGCCTAGTATGAAAGTCAATGGTTTAGATTTAAGTCCAAATTACGCTGGTTCCTTAATGGCTTTGACCAATGGTATTGGTTGTTTCACCGGAATCATCACACCGTACATCGTTGGTATTCTGACTCCAAATCAAACGACGGCAGAATGGAGACTGGTATTCTGGATTATATTTGCAGTGTTTATAATAACGAATTTCATTTTCGTTTTTTGGGCTGACGGTGATGTACAATATTGGAACGATCCGGACTTTTTGAGAAAAGAGAAGAGCGATAGAAAAGCTAAAAAAGCCAAAGAAAACATTGAACTTCTAGCTGTACAAACGAAGTAATAAGAGATTACGTATTTTGTGTATTATGTGCTACTGCGCCCTACGTATGCGTGCTACTTTACGTTAAGGTTTATTATCTAGATGAATTGTGAGATTTTGATATAGCTCGTATCAAAAGACAAATAATGAAAACTATACACGTTTAATCCTCAAAGTGTTCTTAGGTAAATTTAAGTGCGATGTGACTTAAAATGTTATGAATATTAATTACGCATGTAAGTGTTCTTTTTTTTTTAAATTGCACATTTTACATGTGCGTAAACTTCTATGTAGTCTAAAAGTTATGAGGATACATGTCGACATGTACGTTTAGACAATGTTTGATTACGTATGTTTATTGTGTAAACTTCGTTATAAGTGATGTAGATAGCGTATCTAAGAAAAATTTTTTTTTTTTTTTAACAGTCGACTCGATAAAAATAATTCAGACGAATTCTGATATGATTCAGGAACTGTTAAAGTCTTTATTGAAATTCTTTTTTTATCATTTTAAACAATGAAAAAAGTATAAGCGTATGTTATATAAAAAAGAAACAAACATCCGATTGCATTCAATTTAGTAGGAAATTGGGAATTTTTTTTTCAATTCATCTTTGCTTTTTATTTAGAGTTCATAATAAAACAAATGTTAATTAAAAAAATTAATATTTATGAATATTAAATTTTTTTTATAAAATATGTATTTTTTTCTTTAAATTTTAATAGTTATTTGATAAATAATGAGAAATATCAGATTATAATATTTATATAGTTATTTTCAAATATTAAGGTGATATTGTAGAGTATATGATTTATAACAACATTGCAGTTTTCTGAATTTTTTATTTTTATTTGAAATTTTTAAAAATTATTTTCATTTTACGCTTTTTATGTCTTCAAGTAGAAGAGTAAAATATAGAGATATTTTGAAAAATATTTGAATAAGAATAAAAGATTTATAAAACTGTAATGATAGTATTTTAAATCCTCTTAATTTAATTTTCTAAATTGATTGTATCCGAATATTTGTTTTTTTTTTTTAAATTTATTATTTCTTTGTATTGTGTTATAAAAGAAATGCTTATACTTTGTTTATGAGATCCGTAAAAGTATTTTTATATATTACGAGAGAAAGGCTAAAATTGTAATTATTTTGTTGAACTTTTTTAGGTAAAAAAATTTTATATGAATTCTATGGAAAGTATACATACTTAGCCCATTATGTTTGATTTTTATAAAGAAATTCTTAATCATTAAAATGTATAGCAATAATTAATTCTTGCCTTGATGAATTGAGACTATTTATGAAACATTTTTAGGAAAGATATTAAAAATCTATTATTAGCTTAGCCTAAAAAAACATTTCATTCATGCTCAAATTATAGTCTTTTTTTATTGAGGTGAATTTAAAAATATAAAGATAAACTAAATTGTTTCTAATGAGATTTTTTTTCATAACTTAAACTTCAGGTTGACACTATCGATAACGAGCTATCACCTGCCTGTGGCAAAAATCACTAATAGCTAAAATTTCAATATCTTCGGCGCAAATAGGTAGCCTAAAAAAACTGGTTGGATATTGAGACTCGAGTAAAAATCTTTGAAATGGGCTAGGTATATTATAAAAAACTTGTACGGCCTCTTATTTGAAAGAGCAATATATCAGATACAAGTAAAAGTTGATTTTATAGAACTGGTAAAATTTCTATTGTTTTGGTGATTTCTGTGCGTAAAAAAATTATTTTTTCTGTATGTCTTATCATCTGTAAAAAAAACTCTATTTCAAGTTTTTTTATATTCCACCTAATTTATTTGAAAGGTTTTTACTCAAGCTTCAATATCCAACCAGTTTTTAAAAGCTACCTATAGATATTAAAATTTTAGTCTTTTGTGATTCTTGCCAAAGGTTGACAACAATTCGTGATCAGTAGTGTATATTAATCTGTAATAAACTTTGTTATTATTGTAAAAATTAGAAAAAGTTTGTTAAAAATATTTCTTTATAAAAATTGTTTATAATCAATTGGACTATTTTATGAGCGCTTTTATAAATAAATTCATAATTTATTTACTATCGAAAAGAGAATTTCCAAATATTACATTTAAAAAAGTCTCTAAATTAATTTAGAAAATTTGTATAAAAAATTTTTTACCTAAATTAACATCGAGGTATGGATTATATTCATGTACATAGAAAAGTACTCGTTAGCTCATTTTTTTTTGTAAATAAAAGTTGTTGTTATACGTATAATAACGTCACGTGAAAAGAAACATTGTAAGTGATAGAAAAAAATAGCATAAAATTATATTAGAGATAAAGTTATTAAAATTGAATCTTCAATTCAGCAAACGATAATGTATTTAGGAGAAAATAAAAAATGTATTCGACGTCAGTAGAACCACACTTGGAGTATATATTGTAAATCAATTTTATCTGAGTAAACAGTTTCTAATGCATCACTTCAAAATTTCAAATAATCACTAATTTTTCTAATCATCCCGTCACTTAAATTGGAAAAGTCTTTAATGTCATTTCATTTAAGTTCCGTCTTTTCAAGACAATCACAAGGTTAATGATCAAGTGTTTTTCCACAGTATCTTTATACAATTTATTTTTCAAATTTTCAAATGTCATATATTTTTAATAAATCACTCTGAACAACTAATATGGATTAATTTTTTTTCATTTAATTATGTCTCTCAAATAAATAAATGTTTTATCTTTTTTAAAGCTTTTATATGTGAAATTTATTTACTATCTTTAGCGTAAGGTAAGTGCTTTGATTGAACCTTTCAGTTTAAATTAAAATTTAATTAAAATTTATAAAATTCCGGATTTCAGCCGGTTTTAGGAAAGAAGATTATTCTTATATTAATGTCACAGATTATTCTTATATTTAATGTCTAAACATTTCTTATCACGTATAAAAGTAATTTAAAATTTTTTACGACAATATCCTTATATTTCTTTAAAGTAGTAAAATATAAACAGGACCATTTTTCTAAAAAAGCATTAATATTCAGACTGATTGCTTTTAGTTTTGAAAAAATTGAATGTTAGACTGAATTATAATAAAAATGCTACTTAACTTTGATCGTGTAGAAGCATAGTGGCATAACACCCCTTATTGTTATATAATATGATGAAAATAACTATTTAACAAGTAAGTTTTAAAGTGAATTTTTAAATATTTTCCCGCTTTTGACAGCAATAATTTGTATTATGCTACTATGCTTCTACATGACCCAAGGAAAACCATAATTTTCAGTAAAATATCTCTCAGTGTACCCTTTGTTGCAAGTTCTTATTATTGATTTATATTTTTCTATATAAGAAATTTTTTCTTTTAATATAAAAATTAATTATTTATTTAGGATAAAAATAGGAATATTCTCATTGAATATCCTGGTTACGAAGACTGGTTCGGTGCTTTGTACACAAATCATTACGTTTTAATAAATTAAATGATAACGATTTCTATTTATTTAAAAAACTTTTTTTATCTATTTTAATTATGCATACAAATTACAAAACGTAAATTCTTTCTAGCGCCATTTACGTTTTTTTTTTTTTAATTTAATTTCTTTACCTATTAAAGAATAGAATAAAATAATAACAATAAAATATAAAGTTATTGTTACCAATGAAAAGAAATATTGAAAGTTAATATTTGAAACAGTCAATCAGATTTATTAAAATGACAATTTATTTTAAATATTATTTAAAATAAATTTTTTCTAGCTCGTTAAATTACCAAATATACTTACTTTATTGAAGTAATTTAAGGTAAATGTTTATAGTGGAAAAAAATCTAAAAATTATTTTCAAAGTTACAGATATAAAAATTTGAAATACTATAAATTGACAAACAACTTCAATAGAACTTCTTACTACTGGGTCAAAAAATGCAGCAAATGAAATAGGTAAATACGAATATACTCGAGTAAAATTAATATAAATCATGTATCAAGTTATTTATAAGAGTAAACTAAAATTTTTATCTTATTTTGTTTATCAATTAATTAAAAATTGATTAAAAATAGATATTGCACATGAAAATTTCTTTTTTTTTTTTAATTTTCAAAGAAAAAGAAATAAAAATTTTTAAATTATTAAAATAAAAGAATAATTTTAAGCAAAACTTGCTTCTAATGTATTCTGTCCCCGATTTTCAAATAAGAAATTAAAATCACGCAACTTTACTGGATAATTTCATTTATTCGCTCATTTTGATTGAAGTCAAATCAAATGAATAAAATTAATCGAAGAAGAATAAATTTTATAAGTATATTATACAATATATTTGGAGAATGAAATTATCTAATTCAATATACAACATAATCAAATCTTTGCTGTAAAAATAATAAAAAGAAAGAAAACATTCTCTCCAATAATAGGTACTTCTTACAATTATAAAATTTACAAAAAAGTGCTTTTGACAGGTGTCAATTATTCATGTAATCAAGTGCCACAGAATACAAAATGTCAACATCTTGGAAAACTTGCTGTAAGTTACTTAAGTTATAAGATAATAATTAATTAAAAACTTAAAAACATTAAGCTATCTCTTGATTTTGATAGGCTCGCTCATTCCACAACGATGGATTACAATATTTATGGGTTTCTCTGGATTATTTAATGCATACGCCATGCGTATTTGCATATCTATAGCTATAACTGAAATGGTACTACCAATTAACACTACCGTAGAATTCATTGATGATACGTGTCCAAATAACGATGATAATACTACTAATTATGAGCAAAAAACTACTTCCAATCGTGAGTTGTACGACTGGAGCGAATATACTCAGGTGACAGAAATATCATTTTGATATTGATGAACTTTTTCGTTCTTAAAAAAATCTTAGGATTTAAAATCATTTTAATTAATAAATCATTATCAATTTTGCAGGGAATAATACTCTCTTCCTTTTATTGGGGCTATATAATAACAAATATATTTGGTGGTCAAATAGCTGAAAAATATGGAGGTAGACATACCCTTGGTTTGGGTATTTTATCAACCGCTATACTTACCATATTAACACCCTTATGCATTAAATGGGGTGGCTCGACGAGTCTTATTTGTTTGAGGATATTGATGGGATTGGGCGAAGGAACAACGTATCCAGCTCTAAGTGTTCTAATTGCTCAATGGGTTCCTGAAGACGAACATTCATTAGCAGCAGCAATTGCTTTTTCAGGAGCACCATTGGGTACAATATTTGGCATGACAGTAGCTGGAATTATTCTCCAACATTCAACTGTCGGTTGGCCAGCAGTATTTTACTTTTATGGAGGCATTGGATTTCTTGCATTTATACTTAATTATGTATTATGCTATAGTAAGCCTAGTGAAAATCCATTTATTTCTGACGAAGAGGCAAAATATCTGAAAGAAAAATTAAGTAAGCAAGCTTTTTATAAGATTATTCCAAAATTTGCGTCTATCTGCGCTCCAATTTTTTAATTGGAGTTATAGTTTTGAAATTGTTTTAAGAACTTTTTTAAGGATAAAGGTTGATATTAATTCCAAATTAATTGAGGCTTCGGGTTTAGAAAATTGCCGAGCGCTCGACTGCTGCTAAAAAGTGCTCTGCCGGTTTCTCAATTTGAAGCCTCAATTTATATTATATAACTTTTAATAGGTTTACTTCATTATAATTATAATTTCTCAAACAGAAAATATACATGCGGATTTGCCACCAACACCTTGGCGATACATATTGACTTCCACACCAGTCTGGGCAGTGGTTATTGCAACAGTTGGCACTGCTTGGGGCTTTCTGACAATTGCAAGTGATATGCCAAAATATATGAGCAGTGTACTTAAATTTTCCGTTGAAAATAATGGATATCTTACATCTATTCCTTACCTGTGCATGTGGATATGCAGTTGTGTAACTTCTGCCATTGCAGATTCACTGATAGCCTCAGGAAAAGTATCGACTAGTATGATGAGAAAAGTTGGTAACACAATCGCGTCTATTGGTCCAGGAATTTTCCTTGTTGCTGCCTCATATGCTGGTTGTGATAAAGTGCTCGTGGTTATACTCTTTACCATTGGTATGACATTAATGGGATGCTCTACCTTTAGTGTATTAATAAATCCTTTGGATCTTGGACCAAATTATGCAGGATCGATAATGGGCATAGTCAACGGCGTAGCTACAATGAGTGGTATCGTTTCACCATACTTGGTGGGAATATTGACACCCGATCAAACTATAAAAGAGTGGCGTATAGTGTTTTTAATTGTTTTTGCATTTTTCTTTGTAACAAACTTAATTTTTGTCATTTTTGGAAGTGGCAGTTTACAAGAATGGAATGATCCAGCATTTTTGAAAAAAGAAAGGAGATCAAGTAAAATATCATTCAAAGAAGAAATTAAACTTTTGCCAGTAAAACAAATCAGTGTTTAATTCTAAATGTCTTTTAGATATAGTAATAACTATAAAATATATTATTATTAAAAGACTGTAAGTACTTAGATATGCTTAATGAAAACATTTAATATAAATCAATGTAAATAATTATTAATATTATTAATTGTCTTAGTAACTGAAAAACAAGAACTATTTAAGAAATTTGAAATCTTGTTTTTCAATAGTAGGTAGATTTAATATACATCATTTGACTTATATGTGAAAAGGTAAAAAATGACGATCCGAAAACTCTAATTTTACAATAATACAAAAATCTCTAATTTTAAACTAATGAAAATTTGAACAGTGGTACTCCAATACTCGATCTAGAAAAATTTTAAACTTTATTTTAAAAATTTAAGTAAATTGAAATTTTATTTAAAATAAACACTGCCTTTTAAAAAAATTCAAAGTTTTATTTTTTGGAATGCAACTATTTGTCTTTTTCAAATAAACATTTCGAGTATGTCTTTTATCAAAACTGAACATCCATGCATGGCTGTATGGTTGGTAGTGTACTTGTAGGCGACTATAATAGTAGGTGTACTTGTTGCATATACTTAATTCCCTCCCACCTAATTGTCATATCAGTTCTTATTTTAGAAGGAGGTACTCAGTATTTATAAAAGATAAATATCTTTATTATCTAATTCTTTTATAACTACTAATAATTTAAGTATTGATCTAATTGATGATTTGTAAATTAGAAGTAACGCTATGCTCGTCATACTGAATTTTAGACATAATAAGTTACATAGGAATTTATTTGGCATAAAAAGCACTTTGCTCGACTAAACTGAAATAGATTTTGCAAGAAAATAATAAAAAGGTTGATGATTTCCAGTGGACTAGATAACTTAGACTATCGGTAAACTAGAAGATTAAGCTTATGCCATTCTCATTATTGCGACTCCATATATTACAAAATCAAATATAATATAGCTAGAAACGTGGAAAACGTCTAATCATAAAAATGGGACAACCAAAGGAGTGGTTAAAATTTGACAAACAGATTGTTTTAAAACAAATCATTTGTATTGATAAGTATATAATATTCAAGGAAGGCGGGAAATTCACGTGGAAAGAGTTGACATTTCTGTTAAAAATAATTTAAAACACAATTTTTTTCAAGACATCAATTAATAGTGGTGTTGAGAAACGAGAAATGTTTAAAAGTATTTTGGTACAGACATAAACAAGTAGCTCTGAATCTATGGTGGTTTTTATCATTAGCCATTTCCTGAATATATCTTTCTTAAGAAATACGAATGCAATAAAGAATCTGTGAGATGCTTGCGCTTATTATTATCATAAGATTATATTGAAAGATAGTCTAGCACGGTGTGACGCACCAAACTCTCATTTGTTACGTATGAAAAGACCAAATAATTGTTTAAGATAATGATATTCTCCCAATGCATTCAGCATACTGACGAATTAACAGTGTCGGTATGCAATTATTGATAAGTATACTTCTTATAAAGATTTTCACACGGAGAAGCAGAAGTGCATTCAATCTACAAATCATAGGAATATTTTTCCAGAGTTATACTTATTATTAGGCGCTTTTTATAGACGGTAAATCATAAGGGAAGAACATAAGGGTCAAGCATGAATTAAATTTTATCAATACCATCAATTTGTGATTCTTGCAAATGATAATATCTGGAAGAAACTGAAAGTTCTTTGATACCCAAATCTCAAAAAGACTCGAATGGATTTACATTTTTAGAGTTTAATAAGAATTTTACTATTGTATCTAGAAAGGGAGAGTACATTGTCTCACCTGTAACTTTGGTACAGTTTTTCTCATATTAAATTATGAAAAAAGCTGCGTTAATTCTTGTCAATAATAATCTGTTCCAACATGTTTATATTTGAAATAGCATTATTTATACCATTAGAATTAATTAATAAACTAATTAATGAATCTGCTAAATTTATTTATCTTTTTCTTTTAATCCCTGTAAATTTTTTAATGATGAGAAGAGTATTAGAAGATTCTGTAACAATGAATTTATAATATTGCATCAAATCAATAAACAAATTTATATTATGGTACCAAACTTTCGATCGCTGATGTTAACCTAGGGTGATCATATTTGCAATTATGTACTATTAATATAAATTAAGCGCTAAATCTGGTTTGTATGATGATCCTTCCAAAAACTCTTTTTTATTTCATAGTTCAGACTTTCTTTTCTTCAAAAATAAACGACGCTTTTTTAACGGATGTAATAATGACTTCATAAATCTTTTCTTTGCATGTACAGTCGAGCCTGCGGCACTGCACTCTCTCGGGAGTTGCTACCCTCCAGCACTGCACGGCGTGTGCTCGCTAGCGGCAGCCAATCAGAGTACATAAATATCTGGCTTAATGCTCTGATTAGCTGATGGCCTACAGTGCCGGAGGCTGCAGTGCCACAGGTTCGACGGTATGTGAAAATGTATTTTATTTTCAAGACAGAAAAACAACACTACAGTCAACTGAACTCACATGTAGTAAGTGTAGAAGTGATACCAAATATAATATTCACACCTGACGATGTATCCGATAAGAAATCAACTTCAACTTGTGCAGTAAGGATAGAATTTCCCTAGGTATATAAATAGATTAAAATTTTATTGAAAACGAAATTCGACTCTTTTAATACTAAAAATATTTAATTATTGTAATTTTTCATTCAAATTAACGTGGTTTTCTCCATAATTATAAACTAGAATAACTACGCAAAGTTAAACCAAAAGTGTTCGCGACTTATACGTTTTTCACTCATTTTGTAAGTAGCAATTTTTTTATATCAATTGTTTTAAAGTTAATTTTTTGAAAATTTTCATCAAGTTATTACTGTACTTATTTTTCTTTAATATTTTCTTTATCTTTTTTATTCCAAGGTAACGACGTAATATTTGATTAGACTTCACGAAAAGATTTTTTTTTTCATGATAAACTATAATCATTTTAAAAAAAAAGTTTTATCTCTTAAATTGAACGCCAAGAAAAGTAATATTGCACAAAATTAGAAGCGTTTTAAGAGAGTTAATTTTGAAATTCAAACTGAATCACTGAAACAGCTGGGAAAATTTAATCAAGTATATTCTACAATTCTCAATCAAATAATATCCGTACGGTATTTTGGAGCAAGATATTACTTTTTTACGTAACGTATAGGAAAATTCTTCTGTTAATTAAAGACACTAATTATATAGACATAATAAACGAAAAAATAAATTATTAAATTAAGGAAAAAACAATGATCAACGAAATTTTTTCAAAATTAAGTCGACTTTAAATATTACCAGTATGCCTAAGTAATATACGACGAGAACGTCATTCCGAGATTGCACAAGCAGGTATTTTACTTTTTTTGTTTCACAAGTCATGTTTTGGTTGAAATTTTGTGATGCGCATAAATAATCAATTTTTCTGTGATACTTAACAAATTTATGTCAGATTGATCAAGTATTAGGATACTTTACACGAGATTCTGGTATTAAATTTTCTCGAATTTTTAGGTGCACCCCTATTTGTGTGTGTACAGGAAAAATTACTATGAAACGAGTACGTAAGTTGAATTAACTATCTTTATATCTTGTGTTATGTCATCCTGTATGATTTTTATCGCATATATTTATCTTTTTCTTTATAATAGTTTAATATAATCGAATTATGTATCCTCAACGGAAACATATTTTTGAGTGTTCTTTTTCTCTGATTTTAAAATCACGCAATTTGATTGGATGACTCCGTCAGTTTCTTTATTTTTACTGGAGAATTTTTAAATCGAAGAAAAAGAACACCCAAGAATATGTTTCCATCGACTGTACTTCCTAATAAATTGAAAATATTAAATAATGTTTATAATAAAAATTATTAATAATTGAAAGTGTTGAAATCAACTAAACAATCATCGAGTATATATTTATTTTATTAATTTTTTTTTTTTCAAAATGGATTATAAAAATAATAAAAAATATAAAACTAAAAAATGTAAACTAAACAGATATTAGTATACATTTTTAGATTTTGTTGCATTTATTTGTATCGTTTTGTTCTTAATATTTTTATACATAGAAATTTTATATAGCATTGAATAACATAAACGAGTTTATATTATTTCCATTTAAAATATCTGTTCAATTGTTTCGCTATTCTCAAATGTCGTAAAATATACCTTAAATTTTATAAAATAATCTAAAAAATTACTTAACGGACCCAAAGATAGATACTTTATTAGTGAAATGTTTAAAATAGATATAACTGATTTATGATCTCGTTACTGATTGCTGAAATTTCGTTCGCTATTCAAATTATTTAAATTAATTAAAAAGACAATTAAATATTTGTATTCAATTTCATTTATGATCATTTTCTTATCAATCGTGTAACTTTTAAAAAAGTATATTTAAATTAATTTAATTTTTTTATGTATCGAAGGAATTTTACCAGTATTGATTAGAAAATTTGATGAATGACTATTTTTCTTTTCATAATTATATGATAAGATTAGCTTTATATTCTTAGAATATTATCAAAAATAAAAATATGATTCAGTGGCTATTTATAATCAGGTAAAAATCAAAAAATCTTCTTATACGAATATTTTGTATTTGACCTTTTTATTTTAAAACTTAATTGAGGTTAAACTTTGCTTAATATAATTTTTTTAATTTTATTTGTAGTAGAAATGACGTTGGTGAAATTTCTAGAGTTTGATTCTCAAAATTGTCAATGAGCCACTGTAAACCTCTTTGATGGATTTATTTTAAGGTGATGTAATAGGGTAGATGATTTGAACATAGTTACCGACATTACAGTTTGCCAAATTTTAAATTTTTATTTGAAATTCTCCGAAATATTTGGAAATCTGTAATATAGAGATATTTTTAAAAATTAGGAATTAAAAATTTGAAAAACTGTAATGTCGGTATTTTACCTTATAGACTAATGTGCCAATTGCTATTGATTTTGAAAATCTAAATTCTGTTTATTTAAACTTTTAGATTGATAAAGAATTTAAATTAATTTTTTAAGTAAAATAAAATTATTCTTAGTTGCAAGAAAAAAATCAGGACTTTATTAATTTACATTTATTAAATCTATTTTCTATAAGATGAAGAATCTAAAGTGTTTTCGATCGTATAACAACAAGAACTATGGAAATTGAAATAAAAAAAGTATAGCTGCTAAATATTTTTTGAATAACTCTATAAAATTAATGAAATATTGTAAATGTAATTTTGATACATATACATAAAATCTGTTAATAATTGATGGAAAAAATTGATAGTAATTTGTATACCGATGCAGTAGTATTTCAAAGCTACAGGGCCGTCATTTTTTAGGTTCTCTTATTTTAATTGGATAATTTTTAAATGACAAAAAAACAGTCAAAGCATTAATACATGTTTAATGCACCTGTTTTCATATTCACTTCAATATCAATAACCTTCTTTCGTTTTCATAATAAACGCATTGTTTTAAGTAGATATAAAATTATCTTCAAATACTTCTTTTTATTCCAAACAATCTTTGTAAAATTTTTCTCTTGCTAATCATTTAATTTTTAAGAAACATAGCTTCACTGTCAGACTTATAATATATAATATTATTTATAATAAAGATTTATATTTTTATATTTGTTCTTACATTAATTGATCTGTGGTCATTTAGAACAATTTATAAAATAATAATTATAAAAATTTGTATTTTAAATTCCATTTTACAGTAGATATACAAATCTCTATATTAATTTATCTCTAATATCCATCATTAACATTTTCATTTTCGAACTCTCCTCTATTTAACTTACTGAAACAATCGATTAGACCTTTTAGTATAGAATTTGTGTAGAATTAAGTGTTCTGTAGGAAAATTTCGTTTATAGATCATTCACAACATTAAAACGTCTTAGAAATATCGTCAATAAGTTTTCTGCAAGATTTATTTTAGAAATCATACGTAAAAGAATTTTCACCGCAGAAAACAGAGAAAGCAAAAAAAAATTAGAATACGATACTTTGAGGTTTAAAACCACATTTTCTCTCGTGATTAAACAAACGATCGTTCTTTAATTTTTTTTTTTTTTAATTAAAGATAATACGCATGTTTATATTATTAATATGCACTTTTACAGAATCCAAATTAAAAAAAAAAATTAATTTTTGTTGAAATTTTTGACACCTTATTTCAGTAGTGCTTATTTCAATGTACAAAATTAACACGCTCGTGGAGCTTTAGTATACGCACATCTGCCGTCCAGGTGCAATCACACCTCCTGATATTTTAGATAAAGTTATTAAAATTTAAGCTTCAGTTCAGTATGTAATAAAAAAAAATAATCTATTACCAAGGAAATACAACTGAGTACACACTTGAAATATATTATAAATCATTTTTATCTCAGTAAACAGGTTTGATCAAACCTGTTATTAATGTTTTATTATTTTAATTTTATTAATCTATTTTGTCACATTTATTCCTAAACCTTTAATATCATTTCATTAAGTTCTGGCTCTTGAAAACAGTTAGAATATTATTAATCAAGTGTTCTATAGAGTACTATTTTATTACTACCTTTAAATTTAAAAAGTTATATTTTTAAAAAATAATTTTAAAAGATATAGAATAGTTAGTGTCGAACTAAAAATAATTTAAAACCTCGTAACGTAAAGTAAGTACTTTAATTTGAAATAAATTTTTAAAGTGAGACTACTCATTACATGTGAAGAAAGCATTGGTGATAAGTACTATTTTTCAAAATTGAATCAATTATGAAATTCAATACTCACTAATCTACATTTCCAATTTAATTCAAGTCATAATTCTAAAATAAATTAAAATTTCAAATTTTTCAAATTTAGTCTTATAAAAATAATTTATCTTAACAAAATTAATTTAAAATTTACCGTCTTGTGAAAAATTGAAAAAATTTTTTTGAGAAAGATAAGAAAATATTTCAACAGTGTTTGAAGATTTAATAAATATTTCCATTAAAACTTTACATTAATGAATTATCATGTAACATTTTCTAAAGTTGTTTTACAAACTGAGATAAAAATGATTTATTATGTTTGCGTCTTACTCCAGGATTTTTATTAATTCACATTTAATAAAAATTGGGAAATCCCTATGATTAGAATGATAACTAAAATTAATAAATAATTATATGAATAAAAACCTTAATAATTTACTTGTTAATGGTAACAAAAGCTAATATATAAGAACTTCTAAATAATTCCACTTTTATATACCTGTAGAAATCTGTATTTACTTAAAAGAAACTGGCTTAAAATGATGCTATTCTAATCGCTATCACTGCACAATGATCAAAGTTGCACGCGTACATGTAATTCAAGTATGCACATTTAAGAAATAACTTTGTTTGATGCGATAAAAATTATCTTTTTATCAAAACATGCAGCATCGAAAGGTGCCATTTTCCTCAGTGATGAAAATCCATTGCACTTCTGTATAACGGTCATATCTAGAGATTTGTAGGCTTTGATAATTGAATTTCTTCTTATTGTGTTTTTATACAACACGTTGAAGTGGTAGCACATAATACGTCAAATGATAAATCAAAGATAAATTTAGTATTAAGTATCTCAAAGATAAGAAAAAATCGATAAACTAAAAAAATATTCTGTCTCAATTCATAGTCGTTATTTAAACTAGAAGTGTAATCATAAAAACATTATAAAACTATGTTTTGAGTAAGATAAATATGTTCTTAATGTCGTAGGAAATATAACAAAAGTTTTGCTATCTAAAAATAGTAGGAGTGTAATATTTGATTTGTCTATAAAATTTATAGTTGAATACATTCATTTACAGCTACCATCTGTACTTAATTCA
The DNA here is from genome assembly GCA_017163975.1 of Anastatus disparis. Lineage (NCBI taxonomy): Eukaryota > Metazoa > Arthropoda > Insecta > Hymenoptera > Eupelmidae > Anastatus > Anastatus disparis. Next base: position 4,311,999 of record JAFFSR010000227.1, read on the forward strand.
GTGCCACAAAAACATACAAAATGCCAGCATCTTTGAAATCTTGTTGTGAGTAATTCAAATTATGACTTAGAGACTTACTAAATATTTAAAACACTTAGCTGTTTATTAATTTTTACAGGCTCATGCATTCCACAACGATGGATCACGGTAATAATGTGTTTCTTGGGGTTATTTAATGCGTACGCCATGCGAGTTTGTATATCTATAGCTATTACTGAAATGGTTATACCAAGTAATAATACCATAGAATTCATTGATGATACGTGTCCAAATAACGATGATAATACCACTGATTATGAACAAAACACTACTTTGGGCCATGAATTGTATGACTGGAGCGAATATACCCAGGTAACAGCAAATCCATTTTTATCATTAAACATTTTTATCCACGGTCCTAAAAAATTGCATTTTAAAATATTTAAATTGACTAATTAATTTTCCAGGGCATAATACTGTCTTCATTTTATTGGGGCTATATATTTACTAATTTGGTCGGCGGTCAAATTGTTGAAAAATATGGAGGTCGGCATACCCTTGGCTTAGGTGTTTTATCAACAGCCGTACTTACAGTATTAACACCCTTGAGCGTTAAATGGGGTGGCTCAACGAGTCTTATCTGGTTGAGGATATTGATGGGATTAGGCGAAGGAATAACATTTCCAGCTGTTAGTGTACTACTTGCTCAATGGATTCCTGTGGACGAACGTTCAAAGGCATCAGCTATTACTTTCTCGGGAGCATCATTGGGTACAATATTTGGTATGACAGCAGCTGGAGCTATTTTGCAACATTCGAATATGGGTTGGCCGGCAGTATTTTATTTTTATGGAGGCGTTGGTATTATATCATTTATACTTAATTATGGGTTTTGCTTCAGTAAACCTAGCGAAAATCCTTACATTTCTGAAGAAGAGGCAAGATATCTGAAAGACAAAATAAGTAAGTAATCTTTAAGAAACTAATAAGCATTAAAAATGTTGAAAATATTATAACTCTCATTTTTATTTATTCTGACAATGGTATTACTTAAAATTCAATCATTTCTTTAGTTGTTGAAAGAATTGCAATTTAGATTTTATTTATGATGATAATAGGACCTTTAATATCTAACACCTGTGATGTGATAATAAGGGTAACATTTACTAATCGTATGAAATACAAAAAAAATTCAACTTTTTGACAAAGTATATAACTAAAAATATGTATCTGTGCTGATTCTCTGGTGAAGAGAACCAGCCAAGAGAAATAACCTAAATTTTTAGTTTGAATCAGTGAATTCTTTCAACAATTGCAATTAGTAATACAGATTTTAAATATTTGCCTAAATAAACTATCATTTTTTCAATTATTAAAATAATTCAGTTTTAACATTAAAAAAGCACAAATTTTAAAACAAAAATATAGTAAGGAATTGTAATTTTTTAAACAGAAAATGTACATACGGATTTACCACCTACACCTTGGCGATACATATTGCGCTCTGGACCAGTGTGGGCTGTTATTGTTGCAACAATTGGCAATGCTTGGGGTTTTCTGACGATTTCAAGTGATATGCCAAAATACATGAGCAGTGTACTTAAATTTTCTGTGGAAAATAACGGTTATCTAACCTCCATTCCATACTTATGCATGTGGATATGCAGTTGCATAACTTCTGGGATTGCGGATTCAATGATAGCTTCGGGAAAAGTATCAACAAGTATAATGAGAAAAATTGGTAACACAATCTCATCTCTTGGTCCGGGAACTTTTCTCGTTGCCGCTTCATATGCTGGCTGCAATAAGATTCTCGTGGTTATACTCTTTACCATCGGCATGACATTAATGGGATGCTCCACTTTTGGTACGTTAATAAATCCCCTAGATCTTGGACCAAATTATGCTGGATCGATAATGGGTATAGTCAATGGCTTATCCACATTGAGTGGTATTGTTTCACCGTATTTAGTAGGAGTGTTGACACCAAATCAAACAATAAGAGAGTGGCGTGTTGTATTTATAATCGTTTTTGCATTTTTCTTCATATCAAACTTCTTCTTTTTGATTTGTGGAAGTGGTAACTTACAAAGATGGAATGATCCAGCTTTTTTGAAAAAAGATAAAGGTTCAGATAAAGAGCCAATTAAAGAGGAAATTAAACTTTTGCCAATAAAAAAAATTAGTGCTTGATTTTTAATATATTTTTAGATAGTATAATAGCCACAAAGTATTTAAAAATCCTGAATATTTTTGATATATTTAATGAAAATACTTATTGTAAATAAATGTAAATAATTGCTAATATTAATAACTATTTCTAAATAATTGAAAAATATACAACTTATAACTTTAAAAAAAAAGTTTTTTTACGAAATGTATTTAAATTATTTCTGAAATATTTAGTAAACGAATATGAATAATTATTGAAAAATTATAAACTACGATGAATAAATTTTTAAATGATATTTAATATTTTATTATACTATTTTTAGCCACTGTTTTGAATGTTTTTCATTTTAATAAATGATCATTTGATTATTATAGGTTTTTATGTAACTGCATTTACAATCATATGCAGACTAATGCACAATTTTTTCATCGCCATTTATATTTCCACGTTTATAACCAGAAAAAATTCAACAAATTACGAGAAATTTTCAAAATTTTATGTGAAAATCAAATGAAAATGATGTAAAATATTTCAGCTGAAATCATTGTAATACTTTAAACACGATATTTTTTTATTCTCTCTCTACATAGCTCATTTTTGTTTCTGTTTAATATATGTAAAATAATAAAAATCATTCGGTATTTTTTTATATATTCTCATTTTACTTTAGAATTCCAAAGGTAATTCTTTAATTTTAGTTTTTAATTTTTTAAATTTACCTACATTATTTAACAATGGTGTCCATTACACTTAATAAAAGTTAAAAAAACATAGAACAATTTTTTTTTTTTTCAACACATAAATGACTTAATTAATATACAAAAATCATCTTAAAATTATTTTAAAGTGATTTATTGGAAGAAATCAGATCTGTATGAGTTAAAAAAAAATATATGCAGACTATGATACTAAATCTTTTTTTTTTTTTTTAATTTAATTTAACGTCACTGTATTTATGCCATCATTACGACGTTAATTAGCGACCAAGGTTTCCAGCATGTTTGTGAACAAAGCACATGTAATGTACACTGTGGTGCTTGTATCATTTGACCGAGAGCGGGATTCGAACTCGGGCCCTCGGATCACGAGTCCATCGTTCTACCGAGTGAGCCACTGGAGACCTCATTGCGTAAACTTTGAAGTAACAGTGTGCCTTCATATATAAAACACCAAACCCGTGAAGATTGAGATAAGCTTATAAAATTCGAACTAAGCTCGTAAAAATTGAATATGTAAACAAAGCACAAACTAAAGTTGAAAAATTATAATTTAATTTTTAGTAACTGTGATATACAGCAACGTTATGACGAAAGTACAGATAGCAAAGACGCGTGTGTGCGTGTGCGTGCTTTCTAACCATGACTGTCTCAACTCGTATAGCGAGACTCCAAGCGTATAACAATACAGTCTTGCTATCTAAAAACCTTAATCTTTTTTTGATAACCTTTTTCAATGCTTACCAATCGAAACGTTCAAATATTTTGCAAATTAAAATTGGGAAATGACATTTAAATATTAGCTTTGATTTGAAAGCTTCTTTTTATGTTAAATAACCAAGTCAATTATATGTATTCTTAAAAGTAATGTATGCCATTGCATTTTAATCTAACATTTTATTTTTTAATTTATCGAAGTTGCAAATATATTTTTAAACAGGAATTCAACTCTTAAATTGTATTGAGTTCGTAGTTACTTTGTTTTAAGAAAACAGCAGTTATAATTAAATCAGTGTTTGCACAGATTTTTTTAATTGCAATCGCATTAAAAATATAAACATTGTTAGCAATTATTAATTTTTTATAAATCGTTCAGCAAAACTCAAGTAATGTAAAATTCCACAATAATACAGATTTTTTTCGAAATACATTTCTTTTACGAGTATGACGCTCATATTAAAATAATGTTTTTAAAATGAGAGATAATTTAATGTTTTCTTAATTGATATTTTTTCGTGATTCTCAGGGACAAAAAAATAAGCATAAATGAGCGAGAAAAAAAAACCAAACTTAAAACAATATGAAAATTGAATTCCACAGTGCACTGAGAATCCATTCAGAGCGTAACCTTCTCAAAGGGACGTAGCGTGGCGCCACTACGAATATGCGAGGCTGGTCTCTCTTTTTTGGCGCTCAGCCGTCCAAAAAGGTGAGAACGCAGCTGAACATTACTATTGTCTGCTGTTATAAGTGCGCAGGCTTCTGTGAGTTGGGCCGCAGCGCCCCAAAACCAAGAAAGCAGTCTTACAATTTTTGATAGCGCCGCGCATCGGCTTTTTGTGTAGGCTACGCTCTTAATGGATTCTCAGTGTGAAAGTGTATTTGTTACGTTGCCGTTTTATTTGTAAACGTTTGATTAAAATACATGCAAATACATTACCGCTCAGTATAAGTGCATCACAAAGACAGTGAATAAGTACATCTCGTTCGCTACTGTTTGATTAATCAGTCATTAACTAGTAAGAAAAGTCATCTGTCTGGTACCGATTGACAGCCGTTAAATACTTTCAAACAATTGATAACTGCTTTCATTTATCAAAGTATACCATCAACTTTGTTATTAACAGATTAAAATACTTTTATTGAAATGTTTAATGAATATATAAATAAAAATACCTAGTTCGCAGAAAATACCTGCATTGCTTTATTTCATCTTTTTATGTTAAAATTGAACTTTTAATAGGTAAGTCACAAGAAGATGTAAAACTTTCTTACATTTTTAATGGAAATGTCAATTAATGTCGTAAGAAAGATTACACAAATACAAAATGAATGACATTAGTAAGCAGAAAATATTTCATAATTTTATAATTTACTTTAATTTAATCATTAGATATTGGCTGGCAGGCGCCTATTCACTAGCTAATTTACACTAAACATTATTCTAAAGTACTTAAATTTTAATTATCAATCAAAAACTTTTTTATATAACACGGGTCATTATTTTTGATTGACAAAATTCGCTAAAAAGACTGAAAGCCACACACTAGCATACGCAAGATAATTCTTTTATATTGATAAAATTAATCGCGAAGATAAAAAAATAACGCGATAGAATAATAAACTGGTCTATAATGTGTGACCAAATTTATTGGCTTCATTTTAAAAGAATAAGCTTAGAGAAGACATTATACAAATAAATTTTTGGTCGATTCAATTGTTCTAATATTTTATAATGTGTAACTAAAGCTTTATTGTAAATCTTTACGTAATCGAGTGACGAGAAAGCATACCAAATGCCAACATTTTGTGAAGCTTGTTGTAAGTTATTTGAATCATAGTAAAATAATTGAACGTGCAAAAGTTCTAAACCATCAATTAATTTAAACAGGCTTGAAAATTCCTCAACGATGGATTACAGTACTGATGTGCTTCTTGGGTTTATTCAATGCGTACGCCATGCGCATTTGTTTATCTATAGCTATTACTGAAATGGTTATACCAATTAACAGTACTGTGGAATTCATTGATGATTCATGTCCAAATACCAATGATAATGTCATGCTAGAAGAAGAAGAAAAAACTACTGTAGACCATAATCTGTATGACTGGAGTGAATATACGCAGGTAATAGGAAATAAAAATACTATTATCCAATCAATATTATATAATATGTACTTGAAAAGCAAGCAGTAATAAGATGTTTCTCACGGTAAAATAGATGATAAAGTAAATAATAATTGAAATAATTTCATTAGGTATATTTATACATTTACATGGATAAATACACATGTAATTGTATATTTATGGAATTATATATTTATACAAAATAAAATTTAGTGCGATTTGCATATTATAAATTAATAGATAATATTTGACTTTCCAGGGTATAATACTCTCCTCCTTTTATTGGGGTTACATATTAACTAATTTATTCAGTGGTCAAATCGCTGCGAAATATGGAGGTCGACATACCCTTGGCTTAGGTGTTTTATCTATAGCCGTACTTACAGTATTAACACCCTTGTGCATTCAATGGGGTGGTTCAACAAGTCTTATCTGTTTGAGAATATTGATGGGGTTAGGTGGAGGAACGACATTCCCAGCTATCAGTGTATTGATTGCTCAATGGATTCCTGAAGATGAACGATCAAAGGCAATAGCAATTGCTTTTTCAGGAGCACCACTAGGTACAATATTTGGTATGACAGCGGCTGGTAGTATTCTGGAACGCTCCACTGTTGGCTGGCCAGCAGTATTTTACTTTTATGGAAGCATTGGAATTTTAGGATTTATACTTAATTATATATTTTGCTACAATAGACCAAGTGAGAATCCTATTGTTTCTGATGAAGAGGCAGAGTACTTAAAAGAAAAAATAAGTAAGCAATTTTTAAAAAGTTATAAATAAAAATTTTCTATGATATTGTTAACTTTTCTTAAAAAGTACTTTATTTAAATCGTTTATATTTTAATAATTTAAAATGATAAAAAAATCATTTTTTTAACAGAAAATATACATGTGGATTTGCCATCGACACCTTGGCGCTATTTGCTATCCTCCGCACCAGTTTGGGCAGTGGTTATAGCAGCCGTAGGCAATTCTTGGAGCTTCTTGACAATTGTTAGTGATATGCCAAAATATATGAGCAGTGTACTTAAATTTTCCGTGGAGAATAATGGCTACCTTACATCCATTCCTTACCTATGCATGTGGATATCCAGCTGTTTAACTTCTGGGGTCGCAGATTCAATGATAGCCTCGGGAAAAGTATCGGTTACCATGATGAGAAAAATTGGTACGACAATTGCATCTCTTGGTCCAGCAATTTTCCTCATTGCTGCTTCATATGCTGGCTGTGATAAAGTTCTAGTTATTGTACTCTTTACAATTGGTATGACGCTGATGGGATGCTCTACCTTTAGTATATACGTAAATCCTTTAGATCTTGGACCAAATTATGCCGGATCGATAATGGGTATGGTCACCAGTATTTCTGCTTTAAGTGGTGTTGTTTCACCATATTTGGTAGGAATATTGACTCCGAATCAAACATTGAAAGAGTGGCGTACAGTATTCGTAATTGTTTTCGCATTTCTTCTGGTATCAAATTTGATCTTCTTGATTTTTGGAAGTGGCAAACTGCAGAAATGGAATAATCCAGCTTTTTTGAAAGAAGGAAGGAGATCAAGTAAAGAGACGAATAAAGAAGGAATTGCATTCTTACCAAGAAAATGAATTAATGATTGATTTTAAAATCTTTTTATACTGTAATATAGTTTTATTAAATTTTTTAAGTTAATAATATAATAAATTTTTTAAGTTAATATAAGAAAAATTTTTTATTTTCAGTCAATTTAATATAATTTTTTAATTGTAGATAACTTATTTATATCAGCTAATTTTTCGAAATTTTTCTTATTAATTTTTTTAAACGATTTGAGAACAATTTAAAAAGTTATAATTTGTTTTTAAGGTAAATAACAATTTATTGAATTTTTGCTACCGTAAACCAGGAGAGAATTCTTTCATTTTTAATGAAGAAATTTTATTTAATTTAATAACTTTATGTAATACATATTTAATAATTTATTAAGAATCAATTGAATGACATCTATGAGAAAATACAGTGTCATAGCTTTTAATGTTTTTTCAAACCATAAAATTTTTCTAAGATATAACGCGTTGAACTATTCACATATTTTTCTACTACATTGACTAGACTCTAAAGTATGTTTAAGTACTTAAATACGATTAAAAAAAGAATAAAATTATTTGTGATTATCAATGGCGAAATATAATCGGGAATCAAGATAACGATAATTGGATTATATAAAAGACAAGAATAACGCTTTTAAGAATTTTATTATATAATTTATTCATCGAAGATGATTCGAAGAACATTCAAAAGTATTGGACAATATTGTTAATGTTGATTTGCTTTTTAGCTGAATATTGTAAAAAAAATTTTATTTAATAAGAACATTATAATATATTTTTGAAAGATTTTGAAAATTGCAAAAAAAAATAGTAGAAATATTTTTCCTAACAATTTTACAATGTTTTTGCAAAATCATAAATTGGAATTTTAAGAGGGGGCCGAACCATCTGTCTTTATCTAATAGCGTTTTTCATCATTTATGTAAACACTATCCGGTATAACAAGAAAAAAATAGCAGCTCCCGCTAGATATTAGTATAATTAGTAAATTTTGTAATAACAACCAAATTTTTTCACTGCGTTGAATAATTAGAGACCTACCAAAAAAAGATAGGTTATATTCTAGATTGCTAGTAGGTCTCTAATTAGTCAAAAATTATGCGGTAAAAAATTTGGTTATTATTACAAAATTTACTAATTATACTAATATCTAGCGGGGGCTGCTATTTTTTTCTTGTTATACCGGATAGTGTTTACATAAATGATGAAAAACGCTATTAGACAAAGACAGATAGTTCAGCCCCTTCTTAAACAACAACATTATTGTATCGATAAAAAATCAAATGATCAAGGATTAAAAAAAGAGGAAACAAAAAAGGTAATCAAGTGAGAGAATTTAATGTACTATGTATTTATCTGCTATTACATTAAAGTGTTTCTATTTTTCTGTTCTCCAGTTCTCCATTTCTTGAGTAACTTCTACCTATCTTCTTGGATGATAGTTTCCTAGATTTATAGAACTCTTAGTCCACCAGTACAGTGGATGTGACGCGTTCGGTGCATAAAAGTTCACCCATTCTAAAATGCATCTGATGCATAAAAGTGCATTATTATAAAAAATTTATAAAGGTTATTATCTTGCGAATAAATACGTATTAATACTCCATTTTAAAAAAATATAATTTTGCTTCCAGTACATCGCTGAAATTTTTATTTTAACTTTAAATTTTATGCAAGTTTACAATACAATTACGATAAAATTATTAATTTTTATACAATATCCAAAAATATTACGGTAAGATTATTAATTTTCATGTTCATTTGCATGAAAATTAACGTACAGACAAAAATATAGAAATTCAATAAAAAAAAATAACAATTCTAATTAAATATTTTTATATAAAAAGTTGAATAGTTTTCAATTCCCACTTTTCTAAGCTCTTAAGTTTAATTAGTTTAAAAACAATTAGTGCTAAAAAATACTATGCTTTTTCGAATTTTAGATAAACAAAAGAATCAAAATTTCAGAAAATAAATTTTAATAAGATAATACATTTTTTTATTTAATTTAACGTCGCTGTATTTACGCTATCATCACGTATGCTAATTAGCGACGGAGATTTTCAGTGTGTTTGTAAACAAAGCACGTGTAACGTACAGTAGTGCTTGCATGAATTGGCCGCAACTGGGATTCGAACTCGAATCCTCGGCTTGCGAATCTATTGCTTTACCGAGTGAGCCACTGAATACCTCATTTCATAACTCTCATTATTAGGACGCGTATAAGGCAACGATTATTTTGATCGTTCATTACGTTTTCAAATTTAAGTTCAAGCATTGTTCTTGTATTTAAAATATCGTACATCTTTTATATGAGTAAATTCGTAATTAAAATTAATAAAAAGTTCCGATTCATCCAGTTTTACTAATGAAGTTATATGTTTAAAATGCAATATTAATGTATCCAGATATTTTAGATATAATTGTATATTAAATTAGTTTTGTTTTAAAAGTGCGTATTCAGTGTTTTTTAATCCTTAAAAAATTTTATATTAAATTGTAATGAAAATTAATCCAATTAATTTTTCAAGTTAACATTTTTTTTATTTTATTAGATAATTTGTTAAAGAAATATTTTTATTATTTCGAAATTCAATATCAAGCATCCATGGAAAACATCTACTTGAATAAATATTTATATTTAATAATTATGTAAAATGTTATTATAGTTGATTTGATAAACGTAACTATGGATAACTCTTTAAATCGAGCGAGCATTAGCGGGTGAGGTATGTTCAGCTAGTTTTAAATTAAAATCATAAATGTATTGATATATTAATTGTATTGATAATAATTAAAAATATTATCTCCAAATAAAAAAAAATTAACTAACAATAATAAAATGGAATACGCGTCAGCAAATTGTCAGCAAATCGAGCGAACGTTAGCAAACAACAAATATTTTACTAATAAACAATCAAGATGCAATATTAAAAAAAAAAAAAAATATTACAATACTTTTCAATTAGTACATGGTGTACATTATTCTTATAGAGATTTTTTAAATGATTCAGTTTATTCTTTCCAAATTTGGGTTTCTTCCATCACACGCATTTTCCACGCACTTATCAAATAAGAATATATTGTGTACAACTTGTTTAGAATAGTTTAACATTGCACAATGCGCCACCGTACCTCACTTGAATACAATTTACTGTTACAATTTGTTTATTCCAGAAAAGAGGAGTTCAAAAACTACCAGAACTTTGGTTGAATAAATTTTTATCAATGAATTGCCAACAATCTTGTGAAGATTATTAAACTTTTTAAAATCTATAAATATTTTAAATATAGCTAACTTTTTAAAGGAAATATACTGTTAAAGTAATTAATAATCTTTTTTTTCTTTACATCAAAACTTTATAATCACTGTATTTATTTAAAATTCCAAACATTATAATTGTTAATTTTCTTTAAAATTAATTATTCATTTTATTAATTAAAATATTCAAAAGAAATAATAATAAAAATTCTATATAAACATCACTAAAATTTATGATATTTATATAAGTGTCTCGTTAAATTATGCAAAATTTTTAATTAGGCGATGTGATATAATATATTAAGAACAAATAAATGTGTACATGAAAGTTTTAAATCTCGAAAAATTAGTGATACATCGAATAATACCTGATTTTTCAATATTTTTAATTCTAAAAAGTTTACTACTAATCTAAAAAGTATTTGTACATTTATTTGAATTTTTATAAAAGTGCTTATTTTTTTTAATTATATTAAATCTTTAATTATTCGTTAAATTTTTTAAATAAGTTTTAGTATAAACTCCAAACTATGGTGTCCCACATAAGAGTACTAATTTCAACATCAAACTTTATCTTCCATCACTAATCCTTTGCATTAAATCAGTCCTAGCTTTAATAATAACGATAATGAGCTTCGTGCCACTGTATTTATTTAAAAAAAGAAGTCTCGCTAGATAAAACCAACAAAATACACATGATTACTGGTTTTTCTTCTTTGAAAATTTATACACGACTCTAAACGACTCGTTTAATTTTTCCATATATTAAAATTGTGCTCGTGACGTTGCAATTTTTCTCTTTACACCCAGGCGCTAAAGCGCCTTTTAGATAAAAATGATAAACCTTGTGAAAAAGTACAAACACAGAAGCGTCAAGTCTATTATGATAGTATATACTTTTGAGCTACAGAGTTGTTCCCCTAATTAAAAGTATTATTAACTTTTCAGAACTCACTAAACAATCATCGCCGCTCAGTTTTTAAAATCATTGTAGTTACTTTCTTTTCATCAGCTCGGGCGCACACATTTGATCAAACAAAACGAGTAGACATGACGAGTATTAAGTGACTCTAAGAATAATTTTAAATTGTTTTAAAATTAAATATTTTTTTGTGCTTATTGTTGTTTATTTGTCAAGTTTATCATCATGACTTCAAAAAAAAGAGGTTGTTGTAAGTATTAATATTTATTTTTTTTTTTTATTTGTATGTTCTTTTGAAAAAAAAACAAAAATTTTACGGCGTGAAGCGACGATTGTAAACAAGGAAAAAATAAGATAAGTCTGATTATTCTTTTTAAAATTATCATTTTTTTGAGAAATTTTGAAGTTGTTTCTTTAGAAAAATCTAATTTTTCTGAATACATTTCGTACTTTTTGAACTATGCGCACTTTTGAATTACACAATGCATTTCCTAGTTTTTTGTAAGTATTATATACTTATTTTAGCTATACACAATTTTTCGAATTCGTGAAAAATTAAATTTTGTGAAAATAAACATTTTCATATATTCTTATATCATTATTGTACTTTTTAAATAATTTATGAAATTTAAAATTTTTTACTATTTTCAAGAAAATTAATGACAGTAAAAATTTACATGTTTACTTCTTAACTAGTTTCAAGTAAAGGCATATTTATAGAAATCATAAGTTTTTTTTTTAAATACGTTTTAATTTTATTATTTAATGATAATTTTTAAAATAATTTTTAATACTTTTTAATTTTTTAAAATACAGTATGATTATATAGAATGTAGTTGAAAAATTTTTTAACTAAATAATCAGAAGAATTTATTGTCTTTCTTTTACGATAAAGGTAAGTTATTTTATATTTTTAAATAATGTTTATTTTATTTTTTTTAAATAAAATAAATAGAAAATAATGTGAATTCTTAAGCTAATGCAGTAATTATAATTAATGGCAACTAATATTTAATTATTTTTGTGTACTTAATAGTTTATAATAAGAAGAGTGCATTGTACTTGGGTCGCTGATATTCTTCCAAATTTAAAATGCCTTTTTTATAACAAAATAATGAAAAATAAACCAGGTACATTCAGTTTAAAAGCAAATAAAAGTTGCAATTAAAGCTTTTAAGAATGAAAAAAAATATATTCAAAAAGCTTAGTTCGTTTTGAAGTTATTAGGAATGAAAATAGTGCAAAAATCTAGTTGCAAATAAATACATTCTATTCTAAATATTGCTTCAAAATTTTTAAATGATTTTTTTAATTGAATGGTTTTAATATTAATTTTGACATATTTATGGTGAAAAGCTTTTAGAGAAAATATTATTAAAATAGTACAATCATAAAATCAAGTCCAAATAATATACTAAATAAGTCTTCAAATCCAAACAAAACTGCTCATAACTTTTTTATGATTCTACGTAAGATAAAAAATCCAAAAATCAGAAGAAAATCGACGACTTGAAGTCGATGCACTTTCCTTGTAGGCTAAATTTACATAAGCTTAATTAAATAAATACATTTTTAAATAAATGTACATTAAGGAAATTTACCGTATACTTTAATACACGTTTTTTTGAAGAGCAAGCAAAATCCTCTTTATTTAATATATTTTAATAATATTAATTAATCATTAAAATTAATCTTTTCAAATTATATAAGTTCCAGTATCAAATAAAATATTAACTTGTTTTATCATTAAATAAATTTGTATGATTAGGTTTTTTCCTTCTTTTACTGATATTTGAAAAATTTATTAATTTTTATTTACATATTAAAATGAACCTCATGTGAACTACATATACACTTTTTGCTTATTTGTTTAAAAAAGATTTTAAAGTTTTATTTATCGTGTGAAAAACTTCCAGTCAATGTGATGAATAAATAAAGCTTTCGTACGTGAAAACCAAAAAATCACCTTATTATATTCTATTTAAAAAGACAGGTGGTGTCTAACTAATTTCTCTTATCTAGATTGTGCAAGCATGTAGAAATGTTACGTAGTTATATATACAATTTTTTTTTATAGGAACTGATTTACAACAGAATTAAATTAAGAAAGACTTTATTTAATGAAACGTTGCGCAACATAAGTTAAAAGTTTTTTTTTAAACATTATCTTAATTTATACGTCTTTAATTAAAATATTCAACGCATTAAAAATTTTTAGTAAAAAGCTTTGAATGATTCTGTTTTTATTTTAAAAAATTATTAATTTTCAGGCTCTAGAATATCGCAAAAATGGGTATTTGCTGTAATGAGCTTTTTCGGTATATTTTGTGCGTTTGCAGTACGCATGTCTTTATCGTTGACCATACCTAAAATGGTGACACCTATTGAACATAAACAAGAATTTTACGATGACACGTGTCCAGATCCAAATTTCAATATTACTAATGTATCCATGAAAAATGTGACAAATTCCGTCAGGTCAGACACTTACGATTGGAGTGAATATACTCAGGTAATTCAGTTATTGATTATACATACAAACAGTAACAATACTTTTAAAATTATATGTTTGAAAAAACTATTGAAATTGTTGAATCCAAGACCCCTTTCCGACAAAAAAAATGAAACTTTTTCCGTGATTACAATTTATTTAGTGTTCAACTAAATGCCTTTAGCTTTTTATAGAGACCTAAAATTGTATAAGACCATTTTCTGGAATGTGTCATTTAAAGCTCTTTTAATAACCTCATAGACCATAGACTCAAATTAAAAAATAAATTATAATATTTTTACCTTTTTAGAAAAACGCTTAACTTATAATTTATCTTTAAACAAAACGTTATCTTTATTTGTACTTTTTAAAGTATCCGTAGAATATGGAAAAAAATTACATTAAAAAATTTTATGAGGTAATCGTGTTTTTCTCTATCCACATGTGTTTGTTCATTTTTTTTTATTTCGTTAGCTTGAAACTTTGTGCAACATATATGGCACATACGAAGGTATAACTGTTTTTCTATAAAACCCTTTTAAAGTGATGCAAAAATCAATAAAATTAGAACTCTCTTATCAACTTACTTTCATCGTTTAATCTTAAAAAAAATGTTCAAACAACGATTTTTTTCATTTTAGGGTATAATTTTAGGTTCCTTCTATTGGGGCTTCGTGTTAAGTCATTTACCAGGTGGTATGATAGCTGAACGTTTTGGTGGTAAACACACTTTTGGCATTGGCATCTTCATAACGGCTATCATTACCATGCTTACACCATTGATCATTACTTGGGGAGGATCAACATCTCTAATCTATTCACGTGTGATAATGGGTTTATTCGAAGGAGTAACTCAACCGGCTATGTCAGTGATGTTAGCCCAATGGATACCAGCTGAAGAACGTTCGAAAATCTCTTCGTTTGTTTACATGGGTGCGACTTTTGGTATTTTGTTCATATCCATGGGCTTAGGACCAATAATACGTTCGATGGATTGGCATGGTGTTTACTACTTGTTTGGTGGTATTGGTGTAATTTGGTACCTTTTGTGGTGTGTACTTTGTTACAACAATCCACGCGAGCATCCGTTTATTTCCGAAGAAGAGGCTAAGGAATTGAATGAAAAATTGAAAGAATATACGCATTCTGATGCTCCACCAGTACCTTGGAGGCATTTATTGACATCATCACCTTTTTGGGCTTTGGTGATTGTGAGCATTGGACGTGATTGGGGTGGTTATACTATAATGACTGATTTGCCCAAATACACTATGGGTGTGCTAAAATACACTGTCGATGAAAATGGTTTAGTTTTTCTTGTATCGCACACGGCCATATTTACCGCGTGTATATTATTCTCTTGGATGTCAGATTGGCTGATTGAAAAGGATTACATGTCGAGAACTAATGTGAGAAAAGTTATGTGCACCATAGGAATGGCTCTTCATGGGATCTTTTGTCTTTTAGGAGCTTACGTCGGTTGCAATAAGCTTCAGTATTTTGTTATTTCGTTTTTATCTGCTTTTACGGCAGGCGCTGGTTTTCCAGGTATCAAAGCTAATGTACTTGATTTGAGTCCAAATTATGCTGGTACGGTCATGGCAATTAGTCACGGACTTGCAGGTAACTAAAAGTTCTCATTTAAAAGTTTATTATTACTTATATTAATGTATTTTTCATTTTTGAATCGATTCTTTTTACAGGTTTATGTGGAATCGGTGGGCCTTATATAGTTGGAGTAATAGCACCAAATCAAACGTTAGCCGAATGGAGATTAATATTTTGGATTATTTTTATTGTTAATTTGGCAACAAACTTAGCTTTTATTCTTTTCGCGAGCGGCGAAGTTCAAGAATGGAATGATCCCAATTTCGAAAGGAAGAAGAAAAAAATTGACACAGAGGATGTTCAGCAGAATGAAAAATTGTTGACATTACAAAAAATTCAAATAGTGACGACTGCAGAAGATCAGACCTAGAGATACATTAAAACGAGCTCTGCAATGACAAATACGACTTGTAAATAACGATGACTGATGTGAATATTAGATTTATACAACTCATAAATTAAAATTTTATATTTTTAATAGGTTGTATTTCATTATAATAGGTTTACTTTGTAATCTTGATTGACTTAATTTTGTTTCAGTGTGATACTTAGTAAAAGAATTTTTTTTTTTTGTAAATATATCATTGTGCAATACGTTGTTTTTTATATTGATGTACAGTATTGCTGATGAATTTACGAGAAGAATTTGGATGAAAAACTATGTCTTAAACTGCATTAACTCTAATTTTATTACTCCCAGTAAAAAAATAAAAAAATATTAAATAATTTCAAACAAAAGAATTTCTTCAATCATTCGTAATTTTTTCATTGATAGTCAACAAAAAATTCAATAAGTAATCGTATTGAGTAAAAAATTTACAATTCATTACTGATGAAGCATTTAATAATAGAATCGGAGATAGTGCAATTTAAAAAATCACCTTCCATCTAAAATCTTTTTTTTGAATTTTCGGAATATACTGTGCACATTAAATTTCTATAAATATTTTAAAATTACATTTATTTCATACTATTCTTTTACACTTTATGTAAATACTTAACAGCGAACGGAAGACAATATGATTGTACAATCTTGTTCAGCCAATATATTGACATGAACATTTATTGACTAGTTTATTGTTACACAGAGAGAAATCATACGGGCGAAGTTACAATTTTCCATTGTAACTGTGAGATACAATTGATTTTATGTAATAAATACTATAATGCTAAAATTATCGAATTTCTCTCTGTGCATTAAAATGATTATTTTTTTAACTTTTTACATTTTATGTATAATTATGACTATACTAATTACGTTTACTTAGTAAATATCATGTACTATTGTTTGTTATTGTTACTTTTATACTTGAAAATAAAAGCAAACTTGAACGTTGTGCTGATATGCTAATTCGCTAAATTAAAAATATGTATTACAAATCATCCGATATACGTACACGTTTTTTGTAAGATAATGCTGTGTGATTCTGAGAACTTTATAAAGAATTCTAAATAAGAAAACGCAGACTTTGTAATCAAATGTACATAATTGAAAATCTACTTATATACAATAAAAATTAATCAGTTGATTTTAAGAATTTTAATGATTATTTGACGAATTTTTTCTCAGCTTTTCATTTTACCTTGTCATTCGTGGCGACATTGTTTGTATCAATGACTTTTTGTTTCTATTTTATCGTTTTCCTTAACGATTACACCACTTTGAGAAACAAACATAAAATTTCAACGTCATAAATATAGCTTTAAAGAATGAAAAACAGAATATATATGATTACAAGATAACAGAGACATTGTCACAATTTGGTACACCAATAAAAAAGAATTTCATCGTAAAAAAAGAAAAACAGAATTAACTGCATTCTAAAAATTACTTAGTCATTCGCTCTTTAACTGGTAGGTAAATAATATTCTCTTGGTATGTAAGAGTCTGGTTTGGGACTGTTTGGTTCTATGCCTAATAATTCACCCATAAATGCAATGTAAGTGATGGCCAAACGTAACGTCTCGATTCTTGATAATCGCTTTTCGTAAGCGAATGTGGGTACCTGTAAAAAATAAATGCATTTGTTTATTTTAATTTATTCGGAATATTATTTTTAATTAAATAATATTTTTTCTGTCCTCCGGCCGGAAAGCGGCAACTTTCTAGCCGCTGCCCAAAACAAAGTTGTTTTCCGGCGCCGTCGGATAAAAAAAAAGTACACAACCCTTGGCCAGTAAATAAAAAAGTCTCAGATCAAATGTTAGTAAACCTCGGCCAATAATTACATGTGATCTGAGACCTTTCTTACTTTTCTGGCCATGGGTCGTAATATACTATTTTCGAATTAATACACTTATACAATAACTGAACTTTATTTTAAAAATTTGCATATTATTTAATAATTATTTTATTAACTTTCTGATAAAAATGAATTAAAGATTTATGAGATGTGCTTTGATTTTGGTAATCGATGAATTATTTTAATATATTTTAATATGTGACTTGTGGGCGGGGCTCTTTTTTTAGAATGCTCAATACACGTTTAGTCGATTTACATTAGACATTATTCTAAAATTCAGAACACGTTTTTGCTATTACGTAAATAATACTTTATAACCAAATTTTGAGGAATCGTGATTCATTATATTTTTTTAATAATAAATTTCGAACCAAAAGGTTTATTATCCGACTCAGTCTGTAAAGCTATAGATTTGTAGTCCATTGATTTCAGTTCGAACTTGTAATCTTTGATAATTTGTATAGGTAAAATAAATAATTGTAATTTTTTAAATAATTTTAATGATGAGAAATTGTGTGCTGCTTGAAGATTATTGAAGTATTACGATAATTTTGAAATTTAACTTTATAGCAATTAATAATGGCTTGAATATCAACAAAATTTTTTCAAAAACAAAATTTTTAAAACTCGAAGAATTCGTAGTTTTTAAAAGAGTTTGCTCTTTATGATTATTTAATTTATTTGAATTCAATAACTTATTTATTGTCCTATCGTTAAAAAGGGTACAACATCTTACAAGCAACATCGATTTTTCAATTTGTCTAAGGTGGAGCTGCTTATGTCTTACTAAGGATGGACAAATCAGCAGATTTAAATTTAACTAATCAAACATTACAGGATTAAAGAAATTTTTGAAAATTTATGCGTATAACTGGTCTATTTAATTCTTATATGTATAGTGCGCAATATAACATCAATAATCGAAGATTATTATTAACCTTAATTAACTAATTCCTTAATTCCTATTTACATTACATGCATTCAATGAAAATTTTTTAAAATGGAATATATCTTTCTCAACTTTTCCAAAATAAATTGATAAGATTTTGTGATAACTTTTAATTAAATTAGACAAAAAAACATAAGAATCATTTAAAATTTTTACGCCTATAATTTTTCCGTTTTGTTCTCAAATGTAATGCGCAATATTACATCAATACTTGTACATTATTATGTTTAATAAAACAATTATATTTTTTTATGCACTAAACTCTGATGATTTTAAAATGCTTCAAAAACTGATTAATTAAATTAAGTTAAATTAAAAAAAAGTATTTAATTTTCATACGAAAATTTTCATAGAATACAGCTCTTGTTGATTTGGAAACTTGGATTATTCAAAATATTCTATATTGAACCAAACTAATTTATTATTTATTTATCGAACATTCTAACGCATCTATTTCATATTTCCCGGCCACTTAACCATATGGATCTAGTAAAATTCTTTTTAGATACAGTGATTTCATAAATTTATTGCACAATTTATTTTCTCGCACTCAGAGCGCAAAATACTATTTTGACCAGCTGTTGTGAGGGAGCAAAATACCTCTTTGCCTCCCTAGGGAGCAAAATGAATTCGAACTTTTAACAGGCTCGATAATGTAACCCGATATTTTTATACATCAGTCAGTGTGTGTAACTCGATGCTTTTTATACATCAGTTAAGTGCTTCACTTAGAATGGTCAATTCTGCGAATTGTAAATTCCCCGAATTACAAGTCAGGGGTGAACAAATTCCTCGAAAAAGTTCACACATATCAGTAGCAACTTTCAGTCTATTTAGCATTGATTTTTTCGAGTATTATTTATATAATATTTAATTTTGCACGTTGCATCGAAGACATTTTCATATCCTTATAATATCAGCCAAGTATTCAACGCCGAATCGTAAATTCTCGGAATTACAAGTTAGCGATGGACGATTTCCGCGAAAAATGTTAAATTTGAATAAATCAAAATTTAATTTAATTTTTAATGCATTATAAGAAAAATATATATATCGTATTGAAATAAAACGGAAAATTTTATCCCATAAAAATATAATTTATTTTCATGGAATTTTAATTTAAGAGCAGGCCGGATTCGCTGTCCTTGTCTAGCTGAGATTTTTGTTATTTACTCAAGTATTAAACGGTGAATCTGCAAATTAAAAGCTGAGCGCAATAGATATTATTATTACAAATATTTATGCACAAGAAGAAAAAAATCTGTCGCTTTGTTTTTGAGAAAAGTAAGTAACGCGAAAATATTATAAACATAAACTTTCACTTTGGCGTTACTTACTTTTCTCAAAAACAAATCGGTAGATTTTTTTTTTCTTGTGCATAGATGTTCATAATAATAATATCTATTGCGCTCAACTTTTAATTTGAAGATACACCGATTAATATTTGAGTAAATAACAAACAACTCAATTGTTACTCGGTCAATATCAGGTTCTACTCTGGCCTGCCGTTAATGGTTTTATTA
The DNA here is from genome assembly GCA_017163975.1 of Anastatus disparis. Taxonomy (NCBI): domain Eukaryota; kingdom Metazoa; phylum Arthropoda; class Insecta; order Hymenoptera; family Eupelmidae; genus Anastatus; species Anastatus disparis. The sequence continues at coordinate 4,332,306 of JAFFSR010000227.1, forward strand.
ATTTTATTTTTATATTAGTAATATTATTTATTTTTTTGGAGGCGGGGGCGCTGCCCCCCGAACCTCCCCGAGGGGGCTCCGCCCCTGGACCCCGTCCTGCGCCCCGACCTCGACTACCTCTTACGATCTTGATAGCCTTCGAACAAGATTGTACATGCTATCACAGACGCAAGTTTGTCATTCTTAGAATTTTGCGCACTTGTTAGAAAAATAATATTTTTGATGCTCTTCGCGTGAGAAAATAGTATGCGCAACGCGGGAGCATATAGGTGTTTGTCGACTCATGCGATTTGTCGCTCTCGCTACGCTCGAGCGACAAACACGCACTCGTCGGCAAACTCCTATTTTGCTCCCTTGTTGCACAATGTACTATTAAATAATTAATTATATAATATTCTATGTGTAAATTTTTATGTGGAATTTCAGCTTTGGACACTTTATCCGTCATTCCTCTACTTTATTCACATATACGTTGTACATTTGGGCAACGCGTTTAACCAAAGTTGTATTGAACATTCTAAAAATTCAATTTCACGCTTACTAATCATAAATAAATTACAACACACCTTTCTTCGAAGTTTATCGAATGCTTCATTTAAATTAAACATTCTACGTCTTTCACGAATATTTGCTGCCCTTCTTTGTGACACCGTCGCTACTCTGCGTCTTGGCTTTTTTGTTGTCGACGAAGGAACATTTGAGGAGCGTCCATTTTGAGTATATCGACTAAAATTTTTAAATGAAAAAGCATGTTTAATAATATTTTAATAAAAATTTTATTATTCAATTAGAAAATGAGTATGATGAAGTCTTAAAATACGATTTCGGAAATTTTCTGAAAATAACAGTTCAATACCCTGCATATTGTTTGATTTTATTAACATGTTTAATTTTGAAATTAGCGTCATTATCACTTAACATTTTAAACGTGATGAAAATTATTTAAAGTTCTCGGAAAAATAAACGGAATAATATGCGTTGTCAAATCGATCATACTGTTTTCTTAATATTAGTTTAAGCTTTCTGATGATAATATCAAACAACCAAATATATGACGAAGCATTCTGAAAGGAATTTTTCTTCATTTCATTAAAAAATAAACTGATTAAAGTTTGAATTTTGTATATTGCCATTTAAATTTAAAAGAATTATATTATTTACTACAAAAATAAAATTACGTTAATATTAATAAAGGTTCCCTGGTAGAAATTTACCCATTTAAAATGGTTATAAGCCAAGAAATAGCATTAAATCCATTTTTACTAGGGATTAACTAGCCATTAAATGGAATCATTTCTACCAGGGTTACTAATAGTTAATTTCTAATAATTAATAATATTAAATCTGAATATAATACTTTGACTCGAGAGACGATGGGGGTAAAAATTTCGTTATCTATTCAAAATAAGAATAAAGAATATAAATGTAAAAGATAGAATTTTGATAAAAAAAAAAGGTAAAAAGAAGTAAGTATAAAATATGAGGTAGGGTAGATGTGGGTATTGCTACGGAGGTGCTAATTACTGTTTTTTCATATAAAATTCGTAAAAATAATTTTTTCCAAGTCCATAAATAATATTTGAATGCATAATCAAATATTATAAGTATTATTTAATATTTAAAAAAATATATCTCACAAAAAAAGTCTAAAAATATTTAATATTGGTTATTTGAAATTGAACTGTTCTAAAATCTTGATAAATTTCGTAAAATCGCGATCACGTATGCATCCTAAATTTAACAATATTTTCTGTTTTTATTCTTTTTTATGTAAAATAAGATCATTATTAAATAAAATATATCTTTGCTTGTTATATATTTTTTGGAAATTTCACCTAACACATATTTAATATTTTAATTTTACACCTTAGTATTATGCATCATTAAAATCACCAAATATGAATTACTGTGGCATCCTTTTATTATTATAACACGTGGTAAACCTAACCTCAACTTTTCGAACGGAATATATAAAAGTGTCAATAGTAACTGGCACACAGCATTAGAAACACGGCCGCAGCAATAGCCACAAATACATTTTATTTTAAATTCGTTTTTTCTTAATTTTAACTCTATAATTAAATGCTAAATTAATTTTTTCCTAGTTAATCAATGTTTAAATATTTTATTAAAAATAAAAGTGATAAGTTTTCTTCATCTATAAGCTTTTATTTATGAGTTTAAAATTCATCATACGTCGATTCCGCTGTAATACCCACATCTACCCTAGTAAGCACATCCTTTCTTTCGTGGGAGAGAAAAAAATTACTCACAATATTTTTACGATAAAAATTAAATTAACTTAAAACTCGATAAAATAAGCATTATCGTTTTTGTTTTTTTAATTGATTTTAAAAAATTATTTGATCGAATGATTTGAGTTTAATTATAAGTTAGAAATATAAAACGTAAAATACCAGCTTTTACGGCGAGCGTATATTTATATGGGATTCCCGTAATATATACATCTTAGATTGCCCGCCTTGTAAAGCATAAAATATATCTCTAGGATACTAGGAGTCCACAGTACTTTTACATAAATTCAAATAATATTTCTTATTTTAAAACATTCTTAATACATCAACAATAAAATTTCCATTTACCTTTGATGTAGCAGTGCGCATGGTTGTCTATAGAGACCGTGTTCGTTAACGTGCTGATGAGAGGGTGGTGGTGCCGTCGGATATAAAACTGAACTATCCCACATTGGGTAGCTACTGATTTCATTTCCTACATACTGCGTCATCTCCGTTGTCGTCGTTGTTATTATCTAGAGAATTTTTTTTAACAATTATTATTACGGATATGAAAAAATCTGCGTGCATTTTTTTATTACACAAGAGTACTGTTGAACGTTATATTTAGTAATATTTATTAATGTGAATATCATTCAGCACTTCATTAGGTTAATACATTAATACCTTTAAAAAAATTACAAATTTTATTTAAGAAGTTAATGAATGATTTGAACATATTCTTTCGACAACAACAAAAGATATTAGAATTTAATTTTCATACCCTAACGGAAAAAAGTAGATATCTGAATAAAACTGTAGAATACAGTTATTAACTGTAGAAAAGTGGCCGGATTGAGACTTAAGACAACAGTTATTTACAGTTTTCTTCAGTTTTCAAAAGTTACATTTTTTGATAACTGAAGAATATTTATTGATATCTGTAGAAAACTTTTTATAATAGTTTAATACATAAGAAAACTGTAAATAACTGTTGTCTTAAGTCTCCATCCGGCCACTTTTCTTCATTTTATTTTTGTTGTATTCTGTTTTATCCTGTTTTATTCAGATTTCTTCAATTGTCTTCATTTATTTTTTTCCGCTTGAGTAGTCTTATAAAAACATTTCAACATATAAATTAATATTATTAGTTAAAGCTATGTCACATAATATAAATTAACTTTGTTATGACAGTCGATGAGATAATATTTTCAAATGATAAATATACCTTTAATTCAAAATTTTAAATCAGATTAAAAAAAAATATTGAAGTCAGTTTTCAATAAGTCACATGATTATGTATCGGCTTCGTGACTATAAGTCACGAAACCGATACTGAATAAATTAAACTATTAATTTGATTTTTACGCTTCTTCTCAAACACATAAGAAAAAAATTTTTTCACACGATGTTGAAATAAAATAATTTCTATATTTTTTCACAACCAACACAAAATTACACAACACAATAATCTCACTTACTGGAGTTTGATTTCCGTTTATTTCCCAGAGTGGCTCGGGATGGTAGCTCATATCCCGTTTACCTATGATAATTTTTAATAAATCTCTACAACTTTTCAATCCAAATGAATACTGATAAAATAAAAACTATAAAATATAGAAAATCTACTAATCACGATGCAGTGTCGATAAAATCTTTGACCGCACTCGTCAAAAATTCACTTGCGAATGCCTCGTATCAATTATGAAGGGTAGTATAATTGGGGTGGTATGCGCAACTTGAATTTCGGCGACATAGACACGCCCCTTAAGTCAGGAGCGTCGCGTTTACGCAACCCTCCACTATATTCTAGAATTTTTTCACGCTTTAATGCATGCACAATACTTTGCTTGGAAGTTGATACAGTTTATAATAATAATTCATCAGATATAAAAAAAATTACCGTTTTATTGATTTTTTTTCATATTTTATTAAGTTTTATTTAAATTTTTTTAATTTTAGAAAAATAAACGTAGAAATCAATACATAACATATATTTTGACAAACAAAAAATAATTTATGTTAATTCATTTTTTAATGAAATTTTTATTACACAATAAATTTACACTAGAAAATATTTCAAAATTAAGAGCTTATCATCAAAAGTAAACAAATAGTTATAAATATTAAAAAATATTTACCATGATATATTTATTGTATGATGAGGTTGAAAATATAGTTAAGTAATACAACAGCTTTTTGTAAAATTAATCTGTCTCAATACAGCATAAAAAAGTTGAAAAAATTTAGTTAAAAATATAAATAAATATTTTCCTCCACTTCCTACGATCCTGATTCTAGAGCCTTTGTTTATGTATATAGAAATGATACAATATAAAGTATCGTGAAACACATGTATACAGAGGACTAACATTTCATTGGTCGTTCAGAGGGGTGAACGTTTACTGGCTGCTTTATCATTGGCTGAAAGCTCGACAGAAGGTGGATCCTTCCATGTTATCATTGTGATTGTATCTATTCATTATTTACGTACCGAACAATAAATATACGTATTATTATTTTTATTATCTTCTGTAATATTTTTGATTTCATGATGATATTACAAGTAAATAATAAAAAGTTTATAAAATTTATTTTATTTTCTGAGAAAAAATTTAATTTTTTTACATAGATACCGTACAGGACATAATTTCTCATCATTATTGATTAAAAATTATAACCCATTAGATTTTAGTAGGAAAAACTTTTTTTTAATTTATTAGAAAAAATAGATTAAGAGTAAGAAGCGCTTTGTTTGTGTGAAAAAAAAACTTTCACTTCTTCACATGTAAATATGTGACCAGAAATACCTTATCGGTGATCAGAAACTACGTCCTTTACGGAATTTATAAGAGCTTGTATTTTTCATAAAAAAACCTTTCAAATCTTAACATAAAATAAGAAAATGCTTATCACAAAATGATAAATATTTAAGATGATATAATACGGATAGTATTTATACGTAGTTACAGACATTACAGTTTTCCGGACTTTTATCCTTAATTAAACATTTTCTAAGACATCTGTGTTTCATGTTTTTTATTAGTTTAAATGAAAGGCTATACAATATAAAGATATTATTAAAACTTTTAGGCAAAGAATAGAAAATTTGAAAAATTGTATCGATATTTTACATTTCCTTTATTTACATATTAGCTTTTATAATGAAAATTTATATTATTTACTTTAGATTATTTTAAGATTGAAAATTTCTTAAAACTAATGTATATAATACTTAAAAGAAATATTGATTAACGAGTTAAGGATTGTGTAAAATAAAAATTGAGGTTCATTTAGAATTTAAAACTTATTTATTGTTTCAGCTATTTATATACAACTTTCGTCATATTAATCTATTTACATTATTGATTTATCATCGTATTAATAATATCAATCACATTTTTGTACACGCTCACTGTTAATACATTTGCAATCTTATATGGTCAATGTCCCAATTGCTACTCACGAACCTATTACTAGCCGTTCATTGTTAAAAATTTTTTTTTGTATCTAAATAACATTGAGCGGTTAGTAATAGGTTCATTTCTAACAGCGAGTAGCAATTGGGACATTGACCATATAAAAGTAATAAAAAAAGTCTTCATTAAAATTTGCTTTTCAATGAAATCATATTTCAATTAATTTTTCTAAATTATTAATTGAAAAGGAATCTTTAATTTTGGTTTTGGCGCTTCGATTCCTTGACTTTTGGCTTGTTCTTCATTGCGAAGTTTCTCATACGAATGTCTTAAAAGAACTACCCTCAAATTATTAGAAATTTTTTTTTTCTTTTCCAACTTTGCATCTCTGGCAGATTTTTTTAACATCGCAAATACTTTTTGATAAAAAAAAAGGGCATTTTTAAAATCATTAGAATTATCATCGCGTTCCCATACCTGAAAATAGAACAAAAAAATAAATTAATGCTAATCGATAATTTTTATTAATTTTATAAGATTTCACATCTAATATTATTTTTTAAAAAATCTATTTTTATGAAATTACCTGGTATATTAGTTCAGCCAATGTACGAAGTATATTAAGGTGATCTTCTTTGTTTAACAATCCTTGTTTAAGATAAGGATTCAGTTCATTTCTTACTCTACGTATTGTAGCTTGTAATCTGTCGAAATTCTTTTGACTCTGTGAAAAAAAAAAATTATTCATATAACATTAATACAACATAATGTAAATAAACGCATATGAATTTATGTATTTAAAAACACGGAATACTTATAAGATAATTCATTAGAAAAATTTTAAAATTTTCAAAAAAATTTTCATGCTATTTTAAAAATTTGTAAAATAATGTTATTTAAATTAAATCAATTCTAATTATCTTCTGAAAAGTTTCACAGATCATATTTCTTTTAATATTCTTCGAAAAACGTGTAGAATTGTCCCAATTTCTACTATATCCAAAATCTCTTAAAAAGATTTAGAAAATGAAAAATTCATTTGAAATATGTTCAATGAATATGATCCGTGAAACTTAATTTTGCAGATATTATCGTTCTAATCATGGATAATATTTACATACTTTTTGTTATATTAAATTATAAAGAAAGCTGCATTCTTTTAGTCAAATGTTCAAATTAATACAAATATACAAAGTACATTAATATGCAAAAATTAAATCAGCGCAACTTTTGAATTCTTATTCTGTTACCCTGGTAGAAAATTAACCATTTTTTTGGTCATGATTGCTAAGCTATGCATGTTAAAATGACACATATTAAGAAATATTGAAAATACTTTAAATAGAATTTCTAGATAAGTGTAATTGAGGGGCTGGAAACGAAAAGGGCACATAGCGCCGATCGCGCGTATAAGTATTGTCCAACTATACTAAATTTCAAAGTTGTTCATAATTAAATTTTTATGATTTAAATTTATAAAGAATATAATTTCGCAACTTTTTTATGTTGGAATCATGTTAAAATTTTTTTTAATTTTTCAATTACTAGCCAAAAACGCGATTTTTTTAAATTTATTATTTCAATGTTTTTTTCACTTCAACTCGTCGCGGTTTTTTTTCTATTGAATATTTAGCCTTGAAAATTTATTTACATATTCTGCAATATCTTCCGCAAGTTTTAGTCAAAGAATGAGGTCTTAATATTTATTTATTTGCAAATGGCGAATTTTTAAACAAATAAGCCATGTAATCATGAACTGTTATTTTCAAAGACAAAAGTTGAGTGACGAACTTTTGAAAATGGCAAATCTGCTAACACAGTATTAAAATATAATAGTTTAAGAAGTTTTTTGGAAAGTTTCAGATCTTTAACTATTATAGTTATTAAATGAGAGCATTTTTAGATTTTACAATGTCTTACGCCAGACCGCGGAGTCAGCTGTCTGTTGCCCCACGATTCTTCACCTGACTCCGCGATCTGCGCGCAAGACATTGTAAATCTAAAAATGCTCTCATTTAATAACTATAATAGTTAAAGATCTGAAACTTTCCAAAAAACTTCTTAAACTATTATATTTTAATACTGTGTTAGCAGATTTGCCATTTTCAAAAGTTCGTCACTCAACTTTTGTCTTTGAAAATAACAGTTCATGATTACATGGCTTATTTGTTTAAAAATTCGCCATTTGCAAATAAATAAATATTAAGACCTCATTCTTTGACTAAAACTTGCGGAAGATATTGCAGAATATGTAAATAAATTTTCAAGGCTAAATATTCAATAGAAAAAAAACCGCGACGAGTTGAAGTGAAAAAAACATTGAAATAATAAATTTAAAAAAATCGCGTTTTTGGCTAGTAATTGAAAAATTAAAAAAAATTTTAACATGATTCCAACATAAAAAAGTTGCGAAATTATATTCTTTATAAATTTAAATCATAAAAATTTAATTATGAACAACTTTGAAATTTAGTATAGTTGGACAATACTTATACGCACGATCGGCGCTATGTGCCCTTTTCGTTTCCAGCCCCTCAATTTTAACATGCTTAGTTCCGCAATCATGACCAAAAAATAATTAATTTTCCACCAGGGTATAGTTCTCGTGATATTTGAGAGTAAAAATAAAACTTTCTTTGTAATTTAAGGGAATATAAAGTACCGATAACCATTTTCAAGATTTTAAAATTCATAATTTTTAAAAATATCTCTATATTACAGCGTTCTATTTTAACTAATATAAAACAGAGTTATTTCGTAAAATTTTTAAATAAAGATGGATAATTCGAAAAACTGCAATGTTGAAACTATGTTCAAATCATATAAAAAATAGTTATAAAAAAAAACTTACGATTCCTTCCAGTAAAATTTCGTCATGCTTAAGTTCAACAGACATTATATTAATATTTTTTAAACTATATTCCAAATAAAAACAAGAACACAAATCTTAATTGCTAGCGAATTATCGAGCTTGATCGAGAGAAGATCTATGAAGAACTGTTGCTTTGAAAAAATTCAAGCTTATTTATATAGTGAACTAGTCGGAACAAAACGGATTAAATTTAACATTTCTTATTAGTCAAAATATTTTTAGAGTAATCTAGTTTTATTGCTAATATCTACTTTGAGTAATAATACCTTAAATCGACCCAAAAGTATTTAAGTTAATACCAGGTAAAAGAAACTGGCTTTTATTTTAAGGATTAAATCATTTATTTATTTTGATCCTTATTTTATAAATAAATGATTATGTAAAAGTATTGATTCGAGCCTGTATATGTATTTACCTTATATTCGAACAGTGATGGTCTTGTTAATTAAATGTATCTAATGAAATAATATTATAAATTAAAAATAATAATTTAAGGAGGTGTAATACGGACACTAAACCTGTACTCACAAATATTAACTTTCTTTCCATTTTATTGCTGAATTTTCAGGAAAGAAATGCATTAGCTTGTAGTATATTGTGTGTTAAAAAAATTGTGTGTTTTATATAAATTTATGCAGAATACACAAAATGTGTATAAATAAAAAATAAATATTTTGTGTAATTAAAACATACAACTTGTGTCTCAATTTACACATATTTTATGTAAAAACTGAGTTAAATACAACGTGTATAGCTCTTAATAGTATATTATTCACCTAGGGAGTAAAAACGAAAAATGTCTTAAATCGTATGTTAAATGTCACCCGAGCCGAAGGCGAGGGTGACAAACATACGATTTAAGGGATTTTTCAGTTACTCCCGTGGAGAATATACGATTTTTTTACACAGGCAGCGTACAGTGGGTACCTTACTTTTCGCTGGGAGAGAGTAAAGTACCCACTGTACGCGCCCTGTGTAAAAAACATAATTAACACACAGAATTTGTGTACAATTATTTTAAAAACTAATTTAATGTGTTAAATATAATATTACACAATATTTGTGTATTTTATTTTTTCGAGTAGAGTTTAAGCACACATTGTGTGTTAGAACTCCACCCAATTTTCAGCTGTGTATGTTCGAATTTCAAATATCACAAATCCGGGACCGCCACGATTCGAATACAAGGTGAATACATATGCAGGCTTGAATCAATACTTTTACATAATCACTTATTTATTTTAATCCTTAAAATAAGGATTAAAATATATAAATGATTTAATCTTTAAAATAAAACCCAGTTTCTTTTACCTGTTATTATCTTAAATACTTTTGGGCCGATTTAAGGTAATATTACTCAAAGTAGATATTAGCAATAAAACTGGATTACTCTAAAAATAGTTTTACTAATTAGAAATGTCAAATATAATCCGTTTTTTTCTGACTAGTTCACTATATAAATAAGCTTGAATTTTTTCAAAGCAACAGTTCTTCATAGATCTTCTCTCGATCAAGCACACAATATTTGTGTTCTTGTTTTTATTTGAAACATAGTTTAAAAAATATCAATATAATGTCTGTTGAAATTAAGGATAACGAAATTATACTGACCGGAATCGTAAGTTTTTTTTTATAACTATTTTTTATATGATATTCGAACACAGTTCCGACATTGCAGTTTTCCGAATTATTCATCTTTATTAAAAAATTTAACGAAATATCTCTGCTTTTTATTAGTTAAAATAGAACGCTGTAATATAGAGATATTTTTAAAAATTATGAATTTGAAAAGCTTGGAAACGGTTGTCGGTATTTTATATTTCCTTAAATTACAAAGAAAGTTTTATTTTTAAGCTCAAATATCACGAGAATTATAACCAAATAAGAATAGAAAAGTTGCGCTGATTTAATTATTGCATGTTAATGTACTTTGTATATTTGTGTTAATTTGAACGTTTGACTAAAAGAATGCAGCTTTCTTTGTAATTTAATATAACAAAAAGTATGTAAATACTATCCATGATTAGAACGATAATATCTGCAAAATTAAGTTTCACTGATCATATTCCTTGAACATATTTCAAATGAATTTTTCATTTTCTGAATCTTTATAAGAGATTTTGGATATAGTAGGAATTGGGACGATTCTACACGTTTTTCGAAGAATATTAAAAGAAATATGATCTGTGAAACTTTTCAGAAGATAATAAGAATAGATTTAATTTAAATAACATTATTTTACAAATTTTTAAAATAGCATGAAAATTTTTTTGAAAATTTTAAAATTTTTCTAATGAATTATCTTATAAGTATTCCGTGTTTTTAAATACATAAATTTATATGCGTTTATTTTCATTATGTTGTATTAATGTTATATGAATAATTTTTTTTTTACAGAATCAAAAGAATACCGAGAAATTACAAGGTTTAATACATAAAGTAAGAAGTGATTTGAATCCTTACTATAAACAAGGCTTGATAACGAAAGAAGAATGCCATATGATAACTTATACATATGCAGAAAAAATATGCGAGGTAATTTCATAAAAATAGATTTTTTTTTAAATAATATTAGAAGTGCAATATTATAAAAATTAATAAAAATTATCGATTAGCATTAATTTATTTTTTTTGTTCTATTTTCAGGTATGGAAACACGATGAAAACTGTTACAGTTTTGAAGATGCCGATTTATTTTATCAAAAATTATTTGCATTGATAAAGAAAGCTGCCAAAAACGATAAGTCAGAAAAGACTAATAAAATTCCTAACTTGAGGGTAGCTCTTTTAAGACATTCGTACGAGAAACGTCGCAATGAAGAACAAGCTAGAAGCCAAGGAATCAAAGAGCCAATACCAAAATTAAACATACCTTTTCAATTAATAATTTAGAAAAATTAATTGACTTATGATTTCATTGAAAAGCAAATTTTAATGAAGACTTTTTTATTACTTATAAGATTGCAAATGTATTAACAGTGAGCGTGTACGAAAATGTGATTGATTTTATTAACACGATGATAAATCGATAATGTAAATAGATTAGCATGACGAAAGTTATATATAAATAGCTGAAACAATAAATAAGTTTTAAATTCTAAATGAACCTCAGTTTTTATTTTACAAATCCTTAACTCGTCAATCAATATTTCTTTTAAGTATTATATACATTAGTTTTAAGAAATTTTCAATCTTTAAATAATATAAAATAAATAAGATTTCCATTTAAACTAATAAAAAACATGAAATAGTGATATATTATAAATGTTTAATCATGGATAAAAGTCCGGGACAGTGTAATGTCAGTAATATCGGTATTATACTCGGCACAATTAGCGGGCCCCCTAAAATTTTCGAAAAAGTATGCATTTTTTAAACAATTATAACTCTGTCAATTTTTATGAAAATTATTTTTTTTTTTTTAATACAAAGTCAAAAGTTCAGCTTTTTGGCTATTGAATTAAAAATATTTTCCAATGAGAACAGATGGCGCTGTTGTCAAGTTTTTAAACTTATCAAATTTTGCAAAAAAAAAAAAAAATTCAACTACCATTGAATCAGCTTTACAATTGTTAGTTCAGTATGTTTTTGCAATAGAATATTTATGTTATCGCAAAACCCATATGGAAATAATTTCTGTGAATAACAGTAAATAATAGTAAATAATTGTAAATAATTGTTAAAAAATGTCAGAATTAAGACATAAATAATAGTTATTGACAGTTATTTACAATTATTTACAGTTTTTTATAGTTATTTATTTATAATTATTTACAATTACTTACAACTATTTACATTTTCAAAAATTTTCACACACACACATATATATATATATATATATATATATATATATATATATAAATAACTTAAATAAATTTGTGAAAATTTCGAAAATATCAATAACTGTAATAACTATAAAAAACTGTAAAAAACTATAAATAATCATAAATAACTATGAATAATTGTAAAAAAAGTGAATGAATATAAATAAATATAAATAACTGTAAATAAGTGTAAATAACAGTAAATAACTGTAAATAACTGTTATTTATACAAATTTTTATTATTACAATTTTTTCCACATGGGAAGTAAGATGCAAATAATTAATATTTAGGAACTTTCAATAAAGGTTAAAACTCATCTAGTCTAAGTAGCTCAAAGATTATTTTATAATTATACTTTACACTAAGATAAATTAGATTCTCTAAGTATCGAAAAAATAAATTTTTTTAAATTCTGTTAACTCTTTACGAAATTAATCCGATAACGATAATACTTCCGGTATCAACGCCTCGAAAGTTAACTATTTTGACTTTTGGGCACGCGTCTAACCAATTTCACTCAGCATCTCTTTTAGTCAATATAAACATATTGTTAAAGTTGACGCAATATTAAAATATCCTTTGCTTACCCTTCATATACAAGAATTAATCAAATGGATATTAGTCCAGTCACTTGACGGTAAAAGATACGAGCCCTTTCTAATTTCGCCGTGAAAAATCCGATCTTATGTTTGCTCGAATAACGCTACAATCTCGGCGATATACGCTAAGGGTGCATATAAAATTATTAATATATTTGTGAGCGTGCGCGTGTATATACACGTATATCAAATTGTATGGGATGCATAACGCGTTCTTTCTCCCTTTTATATTTTTCACTTTGGTTTGTCTTTTTTTTCTTGTTTTTTTCATATATAAGATCGTTTGGGTGTGGAGATAGTTGGTGTATAGTTTTTGTATAGAATTTCGATGAAAGCAGAGGATTTTCCGCAATTAAGGGATCCGCAGTGATTTTTGGGGCACGACTGTTAAACCGTGACACAGGCCCGAGGTGATTTTTGATGCTGCATAATTACATGCGGTATTGCGTTAAATTAGGATAAATTTATGATAAATAATGATTTTTTTTAACATTTTTTTTTCTTTTTTTGTTGGTGAAAAAATATTAAAAATATTGGTAAAATTTATTAATTTTATAACTAGTTGCCGTTTCCTTTTATTACTTATTTCCAGTGTTGCTATTTCGTTTTTTAAGGACTTAAATATATTAATCATGATGATTATATATAAATATAATAAAAACGAAAACGACTGAAATCATAAAATTCTTTACTCAGTAAATAAAACTTAAAATCACATCTACCCGTTGAGCTTCTCTCGAGATCAAATCTATCAAAATAAATAATTCCTTTTTTAATAACTATTTTCAGGTTCATAAGATAAGAAAAATTAAACAATAGACCAAATTTTTCAAAGGCAAAATAACAAAATATATTTCTAGAAATATAATTTATAAGTATCAAGTGACAAGTATTTATAGAAAGTAAGAACTGTCTATATGTTTATAAAACATTAAACATCTAAAAACTCAAATTTATATAAATTAATTACATAAATAATAATATTAATAAAATTGTTGAAAAAATATCATGCTAAACAAAAAAAAAATTATATTGCACTGAATATATTTTCCATTTGCATTATTATTTCGTATAGAAGTGAGAAAACAAAATCTAAAATGATGAATGGACGGTCTATTGTTAATATATCCTCATCTGGCAATTTCATCTTCGTCGAAGATGTGAGTGTTGAGGTTCATGTTGAAACAGCTATAGTTATACTCAAGTTAAAGTAATAACTGCAAGCTGACGCTTCGGATCGATGCGATGAATGTTCGAGTCTGGAAAGCTTTCTAAACGGAGAATTTTAAGCCTGAAATTAAAGCTTTGCTTTTTGGTATAACATCTTAAGTTTTTACGGAAATGAGGATATATGAATATTCAGTTGAACTATTATAAATAAAATGTGTTATATTAACATTTTTAAATAAAACATTTTTTTCAGTATTTAGTTGAGAGCTAAAATTTCTAATCATTTAAAAAAGTTAAAATTACTTTTGAAATTGATAAAAATAATATTCTATTTAATTATTTAACTATTAATATGTTAATTAAAGTAAATAGTAAAAATTAGTTGAATATTAACGATAATCGATTAAATTAATATTTTATTATCAATACACGCTTATTTTTACAACAAAGCGAATTAAGAAGAAATCAATCAAAATCCGTACAAAGATAAAATATAATTTCTACTGAAATCCGATCAAAAATCTGAAAAAAATATAATACTTATTACACATCCGAAATAAAACTACACCTGCAAACCTGTCTGTATACTATTGAAATAAGACTGTGACATATTTTTTTCACAATTTTAGGGAAAAGTCAGATCTATTTGTAAGCATTAAGGGGTGCTAAAGAGCTGCACGTATATATATATATATATATATATATATATATATATATATATATATATATTCTCATTACAATGCGCGTTCACTTATAACAATAGATTTCCAACCCCAAAAATTTGTGATGCTAAATTAGATATGTGAGTAACCCTTGGCATACAAAGATTGACGCTTATTAAGTGAATTCGGCACGGATGAAACAGTAATGTTAGCTTATTCGCTTTGCATTATTATAAAACGATATGTCATACAGGAATTATGAAAAAGAAGATATTGATATGAGGGCGTGAATTTTTGATAATTTAGAAATTTACGAGGGTGGTTGACGCACCTTGCACTATTTTTTTTAAAATTAATTCTTTTCGGTTATAAAAAAAAATTATTTTTTCAATACTTTAATGTATAAGCATTTTTTATTCATAAATTATATAATTTTAAATATTCTGTACAAAATTTAAAATTATATTTTTAATATTACAATTGTGAAGTCTATTTTTATACATAAATTCTTTTACAACATTTTACTTCTCTGTAAAGAATCATATTTTACAATCTGATTTCCTTATTATGCAAAAAGCATTTCTCTAACTTTAATAAAAAATAATGTAAATGAATATTGAAAGGAATATTAATTCAAGGATTATATATGTATTAAAAACACAGATTTAATACAATTATAAAATAAAAAGTTATATACTTTCTATTTCAATTATTTATACTCAATTTCTGTTAAGTATATTCATTTATTTACATTATATTTCTATAGTAATTAATAATAATATATAATAATAAAAATTAAACCTGCAATAGATATATTTATAAGATTAAATATAAAACGATAAATTTTCATCAATTTTAACAAACGATAATTAAAATAGTATATTATGTACAAATTCTGTAAAAATATTCTGTAAAAAATTTATATTATATTTCTTTAAATAAATTGTTAATACTAAAAAAGACAAAACATTTATAATTCATTTGTCTACTAATAGTATGTCAATAATAGTTGACATTAATTCACAATCTTATATCTTAATTTTTAATTATTCATTTGATGAAAGTCTTCAATAAAAGTATGAAATTTTTATAGTGAATAAAAATTATAAATTTTTTCATTACAAATTCAATTTTTTTATTACAATTCTGTCAAAAAAATTCAATGTTATCTATAATGATGAAATAATAAAAATATTTAAAAATTTTAAATTAATACGATTAGAACATTAATAATCGCAAATAACAGATATTTTTTATATATAATTTAATATAATCGAAGTTAAAAATATAATAATAAATTATTTATACTTTTTATAAAAATTATTTATAGTACAAAAATAATATTTTGTTCATTTTGGCGGGGCCCTAACTACGTACGGTACTAGCAAAAAAGATAGACGCTTATAGAAGGGTTCTTCTGGGTTACATTTTTCGTCCGAAAGCCTGGGTAACACTTTAACATTGTTTGTATGTCTATACATATGAAAAATGTGCTATATATTTAATATATATAGATATAAAATACGTGGGATTTGGTGGCGCCCCCAAATACGCTTCTATAATTGTCTATATTCGTTGGTACTAGACACATGAGCCTCTTTAAATCAATTAGAAAGAAAAATTATTCGAATCGTTTTTAGACTTTTACTAAAATTTCCATTTTGATAAGATTAAATTGAATTATATTTGAGTAAAAAAATTTTTCTCATTCTGGAATTGCAGTAAATTGTCGATCTAGTTAATTTAACGTATATGAGGATATCCACACAACTTTTAATCCTAGTAACAGGTCATATTACAGCTGTTCCTGGGTTTACCGCATGATGCACATTACGGTAATTTTTTATGTGTAAAAATGAATGTTTCATAGAATTATCTGCTGGACCGTTTGTGGCACATTTACAAAATACATCAGAAATAGAGTTACAGGATAGCACAAAAGATTTGAACCTAATTTGAATAATGTGCATCATGCGGTAAACCCAGGAACAGCTGTAATATGACCTGTTACTAGGATTAAAAGTTGTGTGGACATCCCCATATATCAATAAAAAAATGTATTCAATAATCAATATTACTTTAAAATTATATCATGCTATTTTTTCACTTATTTTACGTATATTCATATGGTACATCAAACTTTTGATGTGGTATATCACGACCCTGATTTAAAGCACGTTGCTCCTCGTAATGCTTTTCGTGCGAAAATCTCAAAACAGCTTCCCTTAATTCTGGATATTTTTTTTGCTTCTTTCGGGCAATTCTTTTTTCTAATTTTTTTACCCACATTTTAATAAAAAAATCAATATCATTGAAATTTATACTTTTTTCATGTTGTTTAAATTTCTGAAAATAAAATATAAAAATTTAATTAATAATTCATAATGATTTTTTTGAGATCTTTTTTCTAATGTAATTAAAAAAAACTATGTATAAATAAAGTTACCTCAAGTATTCTTTGGACCACTTGATGACAAATTTTATGGAATTCCCCTTCAAACAATACACGTTGGTCAAAATAAGGTATCAGTATTTGTACCAATGTTTTTATAACAAGTTGTATTTTGTCGGCGTCCTCTTCCTATAAAAATATTATTTCTCAGACAAATGGATTTGTTTATTTAAATAATTGGAATAATTATAAAGAGTTCCTGTTAAAAAGTCCATGAGATTTAGGACGAAAATTTCATGCAAATAAATAAATGAAATAATGATATTTTTGCAAAATTAATTCTTATAATCTTCTAGTAAATGTTGTAAATCGTTTTTCTTTTATAATTTTTCAAAATATTGATAAAGTCGAAGTCTTAATTTCCACGTAAGTATGTATTTCTATTCTTCCCATTATATTGTTATGCGTGTTGCTTTGTGACGATTTAAAGACAAAGAGTGCATAGAATAAACAACATCAAAAGAAATACAATTGCATCGGTGGAAATAGTCTAATTGGTTGAGTGTTTATTTTAGGTACAATAAGTCTGGGATTCGAATCTCACTGCGAATGGTTTTCTAAATTTTTTATAAATTAATTTTATGTCGCCAAAGGCCGTATTTGATTGGATACCTATAAAGCATTTTTAATGTGTATGGACGTTGCATACGTCTTAGCTTGCAACTTGGTAACTGGACAAAATTAAATATAAGTTTTGAACATTCGGTTTCCTTATATATAACCATTCTTCGAGTAATTACATTGCGGAATTATAGTGCAATAAATTTTGTAGTTATTGCAATATTGTTAATTTGAGAAGACTTTAAAAAGTGTCTATTTACAGGTATTAAGCGTCCATTTACCGGTTCTTTGATCCTACATCCCCGGGGCCGTATTCTCTAACTTTGTCACCAGTGAGAACGCGTGAGATATGTTTCGACCAATCAGAGAGCTCCTTTAGAGCTATCTGTACCTCTAAATTTGAAGAGTACGGCCCCTGGTTCCGTATAGAAGCTTCCTATACATCCCCAAGGATACGTGAAGAATCCAATTCCATACCGGCGGAACTCAGAGATAATGCACAAAAAAATAGGAAGTCGCTTCGACTCCTTAGTGGAGTAAATATTGATCTTTCTATACGGCAAGGTGTTCTGAATAACAACAAACTGCACGCGCCAGAGCAATTTCTATTAAGGAGTCTCATATGCTAGCTATAGTTTGCCATAGTTTGTTGTTCATAAAAATCAAAAGTTTAAAAAATTCTTCAATATTTTGAAAAACATTAATTTATACCTGGAAAAAAATCTCTGCAAATTTTTAGTTAGCCTTATCGACTGATTTTATTATTTATGCTCACTTAAAGTTTATCTTTTTACTACTGTGAGATACAAAACACGCGAACTTCGAGTGAGCACATATAAAAAAATTAGTTGATAAAACTATTTGAAAATTTGCAGAAATTTTTTTCTAGGTATAAATTAATTTTTATCAAAATTTTGAAGAGTTCTTTAAACTTTTAATTTTTATGAACAACAAACTATAGCTGACACATGAGACTCCTTAAGTAATAACTTATTTAACTCAATTTTTTATGAATTTGAGTTTTTGGTGTCGTTTTATTCAGCGACAAAAGCTGCATTTTATTATGTTTATAAAACCGAATGAGACCCTATTTAGTTTTCTTTTAGTTTTGTTTTCGGAAACAAAAACTTAATTATTACAAAATTTGTTTTAGTTTTTAAAATGCAAACAAAACTCAAATGGTTTTAAATTAAGTTTTTTCATTACAATGTTTAATATGTTTTTTCGTTTTGTTTTTCTATTTAAAATTCTGTTTCCATGAAAGTATAAATGATTTTTTCTTTTTATTATGTTTTTAAAATAAAAATTAAAACGTGAATCGTTTTGATTTTGTTGTAAAATATAAAACAAAATAAAAATTGGTTTAAGAGGGCCACTTTAATAACTCGAAAAGCGGATCAAAAGATGTTTATTTCTGATTTTTATATAACATGATATGATGTATCTTTATGAATTTTGAAAATAAAGTATTTTGCATAAAATTGGCTATAGGTAGATTAAAGACAAAACAAATTCGTATAACAATTTCGTTTTAGTTTTTATTTTGTGAATTTTAGTTTTTTCAAAATTAATTTTTAGTTTTTATATAAAAAAAAAATAATTAATAAAAATAAAAACTCAATTTTTAAGCTAATATCAAAATAAAAAGTAAACATTACTTTGAGTTTCAGTCCCTAATATATATTTATTTCAACTTATAAGGAGAGGTCCCACCTTCGGGATACAGATTTAGCTGAAACTACGATTTAAGACTTGAAAGCGTTTCTTTTCTCTATATTTAAAAAAAATGTCTATATCTTGGTCTCTGGGCCTATTAGACGAAAAGAAAAAACGCGGGTTTATTTTTGTTTCATCAAAAAATCATATCTTGAAGTTTCAGCCATATCCGTTTCCCGAAGGTGGGGACCTCTCCTTGCTAGAAATTATGACTCTTCGAACCTTGCGCCACTTAGCTAAACGGTAGCGTCACATAATTAATCGCAAGTGTAGAAAGATTCTTAATTGTAAATTAAGTCTCCTATCACCATCGTATACATGATTTATTTTCAAAAAGAATTACAATTAAAGTGAAATTACTAATGAATTCTAAATAAACACAAATAAATGACATTTAAATCTGTAAAATCATTAAATTAAGGAGATGCAAAATGGACACTACCCCTGTAAAAATAAATATTGACCATCTTTTCATTGTATTGCAAAATTTTAAGAAAAGAAATGCATCAGCTTGTAGTATACACCATAAAGATTATTCAGTTAAATTTTTCAATAAATTCATTTATTAGTTATTGAGAATTTTGGATTCTAATATTATTTATTAAAACTTTACGGTTATATACCTGAAATTAAAATATCTCAAAAACTAATGAATGAAATTATTTGAAAATTTGACTAAATAATTATCATGGTACATACTACAAGCTAATGCATTTCTTTTCTGAAAATTCAAGAATAAATAGAAAGATAGTTAATATTTATGAGTACAGATCCGTTTTACATCTCCTTAAAAAATAAAAAATAAATATTTTATAAAACTTTAATAGGAATCACAAATTATTAGAACAAGTTTATAATAACTAATAATATTTAATTAAAGTTTTTCAGTGCAAAGAATCAATTTTAAAGAAAAACCTTTATAACAATAATATTTGTTATACCCTTAATACATTCTTTGATAATAAAATAATAATAAAAATTACCTACCATTCCAGCGGCTCTTATTTGATTGAGTATTTTTCTTTGAATGGAACTTTCCACCATCGTAAATTTATTAATTAAATTTGTTTTTAAATTATTTAAAATAAAAAAAGCGTTACAAACAATATGTTTGAGGCATGTGAAAATGAATGAATAAGAGACAGTAAGACTATTGAAGATAACTGGGTACTGAGTATTTGGAATGAAAAATGGGCAAAATAAACCGGAGCTATAAACATATGTGCATCTTTCTTTAAAGCAAGAGAGAAAATAATACCTGTCGAATTCCCGCTCCAAAAATTAAATAAACTAAAAATCAAGTGTATAAAACATTAATTTTCTGTTTTATATTTTCCTATTCTAAACATTATTTTAAAAAATTATTTCATTAAATAATTTTAATTTAGTTAAAGTTGCAAATATAAAGTGAAAAATACAATGTAAACAATATGCATATTTGTCTCCTTGTTTTAGTAGATGTCGCTATCTGCATTCGATCATACCTTCTACAGGGCTGTGTTCCACCTGCCGTTCGTAAATGCACACTGAAAGTTGCAGGGTCGTATGATGTATCTTCTCTATATGCTCAGACGACCCTGCAACTTACAGTGTGCATTTACGAACGGTAGGTGAAACACCGCCCAGGTATAGAAAACATTAGTTCAAATAGGCGCCGTAAGACGAAAGCTACTGCATTTTGTTATGAAATCGCTACTGTTTTAAGGTGGTTCTATGAATAAGTGCTGTACCAAGCAGGGGCTTGATACAGCAAAAAGAAAACCGGAGTGTCAGTCGTGGGACTGGCCGACAGAAGCTATGCTTCTATTATATACATAGAAAGTAGAAAATTTAAATCTTGCTAAAATTATAACTATTATTTTTATGGATATTAGTTATTTTTCACTTAATTCGTTATTAATCAAAATTATTAGAATTGATTATTTTTAAATTAATTTATTATTAATTTTAAAAAAATAGTAATATAATTATTGAATATTGAAAAACATAATTAGGTACGCATAATTACGATTGTAAACAAAGTGCGCGGCACTTAGAAGGAGAGTATTTGACCTCCGGGAAACGCATTTGGCTGAAACTGCAGGATACGATTCTTTGATGAAAAAAATGAACCCGTGTTTTTTTTGTGCTAATAGGCGGAGATATAGACATTTCTTCGAAAATATAGACCAAAGAAGCGTTTATAAGAACTTGAATAGCTAAACAACTAAAAATTTTACAGAAAAATGTATGAAAAATAAAAAAAAGTACAAGTTAAGAGCTTCAATTTAAGCCTTATTACATCAAAAAAGTTTCTATAGTTCAAAAGTTGTGCCTAATTGAAAATTACTACATATTTATTAATATTTTTAGCACGTAACATATGATCAAATTTTTACCCTATTTCATTAGAATTTTTTAATTGCCTGTAACTTTTGAACCATATGAGATTTTTTAATGCAACAAAGCTTAAATTAAAGTTTTTAACATGTATCCTCTTTTATTTTTTATGCAATTTTCTGTAAGAGTTTTAGTTGTTTAGTTATTCAAGTTCTTATAAAGACTTCTTTTCACTACATTTTCGAAGAAATGTTTATATCTCCGTCTATATGGCCTATTAACACAAAAGAAAAAACGCGGGTTCATTTTTTTTAACAAAAAAATCATATCCTGCAGTTTCAGCCAAATCCGTTTCCCGGAGGTCAAATACTCTCCTTGTTAGTAATTTAACACGCACAACTAAATGTACGCACACAAAGAATTATATTAGTGAAAAATTAAATCCAAACAATTTAAATTTTTATATTGAATTTAAGAATATCGACCTTCATTGAAAAATCAATAATCAAATAAAGAAATTTAATCTTACTCAAATAGTTTAAGAAGCGGATTAAAACAAAAGTAATTAAGCAAGTAAAAATGATAAAATACTTAAAATAATAAAATATTCTTTGTCAAAAGTACTAAGTATTGTTTAAATAAAACGACAGTTTAAAATCTAAAATTTTCAAAATTGAATATTGGAAATTAATCCAATAAAAGACCTACGTCCGGAATTAGTATATCGGAAGTTAACTGTTTTGACTTTTTGGCACGTGTCTTATTTTAGTAAGCGTTTCTTTTAGTCAATATAAGCATATTGTTAAAGTCGATGCTATATTAAAATAATTTAACCCTCCCTTCGTCCATAAGAATTAATCAAATAGATATTAGTGGAGTCACTTGTCGGTAAGAGATGTGAGCCCTTTATAATCCTGCCATTTCAAATCAGATCTTGTTTGCTCGAATAACGCCGTAACCTCAGTGATTTACAGTAAGGGTGCATATGAAATTATTAATGTATGTGTGTATGTGTATGTGTATATCTATATATGAGAAGTTGTAAAAAAGGAATAAAGCGATCTTTCTTTTGTATTTTATAGTTCGGTTTGTCTTTTTTTTCTTTCTTTTACAGGGTCGTTTGGGTGTGGAGATGCTTAGAGTACAGTTTTTTTTTTTAATTTTTGATAAAAGCAGAGATTTACCACTATAATGGGATTCGCTTTTATTTTTAGGACAAACAATAATGCACGATTTTTAAATCGTGACACTGAGACAAGGTAGTTTTCAGTTCTAAGTACTTGCAGCATAGCATTTTTTTTGTTTTTGTAAAATAAAATTATTAAGGTAATAATAATTTATTTTACAAGCTTTAATTGTTGGCTTAAAACTTTCTTAATAAGAAAAATTCAACAATTTAGAAAAATTTTCATTTATTTATGCAGTAAAATTTACTATTATTAATATAAATTTATATTAATAAACAAAAATGCAAAATGATAAGTGGAGGTCTATTGTTAAATATCCTCGTTTAGCAATTTCATCTATGCCGAAAGCTGTGAGTGTTGAGGTTCACGTTGAAATAGCTATAGTAGTACTGGAGTAAAAGTAATAACTGCAAGCTGACGCTTTCGATCGATGCAGCGTATGTCGGAGTCTGAAAAACTTTCAAAACGGAGATTTTCACGCT
Organism: Anastatus disparis; assembly: GCA_017163975.1. Classification (NCBI taxonomy): domain Eukaryota; kingdom Metazoa; phylum Arthropoda; class Insecta; order Hymenoptera; family Eupelmidae; genus Anastatus; species Anastatus disparis. The sequence continues at coordinate 4,355,804 of JAFFSR010000227.1, forward strand.
TGAATCTAAAGCTGTAACTTTTGGTATAATATCCTAAGTTTTGACAAAAAGGAGGATACATGAAATTTCAAATGAATTTTATTTTTTTTCAAACAAAATTTTTTATGTCAAAAATATTTTTTCTTGTATTTTTAGAATATTATAATTTATGAAGTTGTTATCCGTAAAAAAAATAGTTATAAAGTAAGAAAGAAAAATGTTTGTTATTATTATTTTTATTATTAATACTTGAGGAATTATTTTATTTAAGTGAATGTTTTATTCTAAAGAAAATTCTCTTTACTTGTAAAAACATTTTCATTTTTATTTGTTAGTTGATTTCAATCAAATCACCTAATCATTATTATACTAATTATTAAAAAAAGTTGTATGAATTATCAAATTGCTAGCAATGATTGATCAAATCAATATCTTGTCAATAACCGCCCATTTTCCAAAGAAAGCCAATTAAGATAAAATCAATCCAAATCCGATCAAGAATAGAAAAATATAATATCCATTGCACATCCAAAACAAAACTACACCTGCAAATCTGTCTCTATCCTATTAAAATGAGAGTATGACATTTTTCTTACCATTTTAGGGAAAAGTCAGATCTATTTATAAGTAATTAGGGGTGCTAAAGAGCTGCACGTGCACGTATATATCCTCACTGCGATGCGCGTTCACTTATGACAATAGATTTGAACCCCAAAAATTTGTGATGTTAGATTAGATATGTGAATAACCCTTCGTAGAGAAAATGACGCTTGTTAAGTAAATTCGTCACGGGTAAAGCAGTAATATTAGCTTATTCGTTTTGCATTATTATAAAACGATATGTCATACAAAAATCATGTAAAAAAATATTGTTTCTAAGGACGTAAATTTTCAATGATATAGAATCGTACGGGGGTAGAGGATGCACTTTACACAACTTTTAGAAAATGCATTCTATTCGTTTAATAAAAATTTATTTATTTTTTTGTATTAATATTGTAGCAGACAAGGGAGATTTTTTATTAGTAATTTTTATGACTCTAAGTTTGTTTTAAAAAGTTTGAAATAACATTTTTAATACTATGTGTGCAAAGTCTGATTTTCTATGTCCATTTGATATTTCGAAAGTATTCAATTCTAAAATTTCATAAAGTTTTTACTTTGCCTATTGTTAGCAATAGTGCAAAGATTGAACTCCTGTGTACATCACGATATTTTATTTTTGGTTTTTTGCGTTGAAAAATTAAATATTTCATTTTTAACAAATTTCTTACTGATAACTGATTTAGAAATTTTTTAATTAAATAAGATTATGCATTTAATGATTTTGTAATTGCATATTAACATATTTAATATTCATTCATATATGCGGATGGCGGTCAAAAGAAATTAATGTAAATCTTTATTATTACAAAGGATAGACTCTATTACGAGACTATACGAAGTTTGATTTTCTACACTCATTTGAAATATGTAAAGTATCGGCCTTACTTGAATTTATAATTTTGAAAATGGTATTTTACTCTGTATTAACTGTAATGTGATGATTAAATAGCTGCAAAAACGATATAAAAATTAAACTTTGTTCATACAAGCAATAAAATATGTAAAAATGTGGCTAAAAATGAGTAAAATCTACTATTATACAATTTCAATAAACTATTATGCAGACAATATCTTTTTTGTATTATTTTTCAAATTGTAGACAAAACATTTTACTTACATTTTTAGTATCTTTTTGAAAATTTCAATTGATTCTAATTGGATTCATATCTCTCGAGTTACAATAAAATGGTCTTACATGATTTCACTACTTTTAGTTAATTTTTTGAATCTATGTGTATGGGTACGCGAGAGTATATGTGTGTTTTTCAACAAACATATTTATTTTTCATAAATAAATGGAATAAATAAAAAAATAAATAGAAAAAATTCTAAATAAGAAATTTTTTTTTTCATTGGGTATAGAAGGATTATTATGAAATTGTATGAGGAAAAATTTTTAATTTTTTGTAAGTTTTTATTTATCAATTAACAATTTTTACAACTTAAGACACCGTTGACATAGCACCAAAACACTTTTGTTGTTTTATTATTTTTTGGATTTATTCCACATGATATATTATTCATTTTAAAATTAATCTCTATCATGCGACATAAATTTTTTATTATTTTTTTTTTAACTTTGACTTTAAGTATTTTCAATTCTCTTTATAAGTGACTAGGCACATTTCTTATTCCAAAAATAGTACTTTACATACAATGGACATTTTTTAAAAATTCTTTTACAATTTTTTACTTTTTTTGTAAAGAATTATATTTTACAAACTGATTTTCATGGACACATGTTATAAATATTTATTATACAAAAGCAATCTATTTTGCATAATAATCTATTGTATAAGTGCGGATCAATTCAAAAATTGTTAATCATAAAATTATCTAGACACAATCCTTATTAAGTACTCGTTGATCAATTTTTCAATTTCCATAGAAAGGTGCTTATGGACAAAAGCACCAATATCAGGTACAATTGATAATTATTAAAAATATACGCTCATAGGACAGACTATGTTAATGTAAGCACATGTCGCTAGGGTATACATACATAAAATTCATTGTTGATTTTCTTTTTCGCTATACATTCAAGATATTATCAAGGAATGTAAAACTAACGTTGCAAAAATATTTTAAAAAAGCGTCTCATAAAAAAATCAATAACAACAGAAAAATAAATGACCATAAGAAAATAAAATGATTTGATTAAACGGTCTGGCAACTGTTGCATATTCATTACTGTAAAATCGCTGTAGTAAAAAAATACAATAAGTCCTATGTATACCTATTACTGTCACTCTTATATAAAATATACAATCACAAAATAAAAACACTATCGTACATTGTAATATTTATACACATATATAATACTTCGAGAAAAAAAGCATAGAAAAATAATTACGAAAAAAAAATTTAATCATTTTTATCTTGAGGTAAATCAAAACCGAAAGTAACATGAGATTTGTCGGTAAAACTACTTGCAATTGTTAAAGTTGGTTCTTGTTCAGGGGTTTTTGGGAGAGGTGAAGCTGCATTTTTCGGCGATGTACTTCGCCAACTTTCAATATCACCAGTCGCTGCTGCTGATAGTGAACTTTGTTTTGCCAAATGTGGTGATCTACTACCACTGGACATCAAGGTTTTAGGTGTATAAACGCTCTGTGAGCGCAATAAATTATTACTTTTCTTTGATGTGCCAAAAATTCCTGAATCATGTTTTCCCTGAGAACTGAGGAATCTGCTCTTCTCAGAAGAGACGCTAGAACTTAGAGAACTTGTTTCTTTTATCCTTACATCAGTATCAGAAATTTCCATACTTTCAACACGGAATCTAAAATATTTAAAAGTGATTATTATCAATAATATGATAAATCAAAATTTAATTTGAAAATTAAATTTTTTATCATTGAAGATGTAAAAAAATCGTACCTCCCAATTTTCTTATAACTGCTGCTAGGCTTAACTGTACTTTGACTTTCCTTTTGCTCAAATATATGCTGTACATCTTGTTTCTTTTGTTCTTCAGTTTGTTTCAATGTTAACGTATGATCTTCTTCTTCATCAACGTTTTCAACACCTGAACCATCATCTCCAGATGCAGAGACTTGTGGCTTAACGAATATCGGAAAACAGTTATCATTGGCAGTTCGACGGATTTGTCCATCTTCACTGCTATAATAATCTGTATAAGAAACGCTGCCACGACTCTCGCGTGTCTCTTGATCTAAATTCATACAAAAATCTTGATAATCAAGGTCTAAACCACGATTAGAGGAATATTTTACTCCGGTCGAGAACGGTTGTGACCTACAAAGTATAATTAATATTTGTAAAATACTATGCGTAAAATTCAACAAATATTTTTTTAAAACTCGATTAAAAAATTTAACGAAAAGAAGAAGAAATTTTTTTACATCCCTCAAATATTAAAAAAAAAAATAATAATTTATTACTATGGAAAATTAATGTATCATATTTTCTTTTAAAAAGGCTTAAATTGTAATTTTTGATAAACATGAAGAAATAACGTATTTACAATAGATATTTAATTATTTTCATTTACTTATTAATAATAATGATAAAAATAATTTTAATATTTTAAACTCACCCATCATTACTAACTAAGCTCATGGACATGCTACATTCTCCTGCTGAAGTTGGAGCTGGCGAAGATGGTTCAGATGATAGGAAAGATGGTGGCTCACTGCTCCATCCAGTACCTTGACAAGATGAAAAATTTAATTAAAAAAATAAATCATCAGAACTACGTGAAGAACTTTTTTTCTTAATTTTATTTATGTCGCTGTATTTATACTATCATTGCGGTACTAATTAGCGACAAAGGTCGTCAGTGTGTTTGTCAACAAAGCATATACAACGTACAGTGATGCTTGTATGAATCTGCCGAGAACGGGATTTGAACTCAGGATCTCAAGATTACGAATCCATCGCTCTACCGGTTGAGCCACTGACGGCCTCTGTGATGAGAACTTAATAAAATAAAGAAAACTTACTATTAGGACTAGTAGGTGAAGCTTGATTTCTGATATCGTTTAATTCATTATCATGATTTCCTTTGTAATGAATTGGCGTGGGTGTAATATACCTAAGAAGTACACATAAAATATTAAAATATTCCTTATATAGCGTATAACATATATAATAACAATTTTTTTTACATTTTTAAAACATGTTAAATATTTTTAGCTCACATAAACAACATATATATGAACATACATATTAACAACAAGCTCATTATATACACGTATACTCTTTTAATTTATTGACAATTAAGTTAAATATGAATATTTATTTAAACTGAAACAAAACTATGCTTTAAAGATATTGTTAAAAACGATTAAAATGTGTATTAAGAGAAAACATTTTGTTTTTATTTGATCAGATAGAGATGAAACGAACAGTATATGATCAAATACCGTTTTATTTCATTCCCTGTATTGATTAATATGTTTAGGATATTTAAAATAACTTCAGTAGAAAACATAGCCTTGAATCCATCCCATATTTTAATAGCAAACCTAATAAAAAATAAATTCATATAATTTTAAGTTTTTTTTTTTATTTATTTATAAATATTTTCATTTTATTACGTTTCTATTTTATTTAAGTTTTATCTTTACCTAAAAATTACACTTAAAAATATGTAGTTTTGATGTCTAAAATTTACAATTCAATACGGAATTTTTACCAGGAAATGCTAATCCACAACCTTTCATTAATAAAAGCACCTTTCCCTTGAATTTCAGTTATAAAAAAAATTTTTAAATAAGTGATTAAAAAACGGTATAAAAATAACGTCAATTTGCAATTGGTAATTATACAGTAATCAAAATAAAAATTTTATTAGTATTTAGCCTGTAACGTTTTTTGAATTTGATTAAATGGTTTGACTTTCATTAAAAATAAAAGTAAAATAATTAAAAGGCATAAAAAGAAATCTAAAAATTCAGATAATTATCTCATAAAGATAAAATAATATCGTGAGCAAACTGAAACAAAAAAATCAATGTTACTAAAGTTCAACATTTTTATTACCCGCGCAAAATCTCAAAAAGAAAATACAAAATCTCAAGTGCATATTTACAACTCATTGTTTCCAAAAAAAAATGCAATAATTATCAATAAATAAAAAAAACGAAAATCATTAAAATACTCTTAGATGCACGCATAATATGCATCATAATGATAATTACACCTAAATAACTGTAAGAAACTATCAAATGATTAATTATACCTGGCGGCTTCAATGCCAAGATTCTGATGTTGTCCAGGTGGACCAACTGGTGATGGAAATTTGGGTGGTGAAGATGCTGGTGTACGGAACAATGGTACACCTGTCATCATTTCTAAGAAAGCATCCAATTGACGTAACGACAGAGCGTTGTGTAACGTTTCTAAAGGACGGATTGGTGGTACGCCACCAAAACCTTCGATAGCTAAATAACGCAGAAAGAAAATTGATTGCGATAATGATAGGCTTGTTTGTACGAATTGATCTATAATGTAATAATCTGTATTGATAATATAATTAATCTTAAAATGTATCTCATCGTTATTAATTTAAGTTAAATATTTAAATTTAAAAAGAAAATAAAGTTATTAATTCACAGTTATTTAAATATTTAACTTAAATTAATAACTCATCGTTATTAATTTAAGTTAAATATTTAAATTTAAAAAGAAAATAAAGTTACAATTAAAAGCTATAATAACTCACCAGCAACGGCGGATGCATGTGGTGGTACCATATCCTTGAGATTAGGTGCACTCGATGAGCCACTGATAACAGCAGTACTGAATAAACTATTAGCTGATCCGGTAAGCTTCTTGCTAACGTTGTATCCCAAAAGCTTGAAATAACTCATCTGTCCGGAGATACTGTGACGGTGGCGCCTTGCTGTGCAGGTAGGGTCAGGTTGAATGATTGAAGGTCGTGTGTCTGGAGATGAGAAGGATCTTTGCTGATGGAGTTTACGTAGGATAGGACGTTGTTGTTGGTTATGGTTATTATGATTATGATGATTATGATAATCATTACAAGGATAATGTATATTGCGTAAAGGATTAATGTGAATGTATTTATGGCCGAGCTCATCGTCGTAATAACGTCTTGTGCAATGACGACGACGTGTATGTCTCGACCATAATGTTGTATCGTCGATACAGTTATTTAATAAACCATCACCGTTATTATCATCGTTAACTGTATCGATGATATTTATTGGCGTGCAGCAGCGCTTGCAATAACAATAATTATTGTCGTGCAACATAAGGTTTGTTCTCAATAGGCAATCTAGCGAGCAGCTTAGATGCAGCTTTGTTGTTGTGGTTGAACATTGGGATTGAGTAGAAGAAGATGAGGAAGATATTATTGAATCCAGCGAGCTACTACGTGGTCTTTTTACACTTTTAATTAAATATTCTGGACATGAACTTGAACGTGAAAGTCTTGGTGTTATTGATCGTAATCTTTTACGGTTGATAAATTTATAAGGATAAGGATGGTTACCAAATTCTAAATTAGGACTTTCTGGGGATGGTGAATTGGTTCGATCACCGCAACAGGATGATGCATAACTTGAATCATCACCGTGTTGATTAAGTGAATAACATGAACAATTTGAAAATTTATGAGATAATGAACGTGTAAAATAAGTGCGGAAATTCGAACGTTCTGATGGTGAAAGATCGCGACTTTGCATTATGAGTTCTGATACATTGCAATTATAACAAGTACATCTGCCTGGTGATAATGAACGTGATCTTTTGTCCAGCAAAGCATTTGTAACGATTTCTAATTGATTTGAACTACTTGAGTGTTGAAAAGTATGTTGGCGTTGATAGCAACTATCACGACGATTTAAAGAAGTGTTAGAGGAATAAGGTCTGTTATGATAATGGTAATGATGGTGATGGTAATGATGATGATGGTGGTGGTGATGATTAGGATGTCGATGAATATTATGCAATTTAGGCGGCGTAAGAAGCGAGCTAGCGCAACAGGCATCCGACGATCCTTTATTTTGCACTAACTCACTGCTGTCATCGCCCATTAATAAAATATCATGATCATTATTAAAATCATTATCAGTCGGTGTTGACTCACCACTTATTTCAATAACAGGTAATGTCATAGCTGAATGCGATCTACCATAACGTTTACCAATGAGTTGATTGGGCAATTTCAGCAGGGAATTAGTACTCGTCGAATTAACAATTGAATTATTATCTTGAGCTCTATTTTTTGCGGCTACACTAGTAGCAACAGTTATAGCAGTAGTGGTAGTTGTAGTTGTTGTAGTAAATTCAAAATCATAATTTGATGATGGACTACTTGGTACAGCTCCTGGCGAAGCTAATGGTGTATTGTGTAATGTTATTAAAGGTGGCGGATTTGTTGTCGGTGACTCCTCAAGGACATTTATTATGGGGATTAGCTCAGGGGAGCTTACTGAATGTGCAAGAGATATTGGACGGCCTAAATTGTATGATTGACATGGTTCTTCCAGAAAGATTTCGGAAAACTTTGGTGAACGAGAGACACGTGAACTCGCTGGTTTCAATTTTTTCGAGTTAAAGCGAAAATATTTTTATGATGATTGTTTATAATTATAGATTTGTTAGTAAAAAAGATTTGTTTTTTTAGTAGAAAATTGATTCAGGAATTGAAAGTAGGAAAAGGAAGAAAAAGAGAAAGAGAAAGAAAGAAATAAAGATTAAAGTCTTTCTGTCAAGTACATCAAACATGGCTTTTTCGAATTTGTATTTTTTTTACTTTAAAATCTTTGGAAACAATAAAATATTTCGTTTCCATACTGATTTCCAGAGACATTTTGAGCTTACATTTTTGTATCCTCCAAAGGTCTCGGGAAACATAATTAAATATCTGGTCATAAAGTCAAAAAATAAAATTATAAAGGGGGAGAAAGAAGTTGGAAAGTGTATATAGAAACTGCACCTTTAACCTGCTCACAGTGTATGATATTGATAATAAATACATATACATTACGTATATATTATACATTCATTACAGTATATATAAATATATGCATAAATGTATATAAATAGACCACCAGCATACGCGATAGTAACTACGTCAAAGATTACATTCAAAAGAATTTTTAGCCATGCAATATCACAATCAAGCAAGCCATGCAATTATTATTTGATAATTATTTTTAGTCACAGTTAAATTGTTATTAGTTGAGTAATTAATTTTTTGAATAAATAAAAATTATTAATTTAGTTTAAAAAAATTTTTCGATCATAATATCATTAAACTATAACCAATTTCTGTAAAGGATTTTTCAGAAATTAATGAACTAAAAATATTCATAATGTAAAATACTCGGTAAAATGTCACGAATTACATTCTATATCAATAATTAGAAATACAATAGTTCTTATAATAATAAAAATAAATACGATATGAATAAAATTCTTTACACAAAATTGGACAATTAACGTGAACTGCATAGGAAATCATAAATATAAAATGACCATATTATCGCCAGTTCCTTAAAATAATTTATGACATCACATTATCAGATAAGAAACATAAATAATATTTAATTTAATTGACCATGAAAAGGAACAAAGTGGTCATTTTTTCATATATGATTTTATAATTTTTTATAACAATAATTTTTTGTAGAAGTTCATTATAAAATCATATATAAAAAAATACCTGCTTTGTCCCTTTTTAGGGTGATTGGGATTATTAATTTATCATTCTGATAGATTGTGAATATAAATATTCAGAAAATTTACAAAGTAATGTTTTAAAATAGTATGTTTTAAATTCGTATATTTTACATAATATCTTTTGCATTAATTTGCAGAAAATAAAATTTTTCGAAACAATATGCAGAAAGTATAAAAAGAAATTCATACATAGCTACTAATAATATATAAAAAGTTCAAATGAAAATCTATTTGATATATATTTACTTAAAATGCCAATAATGTATGCATAATCGCTTACAAAAGAAAAAAAAATTCTATATTAAACAATTACCTATGTCTAAAATTTTCAAGCCACTCAAACCAAAAGGAGATTTGAGCATTAAAGATTGTCGAAAGCCCATAGAAAGTAATAAATTTTTCTATTTTAGATAATTTTAATTTAAAAAATATCCATTATTTATTTCTATAATTTTAACTTTAAATAAATATTATTATTTATAAAGAAAAATGCATGCACTTTATCGTTATTACTTACTCGTTTAATTTTCAAGTACTGTTTTTATTTCATGGATGCTATAGTAATTTTTACTGTTGATTTGAATTTGTAACAATTTATAATTTCACTTCTGATTTACAAAAACTACAGCTTAAAATCACATTAATCAAAGACCTCGTGTTTTTTAAAACATTTATATAAGCTTGCAACAAAAATTTTTATTAAAATTTGTATAAATTTTATGTGTATTCTATTTGAATCGTATTAATTTAAAGTTAAAATAAAAACTAAAAGTCTCTTTACGCGAAAATCAAATTAAAATGTGTAACTAAAGCGAAAAATTAAAAATTGGCTGTTTTAATTTACATAAAACATATTCTCACATCCTAGCTAAACTTTTAATCACAATTAGTCATAAACTACCAAATAAGTTAATTTATATAATGATAAACAGAAAACGTTCGATTAAATTTTTGAACAATTTTTATACACAATCCTTTTTTTCTGTAACCTAGGCGCAATGAATCGTTTCACATTGATTATTTTATTATTGATTGTTAAACGTTAACTTTGAATTTTATTAACATTGATCGAATTTTTTTCATACTATTTTAAATTCTTACATTCATGGAAAATTTCTCAATTTTTTTATTTATTTGAACGTTTCATGGATAAATATTCAAAAAATTATAAAATACTCAACATTTAAAATTACAAGACAGTAGATATTTTTTTCTAAAAGCAAAAACTACAAGCTTAAAATTTCACAATCATAAATACTCATAAACTACATGAATAAATGTAATGATATTCAAATAATAAATTCTACATAGATAACTACATAAATAAAGAAACATGATTGATGAATGAATCAATGAACTTGATATATTTATGTTTTATTTTTAAAACACGACGAAATAATCTTTTTTTACTAAATCTTTTCGTTTTTACATTTTAAGTAACATAATAAAGAATAAAATTTCCAACGATAATAATATATGAAACGATGTAGCTATTGTAATAAAATATAAACGAAATTATCATATATTATGTTTGATTTAAACTCTAAAATGACAATTAATATCAACAAATTACAAATTTTACAATTGAAAACTTAAGCTCGCTCAGTAATACAAGCAAAGGTTTTATTTCTGGGGTTACATAATAACGTAATTATATAAGCATGTATATATGAAAAATAAATAAATATTGACCGCGTTGAAATCAAGCGTGTTAGTAATTAAAAAATTAATAGACATAAAATTAAATTATATACACGAATTAATTGAAAATATTCGATGAATTAACATAAACAATTAAATTGAATAGAACGAAAAAAGATAAAAATTGTTGATTCAATAAACAAACATAAAAATAATATTTTGAAACGAAGTGCAGAGTGAAATTTTTTTTTTTGGAGGATAATCAAAGGAGCATAATGAGGATAGTGGCTGGATTGATCACATAATTCATTATGTGGTCCAAACAGTCACTATTATTTCGCTTCAAAACAAATTAGTCGAGGCTTCCACGCGCACAACTATCACTGAGCAAAGAGTTATTTCAAATTCGGATGGAAAAAAATAAGATTTATCTATATGAAATTTATATAATAAATTAATATTTTTTTTTTGGTTGAACGTATACAAGTGTCCTGCGGCTTTTTGCTTGTAGCTTTTTAGAAGTACACGAAGCTAAAAAAAACGTGATGAGGAAAACATATCTAATTGGAAAAAGCAAATTTATTAAAAGTTGATTCTTAAAAAAAGAAAACAAAAATTAATCATAGAATAATGTTAGAAAAAAAAATTTTTCATATAATATTAGTAAAAAATTAAATAAATGAAGTAATTTAAAAGTTAGTTAAAAAAAATTGTTTTAGTACAAAACAAAATTTATAAAAAAATTTAAATTAGAAAAATAAAACCTAGAACCTCATCACATCCTTACACAGCACACAATAAAAATTTCTGTCAATACGAAACACATTAGATAAAAAACACGAAAATTCATCTTGAGTCCGAAAATTTAACGCTGTACTGGAGGTCTTTTGAAACTTTAAAAAAACAAAGAAAAAGAAAAACTGGAGCTTCTGCAGGTTAAAGATCAAAGCATAAATTTACACTTGTCTTTTATATTCATAATACAATTATGGGTCTGAATTCTTGTAATTGTAATGTAATCTTAAACAAATTTATATCATGATTATTATTTTAAATTAAACTATTTTTAAACATAAATATTTTGTATGATTGTAAAAAAGCACGAAATTAACTTTTTTTTTAAATTAACTCAAACTTTTTCTATATTTATCATTTAAGTCTAAATTATAAATTTGATATGTCATATTGTTGTTTCTCAGTCCGACATCGTGTTGAGTCGTAGATGGTTGCCGACGTTTTGCAAACATTGCAGTTCTCAGATTCGCTCTAGTGAAACATACCGCAATGTTCGCGAAACGTTAGCAACTAACAATAACCCATTACGATGAAAAATAAAAAGAAAGCTTAAAGATTTCCATTTGAAATTTAATATTGTGCTTTTTTAAAATTTAAATTAACCTACAGACTCCTGTTTTAACGATTTATCTCATTGTAAAATAACTTTCATACATGCAACGTTTTTATATTCAATAATCTTTTTATTTTTAAAATAAATAAATTAATTAAAAATCAAACAGATGAACATAAAACAAAATTCCGGACAATGAAATTTCTTTGCATTAAATAAAAAATTATTGATCGTTGCACTCTGCCAAATAAAAATAAAAAATAAACCCATAAAAAGAAAAATATACAACTGTTATTCGAAATTATCCTCGAAAATGAAATTGATAAATGAATAAATGTCATTTAAATATATAAAATGTGAAACAGCCTGCCAAAATTACGCGTGAACTACATTATATATCTCGAGGCACTGCAAGGAGACAAGGTTTTGTCCGTTGAGAGAAAAAAAAAAGTATTATATAGAGTGCATAAGGAAATTGAATTTTTGCTCCAGCTTAGGGAACTAAATGACTTGTTAAATTTAAATGGCAGTGCATTTACAGCCTTTCTTGAATAAATGCATCTTTTTTTACTGCTAATATGATCGTTTTAAGTACCTAATCTGTTTCTTTATTAAAATCTGGCAAAAATGACTGATTGAAAATTCTGAGTTTATATGCAATTTTTAAATACTTGTAAAATTTATAAATCAAATTTGGAATTGAATATTTTGTTTTTAAAATATTTTTGATAATTAAAATCTAATATTTGATTCTCAATTTTAAACATTATTAAACATCACATTAAAAAATAAAATTATTCATTCGTATATAAAAATAATTTGTCATAATCATTCAATCGCAATTAAGCCTTTACATAATGAAACTTTATAATTAAATAAGATACCAGACATTTTTTCCAGAAAATTTTTCCTACTCAGGCTTTCGATAATATTATATGAACTTTATTTCTATATAGTGTCATTGCACCGTTGACGACTTGACTCATTAATGTCTAATCTTAATGTACGCTAAATTTAGTTATGTAAAGTACAAGGCTAAATGGTAGAGAATAAAATAATAATTTTCATATATTAAAAAATAAAGTATAATTAAAAAAATAAGGCTTTGAATAATTTTGTAATAAAAATTTAAAAAAAAAAGAAGCATTTTTAAAGACAGGGAAACGTTTACACATACCTTCTTTGTTGACCGCGTCCAAGCTCTGATACTGCAGCTTGTCCGCAGCTACAAAAAGAGATACGAAAAAAAAGAGAAAAAAAAATGGAAGAAAAGAAAAAAGACAAGAGATATTCTCATAACATTCCACGACAAAATTATATTATTTTGTGTGTGTATTCAAATGTCATGTGTAAATGTATACGTTTTTTCAATATTAATTGAAAATATTCTCCAACTCCTTGTATAAAACTTTTTTTTACGAATCAAATTCTCTTAATTTGTAGTAACTATGCTGTTTAATACAATTCATTTACTTTTTTTTATCAATTTCATAGATTAATGCGTGCTTCAATATTTTTCTTTAACAACAAATAAATGTTTTAAATAAATTATCATACAAATGCAATTAGAATAGCGATTAAAAAATTATTATTGTTAATAATAAAAAAAGAAGAAAAAATTATCTTTGATAAAAACAACTTTTAGAAATTTTTAGATTAAAACAAGTATGTTTATATCTTAATAATTAAAAGTTTAATTAAAAACATTTCTATTCATATTTACTGAAGATTGTATCAGTACGAATATGTGTATGTGTATAGCACAAAGAATTAAAAATATCACGTTAAGTAAAGTCTAAAAGATTAAAAAGCCTTTGGCACAACCTCAAAATATTAAATTTTTTATTTAATGAAAGTAACCCAACTGAGAAAGCGACCCAATTTTCGTTCACTTGTATTCTTTTATATATTAGTATAAAGCATCGATTATGAGGTTGTACCGCTGAATCAATAGATTATTTAGTACAACGATAAAGATATAAAGTACCCATTTTCAATATAAGAAAATTATTCATAAAGTTGCATGCATACCTAACGATTATAAAAATATTAAAGTATATATCAAAATTTTTGCTTGAACCTTGTTTTATGCTTTACATATTAAATGTATGTAAAGCGCAAAAATAGGTTCAGATATAGAGACTGAGGCGTGTACTTTATACTATATAATTGAGGAGAAAACATTTTCACGTTAGACACTTTGAAATAATTGCTTATTTACTTATTGCTAAATTCATTGATTCAATTTCAATAATTAAAGAAATAAATAAAATTATTATATTGATATATTTCGTCTATCTTGAAGTTAGGTTTTCTAAAATAATAGTACTTGCAATTTTTATATCTAAAATACTTACTTTTTTCTGGCTTGTCTTGTCTTTGATGATCGTAACTTCTTGCTCTCGGTTCACATATCATACCGGCCTCTCTTTCTCTTCTCTGTCTTTGACTTGCCGCCAATTGACTGCCAAGTCTTGCAGCTTCATGGCCAGCCACCGTCCTAGCACTGTATTATAAATTTTATTAATATGAATTTAATTAACATTATTATAAAAAAGCTACAAGCCACTATAATACATGGAATTTAGAAATCTTTAAATTTTCATTATATAAATAAATTTTTATTATATTCTACGACATATATTAAGTACTACTAACCTTATTGGAATAGGCGCTGAACTTTGTAAAAATCCGCTGTCATAAGGCTCATCCATAATATTAGGATCAAGATCATTGATATTAATAGCCCTGCTCGTCGTTGTTGGACTGTCAAGTATTGAATCCGCAGAGTCATCTACTTCCATCAGTGGTGGAGATGGATTATCCTTAAAAACAGGATTTCTCTTCTTACAGAGAGAAACAATTGCAAGCATTAAAAATTGTTATTGCTACTAAAATATATACGATTTTATGTCTTACTATTTCAAGTGGTGGTATCGTAACGTCATCTTCCAGTGGACCGAGTTCCGTGTCTTCTTCTTCGATCCTAGTGCTACATTGCGATGTATTATCTTGCCCTGAACCTGCTTCTCCCTTTAAAAATAAGTAAATAATTTTAATTGTTTAACTATAATTTTAAATGAAAATTTTAAAATGTACAAATTATTAATATAAAATTAAATCTCATGATAGTAGTAACTTATTCATTTTATATTTAACTTACAAGATTGTGACTACTTTCATTTCGAGAATGTGGCCTGAAACCTGGCCCAGGTGGTAAATTTTTCTGTACACAACAATTGACTCCAGGACTAAAATGTAGTTCTACGTGAAAACGTTCTTCACTGCTTGGGTCTTTGGTTGGATCTTCATATAACATAACTACAATCTGAGACATGTAATTTAATTCCGAAACCATACTGACATATTCCATAGCTCGCCTCCATTGTTCATCATTTTTTATCTAATTATTAATGGGTTTATATTATTTATTAATTTTCGTTCTGTGTATTAAAAATGTCGATGATATTTTAAAAATTGAAAGATAAATTTATATCTTTTTCTTTTTTTAATATTAATATATAAAATATAATACATAAATTCTATAACTTACATCAAGTAAACCTCCATATCTTAAAACAGTTAATAAAGAATGTACATGACTTTCACTAGTAAAATATAATCTCGTTCGCACGTGTCTACCGGGACTTGAGACGCCATGTGAATATCTAAAATAAACAGATAGAAATGTAATAAAAAGTTATTAATTTTCTAGAATTAATATATCACCATTATATAATTGATTACCTTGGATTTAATCTATTTACACTTTCTTCACCAGGTTCTTCAATATTTCTCTGAAGATCAGCCCGAATTTTTTTCAACAAAGGTGTACATATTCCTTGACCAATAGTTAACTTTTCTTGCACTGTCAAACCGTACTCCTAAAAAAACAATTTTATTTTATTTTTATTTGAATAAAAATTCATTAAATTTCAATAAATTTAAATAAACGCACTTGAGGTATAACGATATCAGCTAAATATTTTGAATAAATATAAAGTTCTTCGGCATGTTCAAATTGTAACGTGTGGTTATTGTGCTGCAGATCATATTTTATACAATCGTATATATCTGGAATCTTTGAAATATCAAATCTTTTCTGTTTTGTACAAAAATCTTTTTCTATTTTTCCCCATCGGCGACCCATCAATTCCCACGTTTCACCATGATAAAGTATCGCATCTGTATTAAAAATATTGACATAATAAACAGTTAAAAAATATAATATTCATAACAACTAAAACATCAAACATTTTTATTTATATTACCTTTAGTTTTAGGATCATCCTTCTTTATCCTCACAATGTCCATTAATTTTTGGATTAACAAATGTACATGTTGACAGCATCTAACTGGATTTTTAACAAAATCTAATGCTGCATTTATACTCAAGGCGTTTGTTGGATTAATTTGTTCTCTATCTTCTTTTGTGAATTCTCTATCCTGTTGTAAATACTCGTGCAATCGATTCTTAACCCTAAATTGAAATATTAATAATCAGGTAATGACTTTATGAATTGAAAATATTTAACAGTTGCTTTAATTTTTAGTAATATTGTGAAGAAAGAATCATTTGTAATTTAAAAACGTATAAGATCATTTTATTGGATTTAATTTCATATTAGTCAAGCAAAAAGTATTAAAATTTCAAAATTTTACTATAAATTTTCAAAAAAATTCTCTTTATTCTATATAAATTCAATTTAAAAAAATAAGCGAATTTTAAATTAAATATATTAAATAAAACTTACATATTTTGGTACTTGCTACTATCGCAATCATTGTCCAATAATCCATTGGTATTAGCGCTTTTGACCATTTGTACCAAAATCGGCGTAAGCTCACCCTCTAAAGCAAGTAGGCCCTTAGCAAAGGCAGCAGCGGTCATTTGCACTCTGCCCTCGTCGCTTGCATAAATTTTGAGATCGTGACGGAAAGTCGAATGTAACCTCAGTAAACCCAAACCTTGAGCACCTGCGTATTCACCTATTTGTGCAATTGAAAAATCAGGTACAATTAGTCAAGTATTAAATTCTAAGTTATGGTTATGATAATGAATAATGCAATTTTATATGACGCGTGATTTTATAGAGTTTTATATAATATATACAATAAATTTTTTGTTTGTTATTACCTAAATCAGCTGCATTTCGAATGTGGTTATTCTTGTGTAATAAGTTTTTTCTTTATTTTGTTTGAGTTACTAAAGATATCCATTTTAATTATTGGAAAATTTTTCTATTTTATTTTGTTTAATCATTTCAAATTATTTTTTAAACTTTGTATATGTTCATAATGTATTTTTATTTTTTAATTAAGGTGGCTCCAACAAATTTTTAATAATATAAACAAATTTTGTAAAAATACTAAAAATGATATGATTTGCCAAAGTTTTAAAGATATTTAAAAAAAAAGCATAAGAGAGTGTACTTATAGAGTAAACTGCAAAAAAATGGAATTATAAAATTTTTTATAATTAAAAATTTTAATCGCCCATAAAGACATCAACTACTTTAAATCATTAATAATTTTTTTTTTTATTTGGTTTAATGTCGCTGTATTTCTGCTACCATTGGCGATACCAATTAGCGACAGAGGTTTTCAGTGTGTTTTGGAAAAAAGCACATGTAACGTACATTGGTGCTTGTAGAAATCGGCCGAGAGCGGGATTCGAACTCGAGACCTCGAGATTACGAATCCATCGTTCTACCGAATGAGCCACCGAAGACCTCACTATAAATTGAAAGATATCAACGTTTAAATAAGAAAAAATATTTTAATGTTTCTTGTAGACTTCTGCGGTTTTAATCGCTAGAGCCGCCTTTAATTATTAAATACGAATTAGGTAACTTTTATGAAATTTCACATGCAAAGAAACGCAAAACTTTTTCTACAAATTTGAAATTTTTCTATTTTTAATGTTTCTTTTACTATCTTTCAAATAAAATATCACGAATCCGATTCCTGATCTAGTGAAAGAGATTTCAAGTGTAAAGAATGTGTTCAATCTAACGTGCGAAAATTAGTTAAATAAGCACTGTTGATTAATTAAGAACAATTAAACAATTACATTTCGATCAAGAATAGAATCCGTAATAATTTTAAATAAGAAATTCAAAGTTTAAAAAATTTATTTTAAATAAATTTCTTTTAAAAAAGAACCTGTAGTTAATATAAATTGTTGTTTAGTAATAAATTATTCAGTTTTCCAATAATTCAATTGTAATTTCAACGATCGTTAGTAACTCAATCTTACTGTTTATAAAAATGAGCATAAAGATGATAACATTCATCACAATAAAAAGAAAATAAACTTTTGCAAAAGATATAAAATTTAATCGGATTGCATGTAATTAATATGAAAAATTAAATCATGTGATTATTGCGATAAAATGAGATATTGCGAGACGATTTACGAGATGAGAATTTCTTACGTCTTAATAACTGACTGATCATGAGAGAGTATATTTGTGACATTAACGACCTATTTAAAAACGAATTAAACTAATTAGTCGCAACATATTCAAAAAGAAAAATCGTTAAAAATCAAAATAAAAAACTATATATATTCATGAAGTAGGTATAAAGCAACTATATTAGTTTTAATTTTGTGTAGAACACGTGTCAACTAATGCTCAGGCAACACCAAGCAGGAATAAAAAAAAAATAAAAATTTCAACTAATAACGTATCATAAAAGTCAAAATTTTCGATATTGTGAAGTACTATAATGAATTTAAAAAAAAAAAAGTAAAGTGGTAAACTTTCTCCTGCTGCTCTGACATTGCCGAGAAATTGAACAAAAAAAAATAAACGAAACATTAACAAATACAAACTGCACATAACTAACTACCAACTAGCAATTATTCTGAATAAAAAGTTACCGTGGTTTGGTAACATCTCTGAGTCTTCCTCTGAAATAATATTTTTAATTATATGGAGATTGTCTTCAATTTAACTAAATTTTTACGATTTTTATTCCAACTATTTTTTTAGAAATTGAATTTAAAAATTCGAGAAGGAAAATTTCATACAATTATATTACTCAAATATGAGTGTTTATAATCATACTTCATTATTTCTTTCTTTAATCATAAAAAAATGGAAAAAAATAAAAAATTAACTACAAAAGATAATAAAAGTGTTTAATTTTTTTTTTAACCTTTTCATAAAAGACAAAACTAATATTTTCAATTAAAATATAGAATAAATTAAAAAATTTTGAATATTCAATTTTTTTATAACTGATAAAAAAAATGAATTTGCTTATTTCGATAAAACACTTTTATCATCTTAAATTTAAAAAATAAAGATTTCAAATAAAAAGTTCTTTCTACTTCTCTTAACGAAATCATAAAATGAATAGTTTTTAATAAAAAAAAGGTAAATATTGATTCAAACAATTAAATCGTCAAAAAAATAGTTACTCTCATAATATAACCATTCATTTTCGTTTCGATAAACTTGAAATCGTTAGACTCTCTTTCTTTCGCTAGACGTCTCTCAATATATCAATACAACGACAATAGAAAAAAATAATAAGTTATCTACGACAAACGGATGCAAAATAAAATAACTCCATCAATTTACATTTACAACGTTGCAGCGTCGTAAATATTACATAAAATTAATATTCATTTACAACCTTGATACTAAATCCAGCATTGGGTCTTCTGAATCCTAAACACTGGCAAAAAACCAAGAGTAGAAAAAATACAAATACATATATATGCAGCTTGATAATAAAATACAAATCTCAAAATTTCTTATATAAAATTTTTTTTTTTTTTTCAAAAGGCGCGATAAAAAACTTAGTCGTCAGCAAAAGAAGCGAAAGGAGCTTAAGATACGAACCACTAAGGTGTCTACCTTGACCACCTGGGTACATGCAACGAAATATGCGACCCAATTCTTCAGCTTGAATCCTCCCAGCTGGAGTCAGCTCGCCACCCCACTTCAATATCAATACCAGTGATGGCTCCCCAAGACGATCTAATAAAAACAAAATAGATATATGTTACAAGATGATTAAAATTTAATAGAGTAATTTTTCAAAATTAATTAAATAATTAAATCTAAAAAATACATTTTCTGGAAGTATAAGAATATATAAGATTTTGATTTTTACATTTTTATTGTAATTAGATTTATAGTGTAATTGTTCATAGATAGAAATCAAAATAGTGTAACTAATAAAATATTATTAATCATACTGTTGCTGTTGCCGTCATCAGACGAACTTCCTCTTGGTCTACCACGTGGTTGATATTTCATTTGTACTTTACGGTTGATACCTGAGAAGTGTCCATACCTGATAAAAGGCAAAATTTTGTTATAAAACAGAAAGATAGAAACAGTAAAGACTATTTTTATTCATTTTTAAAAATATTTTTTTCTAACATTTCTAAAACACTCTTAAGCTGCTCTAGTTTTCCTTGTTTTTCTTCCAATTCTGGGCCAGCAGCTCGATGTTGAATTTCAGCCAATAGACTTCGAGCTGTATCGAGGATCTCTTGTAATTGCTTTGGACGTTTGAGTTTTACATGGCCATGTTTATAACCATCGTATTTAGCAAAAATTTCAAAAAACCTGGTTTTAAAAAAAATTTTATTTTCAATAATTAACAAAATTTGTCAGTGTCATTTAAAGTAAAGAAAGTGAAGACAAAAAAATCGAACGTACTTGGGATGTCGAACTTCCACTTTCATTTTTTGTTTGGGCGTTCGATCGCCATGTCTTATAACTGCAACTACGCATCGCAATTCCATCCTTGAATTTATAACGAAATATTAATAATATAAATTTAATAATAATTTTATGTTATAATAAGTTAATAAGTTGACTAAAAAAATTAAACATATCGATATTCTAGAATTTTATAATCTATCAATAGATTATCAAAATACAGAATTTTTCTTAAGTCGAAATGTAATTTAAAAATTTTTTAGACATTTCTTCGAGATTGTAAAAGTTTATTTAAAAAAAAAATAATGAAGATATACATTATTTTAAAAGAAAATTATTTCCAAAAAGTATTTGATTCTCCTAAAGAAGAAAGTTGATTTACTGTAACATAATTGAAAAAAAATGTATTTCTACGAATTGGCTAATACTTACATTTTACCAAAAGTTGTAGGCACAATCGGTGGATCGTCCAATTGAAAGGGTACGCTCCATGGAATGTGCAATGTTGGGGCTAATTCTCTTAAAATCATATTACCCAATATCTTGGCGCAATCATCGTAATATTTATTTGAATTTTTCACAAAACTAAAACCATTAACATCACAGACAAACGATTGACCATTAGCTCTGTAACAAAACAAAAATAAGAAAATTTTTTTTTCAAATTTGAAGAAAGAACATTTTTTCTGAAATATATTGGTTTTTATTTAAAAGTGTTTCTTTTTTAAGCTGATGTCTTCGTTAGCAATCAAACAAACGACTGAGCGTTGTTCACTGAAATTTAAAGTCGCATTGATGTCGCAGCTAGTTAAGTAATATGATACAGAGTATAGGATAACACTGATAAGTTTATTCATTGTGTATACCTATAAGAATTATGGATTTATAAAATATTTCGAGGATGCATATTTTCATTTTAATGTAGTGTAATATTTATTAATTTTTCTTTTAAATTAAAAAATTTGAAAAATCAAATTACGAAGTGAATATGTAAGAATTGAGGATTAATAAATTATTGTTAAAATATACGTCTAGTTAAAAAAAAAATTGTTTATTAAATTAAAAATTATTAAAATCAAAGAAAGATACGAAATTAATTTTATATATAACTTAACTTTATAATCTAAAATTTAACTTCATCCCTTATTATACCATAAATCATTTTTATAATGTATTTTTAAGTATGAATTTTATTTTTAATAATATTACTACTTCACATTTTTAAATTATGTAAATTAATTATTAAAAGTAAGAAAGGAAAATTAAGTGTCATAAAAAACAGAATAAAATTTTAATTAAAATCCTTTGTAAAAAATATTCGACTTACCTAAGCAAATCGAAACCGCAGACGGTCTGTTTAAAGGCCAAACAAACCTTCCTGCTGATGAGTTTCTCGGCATTACTCAGTATCACGGGATATCTAATTTCCTTGCCTTCGGAATCTCTTTCGACTTTGCCGTCTAAAGCCGGACTTTTTCTAGCTTCTGCGTGGGCATAATCCGGTCCAACTGTGTATACCTTGACATCGGTACCATCGGTCGGCATGAAATCTTCATAGATGTAAGAACCAGTCTTACGCACGCGTGATTCAGGCGAATAAACGCTGCTACGACTGCCAATCTGAGGGATTTTATCAGCCGTGAAAAGTGGCTATAACCATTTTATTTACCTTTCGTTTTTTTATCGAGCACTTTGAATTATTAATGTTTTTTTTTAAATTATGGAAATAATTATGATTTTTTGACTTGCGGTTTTTGTGCTCGATGAAGTATTGTTTTTTTATTTTTATTAATTTATTATTATTTCTTGAAGGTGCATCGCAGTATGAACACGACTCAGAAGTTTCAATTTTATAGACGTAGCAGATACATTTTCATGTGGTTAATCATAAAATAGGTATATGTTACAAAATAGAATTATTGAAAATACATTGTGGTTAATAGTTTACGACAGCTGTTTAGTCAAGAGTTTAATATATAATGTTTATTTACAGTGATTTAATACGTAGAAGTATATTAAAAAATAGATAAAATATAAGAAGTAATGCATTTTGAGCTAAATCAAGAAATTTCGCAAAACGGTACAAAATATTAAAAGTCGATCAGAAATTTTGTTTTCAGCTAAATTCAAACAAAAACAAATTTTTTAATTCAAAATTTATATTTTTATAATATTTATTATAAAATATGATGCCAAATATTCAAATATTTTGCTATTAATTATAATAGCAAAAGATCAAAACTTCATGTACTTAACAAGGGGTCTATACTCCTCCATAAATAATGACACTTCTGCATTTTAAGTTCCAATGTTAGTTTTACATATTTTTTAATGCACAATACGCTATCATAAACTACTAAGAAAACACCTTTTTTATTTCAAAATAAATTTTTTTATATTTTAAAAATTATTAATTTCACAAATATTTGATATGATTTTTTAAGTAAATAAATGATTAAGTATGTATATATTTAATATAAAAATTATTATGACTTTTTTAAAAAAAGGAACCTTACGAGAGGTTCTAATACCAACATAAATTTCTACCTTATCTACATTTTAGTTATGAAATTTTAGTATTAATTAAGGAATAGAATGATTCAAAATTTTCAAAGTTAAAAAAGGAAGGTGCTTTATGTTTCTATTTTTTTTTAAAAAAGCACTTCAATGTTGCATTCTAATTTAATTTTTGTCTAAATACTTTATCGTTATTAAGAACAAAGTTGAGTATGTAAGACTAAAAATCGCGAGACATATTTTTAATTTTCCAAAGAATTCAGTGTAACAATGAAAGACAATATTAGGTCAAAAATAAAGACGAAAACTGCTTAATTCGAATACGTTAAATTTAAACATTCTGCATAGCTAATCGTGCTATGCAGCTTTTATCTTTATTTACACCCTAATACTGTATTTTGATATCGCTATTGGAATTTTCAAAATCTATCTTTTTTATGATTTTTAATCATAAATAGTTAAATTTTTATTAAATAATGATTAAGCGTTCATTTAAAATGTAGACCAGGAAAAACTCTATGCTGGTATAAGGGTTCCTCTTAATATCATACGGAGAGATAAACATTTTCTGCTTGGTTTTTACTGTGTTATTAGTTATAAAATATTAAGAAATTTCATTTTATTTTTAAGTACTATGAAGTCGAAACTTGATAATTTTTCGATATTTTATTTATTGGTTGAAAAAAAAATGATCATGATTGTATAAAAATGCACTATGTGAATTTTCGATTAATACTTAAAAAAAGTGATTTTAGAGAAAAAAATTTTAAATAAAGCGATACTTATTTTTGAAAATTCTGCAACTTTAATTAGATAAATTATTCTGTAAAATGATTTGTTTTTGAATTATACCAAAAAATCGATTTTTCAATTTTTTTTTAAATATTCTAAATTTTAAACTTCTTTAGCTCAATAAACAAACGTTTATTTGTTACAATAAAATAAACATTTCCTGTTCTGATTTATTTAAAAAGATGGAAAAATAACTAACTTGATTATATACATATGTGCATCGATTATTTTGAAGTGTTACTATTTTTATATTATCTAATCAATTTAACTCTAATCGATATAATTCTATTGTCTTCTATAAGACAAACAAAATGCACTTTGATTTATGAAGATTCATCAGTAAGTCAAGGATAAAATTCATTATTTTTGCAGGGTACCACTTTTTGCGATAGTGTTAATATAAGGCATTTCCGTGAAGCTGACGTATCTAAAAATACTCGATTATTTCAAAATCTCAAATTTTATACTTATATTTTTATATAACATAATACATTTTTTCGGCAAAAAGCTCATATTTTCATAATATGTATAAAATTCCTTATACACACAAATATACTGACAAATATTTTTAAAATAACACGAATATATAGAAATAAAGCTCATACACACTCGCATAAGGATACATACATATCATGTTATGCAAATATACACATAAATACATAATAAGCACGCATAAACAGTACAGATCGGTACAGATACTTACATACATAGAGTAAAACATATACATACTAATAGGCCTTTTTCAGAATGTATTTAAGAAAAGTAATTTTGCAAGTTTGAAAATATGAGTTCATCATGCCGAAAAATCTTATTGAATGATGTAAAAATATAAGTAAGAACTTTATCATTTTAAAACAACTATATATATTTTTTAAGTACAGACCTTTGATTTTTTACTGAGATACTAAACAAAACATTCAAAAATGTTGCATCACATTTTTTCATAAATATTGAAAAGTATTAGAATCTAGATTCACAAATTTTTTGTTAAATTCAGTAAAAATTAAATTTTATAGTGAATAAACATGTGCAGTTGTAGCAATGTAAAAACAATCTATATTATCCAAAAAACTTAAAACAACGTTTTCTTTTTCCGAAATATTCAAATTCAAGCTTTTGTCAATAAAAAAATGTTTAGATTTAAAAGAAGCTCAAAATACATTAATCTATAATTATTAATTGGATAATAATAGTCCATTATACTTTATTCTAGTACACACATCCGAAAATTTAATTCACTTTTAGAATACCTTTCGAAAAAGTCGTTGACTGCCACCACCTGCTGAAGTAGGATAATAAATGTAAATATTGTGATCTTCAGCTGACACTGGTTTCTCCACAAAGGGTTTATTAAATGTGACACCGTTGACTTCGACATGATCCTCAGACTCGACCAATTCATGATCTGAAATTAAATCTTTGGTCTTCGAATGTCAAAATTAGAACATTCAAACACAACACAAAGCAATGGAAGAGGTTTTTTCTATTATGGAAGAACATACACCTATTGAAGGAAGAAGTATTAATTAAGAAAATTAAAGGATTATATCTGTGAGGGATCTAAGCAATCACCAAAAAATATTCAACTATTTGTGTTAACTAAACGGACTGTTAAAATTTCAATTCATTATAAATTGAAAATTGTTTACATAAAATTAGTTAAGGATTCATAATTACTATGATTATTAAAAAAAAATGATATTTTTTGGTTGAGAAAAGTTTCAACTAAAACCGCGCATGCAGTTATTACAACACACACAAAAAAGACCAATTTTAGGTACAGATAGAAATAGAAGAAAAAGCATTAAACTTCGCGAAAAGACTTACGTTTCGGATCCGCGGAATCTCTATCTAGAACTGCATACCTTGGAATTTCAATTCCTTCACCTTCTAAAATAGAATATACCCTTCTCCGATCCTGTAAAAATAATAAATTATTAATTTTCTGTTTTTTTTTTTTTTTTTTTTTAATATTAATATTGAAATAAAAAATAATATACCTGAATATCATATTGCATAGGAAGATTGTTGATTATAAAAGGATTACGTAAATTAGCATACTGTATAGCTTTGTCAAGTGGAAAGCCCTTACTGTGAAAGCTAATTAAACAGTCTACTATTGGCCAGTCTTCAACAGGTTCCTTGAAAAAAAATGTATTAGTAAACAATAATTTATGATTAAAAAGTTCTTTTTATTAAATTGTTTCAAACTCCCTAGGCACCAAAATATTTCGTCAAATAAAAAAATTCTTTAATTTTTTGCACAAAAATCGATTTAAAAATTTTTACAATCAAGAGGTTAAAAATTAATTTTTTTTAACATTTTCATTTAAGTTTTATTTTTTATGATTGACACCCAGACTATTAAGCTATATTAAAACTTCTTTTATTTAAATTTCACAATACGAAAAATTTACGTACAAAGAGAATCAAAAACTTTTGTTCCAGCCAATTCTCATTCAGTAGAATAAATCAGAAAAATTGATACATAAATATAATGAAAAAGATATATTTAGCATGTAAAATGTGTAAAAAATGTAAATAATAATTAACATAAATTGTACATACTTTCAGAATGACTTCCTCAGCAAAAACTAGAATTTTGATATACTCGAATTCTTCAAGTCGAGTTAATATCTCCTTCATCGGTTTACTTTGGGATTTCTTGGCCATAGCGCATATTCCCACCAGGACTTGCTTACCCTCGCCCTCGAGATCACTGCCACCCAGACATCCATCGTCGTTGACACACCCGTCCGACAGTTCGCCCTAAACAATCAAAAAAATACATATTTTTTAGTAAATTGTTTTCATTCCAATGTTTTTTATTGTCATAAATCCAGCTTTTTATATAAAATTCAAGTATTCCTTTTACTGCTTTTTGTAAAGTTGATAGTGTTTTAACTGAAATTTTATTGCAAATATGATTTAGATTTACTTTGCTCATTTTAGACTATACACACATAGGTTAATTTTCTATGCTTATGTAACGTATCTAGAGTATTTGATAATAGTGTTTCTACAGTTTGTAGTATGTAAAGTACTTACTTTACACACTGATGAAAACACCAAAACGTAAAAATTTTTACACTAAAATAAATATTTGTCTTTGACTAATAAGCGCAATAAAAATTGAGTCTTACTAACACATCTAATGTATTACTATAAAATAAAATTGTTCAATATATTCTTAATTAAATGAAACTGGATTTATAACGGCATTTTTATTTTAAATTTATTAATTTTATTGGTTTGTAAACTAGGGGTAAATATTAATCTAGACTGTTTTTTTTACTAACAGATGTAATGAAAATATTTATAAACCATGATCTAAATTAGTCGTGTGATCATAAAATTAGCAAATATTTTGATAATGTAAATCAAAATATTCACTCAGGCAAAACTAATATTAGGATGGTGCATTATTTTTGTTCAGGAAAAAAAAATTAATTTATAGATTATACGATATTTTATTTACTGTCAATAGTATTTTATGAATATTTTTTACGTTTTCAATTTTATTCATGAAATTCTTGCGTAAGTTCTAAAGAATGTTAGACTATAGATAATGTCCATTTGTTCGATTTATAATGAATAGACAGTCAAGTTTATTGTGAAACATAAGGAATGTGAGATCTAATATCAGATCGGCATGGAATCAGTAATATTTTTTTTCAAATTATATTTAAAATCCAAAATTTTTAGTTTCAATAAGTTAATATAAGAGCCAAAAAAAACAGAAAAACGTAAAATAAAAAACAAAACCGTAAGATTGGATTTAATCTATATCATATTTTATAATTTTTGTAAAAAAAAAATAATAAAAATATATGATGAGTAATCAATAGATAATTAATACAAAGTATAGTATAAAAAATTTTTTTATTTTTTGTTTGAAAACAAAAAATAAAAGATAAATCCAATCCAGATTTAATTTTATGATAAGCTTATATTTAAGACCTAAATTCTATTTCTTTTAGAAAGAAAAGAAAATTCATCATTGAACCATTCGTATATTATCATTAAAAAATTATTATATTATTTAAACAATTATCCTTATATTTTTAATGAATTAAAATAATTATCGACATTAAGTGGATAGTCAAAAAATATCAGCTAAAATTAACATGAAAATCATCATTTCATGTCCCTAAATCAATCATTAAAAAAATTCTTCGGTCGATGTAGAACAATAATCTTAAATACGTTAGCTGTTAACATCTCTAAACATTAAAAGTCAAAACTAAGTAAGCAACCTATACAGCAACAGCGATAAAACAATAATAGAGACATCTGCAGTCGGATGCATAATGTCATAAAAAGGAATAATAATCGAGGCAGCACATGTGTATTTCACGCGCTTTCACAAAGTTAATTGCTCGCTTAATTAACTCGAACAACTTTTAAAGCTAAGCTGCCAGTGTTAATTTTAGGAATAAGAGTTACAGCGCCGAGACGTGTTATTTTTTTTTCTTTTTGCTTTGTTTTGACTATATTTGCGTTTGTCAATAAGCTTTTTTAGGATTATCGCCAAAATCTACATGATAAACGCTATACGGTAAACAATACGACACAGTAAATCCGTTTAAATCTTGTTAAAGAGTTAAATGAGAAGTTGAAAGACACGTGAAACGCTTAGTTGGTTTAGAGATTAATTTAATTGTACATGGGTTTGTAAAGTAAATGGAGTATGAAAAAGAATTTTTTACAGAGCACAGATATTACAGATAGAAATTTTTATTAAAAAAAAGTTCTTATAAGGTCTGTTTTAATAATATAAATTCCTTTTTTACAATGTGATTGGCGAAAAAAATTAGTGATTTCTTAAGAGCATGGTAAGTTTTATAATGCTTGACGAAAAATAAGCTAAAAACTACCTTTACACAAGGATATCGATTAAATTCTAATTACGAAATCCATTTATAAATAGAATCAATTTGCAAATAGGACTTGTTTACCTATTTGCAAATTGGATCCTTATATATCGTTTATTAATGGAATTCAATGGAATCTTCTATATATTGACAGAAATTGATAACAGACTAACATACTAAAAATTGTTATATTTTCTTATGATATTTTCTATATACTTTTGAATAAATTTTATTAAAAAAATACAAGAATTTTTTGTTATAATATATAAATATTTTTCCCCGTGCAATGATTTAAAGAAACGTACAGTGTGCTATAATATTTAAAAATCTTTATTAACAGCATAAATTAAATAATTAAAACTAATTAAATTATACTTATGTCATACAAAAATACGTGTGCAACGCGCGTGCTTTAATTGAGGTATGCAATATTATTATTGTTGGCTAATTAATGCGTAGAAAAAGTTAAATGATCCTTGATATAAATCATTAAATAATTAGATATTTTTTTAATATTTAATGTTATAGGGAAATGTTCCTATAAATAATAGCTAAATTTGAAATATAAAATATATTATGTTACAAAAAAGATGCATGAATACATACAGAATATGTATATTAACAGAATATCATAATGTTTGTAAATGATAAACGCATGGGTCCCACTATTTTATTTACAATGCACATCTGCAAATTTTAAAATAAGATGGTAATTTAAAACCACATAAAAATATCAACAAAACATAATATCTACATACCCATAAATTAAAATAAAAATAGAGAAAACTCACCCCGTACAACCAACAAATCTTAGCAAGTAACCGATACCTAAATTCAATAATTGCATCCGCATAAGCTACAAGTCCCGACTTAAATGTCATTATTAACTTGCCCACGAGAGAATAATAATAATAACAAATGTATCTAATGCAAATAAAAGGCTTATGAGTTAAAATTAGAGCATCGCTTATAGAACATTTTTAAAGTGCAACTATACAAAGTTGCTGTCTCGAGGGATTTAATATTGCCGTGCCAAAATCATTAAAGAAAAACTTTTCCGATTATTCTAAAGCATTTGTATTTGCGTATCGGCATAAATATATGCCATTTTTTAATGATTTGTGGCTGCTGGCCAAACTAAAGGGCGTTACATCCCAATGCGCGCGACCTTTTTCCTTTTGTTTATCAATTACAATCTAAACTATTTGACAATTGCGTGAGTTATCTAATTAAATTTTACTAATGGTCCAGTGAAGACGTGTTTTTTTAGTGGCGGTATCGTTATATTTATATATTTATATGCATTTATGTGTGTGTATCAAATTAATTTAAAGTATGATTTGAATTAATTTGTAAGATTTTATTAAGTGTGGTAATTATTTATACAAAATTATATTTATAAGACATGATATTTAACGGTTGCTTTTATAACTATCATTTCAATCAAAATGTAAAGATAATATAAGAATAAAAAAGACTCAATTGCAATAATGCATAATTATGTTTTGACTAAAAATCTTATTTAATTTACTATTTTAGTAGTATTTTTCTTCATTCAATCAACTCTTTCAAAGTTCAAAAAAATCTTTATATGTATATAGGAATAATTATGCACTCACAAAAATGGATTTTAATGTTAAGAAGAATTATTTGACTGAGGAAAAAATTCTTGATATAGGATCAATTTGATGTATTCCAAAAATCAGAACAAAATCCTCTAGTATGAATTTACTTTAACCTACGCTTACCTCATTTAAGAATGATCAGTTTAAAATTAAAATAATTATATACGGGTCAAATAATTTTTTTTAAAAGATTAGCCATTTTCGTGAATGGCCAAACCATTTTTGTGAATATACATTCAATAAATCAACAAAAATTACTATTCAGGATAGGGTTGATCAGCCGATATCTGAATACCAGTAATTAATTGGATGAAACTAAAGATTATTCTTGAACAATCAAATTCCTAAAGTACGACTAGACTTTTGCATATAAACCAATTACATTGAAAAATACGAATGCAATAAATTTTACATTTATCTTAACACTAGGAATCTAACCAGACTTCAAAATCTCTTCATCTAGGTGTTTCAAATGACAATTTACCGCCTGGTTGACCTTACGAAAAAACCTTGGTTAGTTAGATGAGTTTTGGTTAATTATTTGGAGATCACTGATCATATGATAAAATTTAAAATAATTACATATTGATTATTTAATCTCAAAAAATGTTATATTTTTTTAATTGCAAACATATGCGTTATGTCAGTGTTTTTATTGTACCATGCAAATATCCAATACTTTGTTTCATAAAAAACTTATATAGCAAACAGTTTGAAAAAAAAAATATTACGTTTGTTATACCACTTTAAGAGACAATATAACAATTTTAAGAGATAAAAATTAATTTAAAAATTACGTTTATCGATATTTTGGTTTCAATATAATTAATGAAATAATTCATGATATTTCAAGCCGATAATTGTAAACACTCGAAGCACAATTTTACATAACCATACGTTTCATAATACTATTTACAACCTTACTGACGCATACCTATATGCCGATATTTTATACGCCTCCATAATTTTTTATTGAATTTCAAAAATACATCATTGTAATTAAAAAGGAAATTGTATTTTTTTTTATGACTTTTATGTTTTTGTTATTACACATACAATGAAATTCTTTATTTCTCAAATGATTTTAACGAGGTGGAATATTTCAATTTCTTACGACATACGTTAATACGTATTTAAATTTTCTTACTCAAAGTAGATATGTTAATAAATCAAAATATATGCTATTTTGAAAACTAATCAAATTCTTATAATTAAAATAAACGTACGAAACACTCATCGCAATAGCAGCAGGCTTCGAAATCCGGATCAACTTCACAATTGACATCGGTATCTCCGCTATCGCTTCGTGAACGCCATCTTTTCAAACGCCACCAATCTTTCCACCAGGACCACTCCATTGTTAAATTTTTAATGTTTCACATAAAATTAATCACCTAGTCCTTTTGGTAATCATTGAAATCACAATTTCTCGTCACTAAGCACTTTACTTTTCATAAAAATATATTTTTTTTTGGTCTTCTATCACAGTTGTAACACTTTTTTGTTTCTCCATATACGCTCAAGTTGTACGTTTGTTTTGTGTTTTCAACAAAACTGACGTATATCTCACTTGTGTCGATTTAATAATATTCTGATAAACGATCGTCTCAGACATCTAATCGTCTTTTGTAATCTATATGATCTACATATATAACCACGTGAGTAGGCAGATATAGAATATAACATTGTTGACATTTATTTTAGTTTAAGAAAATTTTAATACAATTTTATTTTTTTAACATTAAGTTTCTGTTCTATTAAATGATGTATTTTATCATGACATATAAAATACTGTAAATTTTAATGATTAATTATCATTAATTAGTAAAAAAAATTTATTACGATCAAACGTTATCTAAAATAAATTGTAAGAAAAAAATAATCTCTTGTAGTTCAAAAATATTTATTTTGATTTAAATGAAACTACGAATTATAAATATTATTTGTAAATTATTATTTCTTACATTGAGAAAATTTGGATACGAGAAAAGTATATAATTTTAATTAAGAGTAATTATTTTGACTCAAGTGAATTTTGGCATGTTGTTAACGATTAATTTATTTTGCGGTTTAGAAGATGCATTTTATAAGTGCATATTTAATTATTTAAAATGTAACAGTTCGTAATTTTTCTTAATATATACTATTATAGTTTTTGATTTTTTAAAAATATTTTTTTATTATATAAAACCGGATAAATAGATGAAATTGAAATATTTAATTTGTTACCAATCAATTTAAACACTAAAATTAATTATGATTTTATGTCAACTGTGTAATAAATACAAATAAATACTTTGGTTATATTCTTTGGTGTAAAACAAATATTTTCAAGATTATCACTATCAGATCCGTCCTTAATATGACTATCAAGTTTTGTAAACACGTAAACCATCGAACATTGGAATTTATTTTCATTTATCACAACTAAATTTTCATGAAAATTCATAAAAAACAGAATATTAAAATCCAAACCGATCGGACCTGCAACTAATGACTAACTTAAGCTATAGTGCAACGAGCCAACTAATTACACACGTAATACATTTTTATCAATGAAATCAACAATCCACGAAAAAAATATAACTTCCTTCCTAACTTTGTTAACCGGATATAGCACAATTTACGTAATTCTCGGCTTTCTTAACATCCTGTCGATAAAAGCCACGTAAACTTCGTTAATAATAACGAAAATCCAAAAGCTAAATCTCTAAAGCAAAATACACTGCATACACGTCACACACAACAAAAGTTATAAAAGAGAACAGAAGCTCGTAGTACACGCACAAGCGACAAGATTAAGAGAAAACAGCACGTGTCTTTCTCTGTTCTCTCTGTTTCTTTAAGTTTCGAGCGCATATAGTGCTTAAAAAGCTCGCGGATTAGAGGACCCGCACCTAATTCTGTCGAAAAGTGAGTCAAGGTTTTAATACGTCGGGCATATTACACAGAGAAACGTGTCATGTATGTATAGGTACAATGCTCGTGTGGCCTTTTATAACGTACGATATATAATCCAATTTAGTTTCATTCTGATCGGCGTGTTAAATACTTTAAATACGTATAATGCATAATGCAAAAGCTTCTGCAAAATTAATTACGCGATTCTATTATGCACGTTGTATGTATACATCTGCTGAGAGATATGCGTATACGCAAAATGTGTGATTCAACCGAGTAATGAGTATATAGTCTTCCGCGTGCATTGTTTTTATTTTATTGTTATTTTCTGAAGTCAATAGATTAATATATTAGATAGAAAAATTTATTATTAAAATTATTTAAGATTATTAATTAAAAGTAATGTTTACTTGTTTGATATCAAATATAAATTTTGATTAGAAATTTTAATTATACATAAATATTATTAACTAATGAACATTGGACACTATTGATGAAAAGAAAAGCAATCGTATGGTAACGTGAGAAAAACAAAGTTCAAAATTAATCTTACAATACTTAAATTCGTTTGAATGATTATTTCAATCAATATCCTTGATTAAATTTTGAAAATTATACGTCAAACTTCCGAATTTTGATTTCTTTAAATAAAGCATTTAGAAGTTTAATTCAATAAACAGACAGTATAACGTATTGTTACATAGCCGTGGATAATGCCAAAAATCTAAAAAAGATATTATCAGCGGTAAACAAATGTATATCTGATAAAAATAGATAATGAGAAATGATGTTTAAGAATCTTTTTATATCGTCCGTTAGACTATTACACGCGAGATAAACAATTAAAAAATGATTTATAATTCAATTACATAAGATTATTTAATTATACTTTAGATTTCATAATTTTATTAATTGATTAATTTAATATTTCTATAATTATTATTAAGCAGGAATTTTTAGAAATTGATTAATAAAATTCAAAATAAAACTAAATACAATGTATTTTTAATAAATTATGCTAGATCAACGTCAAGAATAATATTCAACAAATTTGGTTTATAAATATTTCAAACAAAACAATATGCAGTTGTTAATATGAGTCAGAATATAAAAACTTATCCTTGCGATAAGAAAAGCGATCTTTTAAACAACGTTAACAATGTATATGCTATTTTTTTTTAACATTGTGTTCTTTATATGACGCCTTGCAAATGAATGGCACATATCATAAGGTCTAATCATTTGAAACTCAGCCAAGTTCAAAGACTAAAGTCAAATTTTACTTTTTCTTTTCTTTTTGCACTTGAAATAACTTATTGTCTCGGTATATGCAAAACATGAGTGCTGTGCTTTGTGTGTATTTTTGTTTGAAAATAAAAATAAAAACATCATTTTCGCGTGTTTGTGTTTAAACAATGTGTGAAACAAAGCTTTTATGGATTATTAAAAGAGAATTAGGAAAATTTAGATAAGAGATTTTAATCTAATAGAATTTTTTTGGATTACAGTGTTTCTATCCGGAAGCGTGTTAATGTTATTGACCTTAATTGAGACCAAATTGATGATTAATGAATTTTCTATTAAAGTAAAAAAACAATATATTTTCATCGGTGCTTTAATTATTATTATATCTCCATTAACTCAATTACTGATCAATTAAACACGCGATAAAATATCGTTTCTAATTAAACTTTTACAAAAAATGAATTTAATTAAATTTTTCCTCGTCTATAAATAGTTTTTCAATCATTTCGAACGTCAATTTATTGTAACCGAAAGAAAAATTTTTATTTTTTTTAAAATTAAAAGCGCAATACTTTTTGTACAAAAAATGACAAATGCAGTATTAATCATAAACTGATTAAATGATAGTATTTGCTCGAGTATTTGACCAAACTCAAAAGTTAATAAAATTTAATAAACGTGTCTTGTAAATTAAAACAATTGCATTTGCGTTATCATAATCTAAAGCTTAATAGCTTCTCGTAAGATTTACGTTTATAACTTGTCAAAAAGCAATAAACTGTGCATACTTTGCTCGAAGTATATTATTATTGCGTCTCTGGATGCTCGTTAAAACAAAAACATAATTTCTCTCTCTAACAACAATAACATTGATTTAATTAAAATTAAAATGAATTTTAAAATCTTATAGCTCAACTTATTCATGACGAGTAATATTATTTCGCAATAACGTTATTTAAATGATTACGCTTCATGAATATTATAATTATAAATTTAGCACTTTGATGATTTTTTTAATAAAAATATTAATTTAGCTAAGTTGATCATGCAAATTATTTAACGCCTTTTAAGCCTATATTTAACGTATAAATTTTCACAGTAAGAGTTTACTTAACGAGAAATAAGATAATTTTCCTATCAGTGTTTACGCCCAAGTGTGTATCCGCGACAATGCATATATTTGCTACTAATAAAGCTTGTAAGGAAAAAGTTTTTTCTTTTTAAATTAGTCATCTTGAATTAAATGAAGTGTGAAATTTAGTAAAATAATTTCTTTAAAAAGAGCGCTATTAAAAATAAATTACAAATTAAAATTACGAAAATAATTTAATATTATATTTTACAATTATTTTTAAAAATCGAAACAAAGCTAACATTACTTCTGCAGTTTTTCGTAAACAAAATTGGAAAAAAAATTTATTGCGATAGATCACGTCACATAATTCTTTGTGATATGCTCAGAAATACATTGTAAGTTAAATTTTTAATTTACTAGTTGTAAAAACATCAACGCTTGAGTAAACGTAAATTGTACGTAAATTTAATTTCTTGGTATTTATTAATATACCAAAATAATAATAAACACGTTTAATTAATTTAATAATATACATAATTTTTAATTAAATATTTTTAGCGAATTTAATTAATATTGTGCAACTTTTTATATTAATATATTTTTATATTATTTTACAGTGTTTTACAGAAAAGTAAAGTACGTGCGTCACGAAAAAAAAATATTTAACTACATTATGGAAAAGTCCTTGAGACCAATTATGGAGGTTTCTCGCACGCTGACGAAAATTGATGTTTGTTCTTATATCATAACATAAAGAATATTAGAAGAAAAAAGTTATAATATTTTTCATTAACGTAATTTCTTTTTTTTTTAATTAAAGACAAAATTAAGAAAAATGAGATTTTCATTTGATGAATGGAAGATATGTAAGTATATAAAAAATACTTGAAATTGCGCGTTAAAACTAGTAGAAAAGTATAAGGCTTAGCCGGACATTCGATTTTAATGGGATTGCTCAGTTTAGTATATACATTATCCAATATTATTTTATTTTTATTAATATTTCAAAATTTTTCTTGATGAAACTTATGATATTTATTTTAAATGTCAATTATAACTAAATATGAAAATTCTACTATAAAATTATAGAATTTTCATCAATGATAATCAAAGATTTAGATCAAGAAATTTAAGTTAATTTTCTATTGTTTATTAACCTTTATTAATAATAGTATACTTAACAAAAGAAACATGAACAAATAAGTAGTTAAATTAAATTTTTAAGTTAAAAACTACAAGATAAAAGTATGTTTAGGAAATATTCGATTTTATCAGCAATCATATTGTTCTGTAACGTATCGACGTGTTAATCTTATCATATTTATATTAATGAATGGATTATAAATTACACTATAATCATTTTTTATTTAAAATCCTTCATTAGATTTATCAAAATTTTATGTAAAATGCCAAATTACAAGAAAAATAGAAATTTTTTTTACATTTTATTGCACAATTTGTACTTGAAATTACGCTTCAGTACTATTGCAAGATTTGATCGTACACTATTAGTTAAATAATTACCGTGAAAGTCATTTAATTCATAATTTATTTGCTACATAAGTATAAATTAATGATTGAGAACTAATTGGAAATTAATGTCAATAAATTTGGTTTCACGATAAAAACAGTTTGATTAGATTAAGGTAGGGATATTTTTAGAATCGAAAAAACCGATAGTTAGATTTTTTTAAGATAATTCAATTTTTTTTTCGTGTAAGACCTAATTTTCTAAAATAAAATAAAAAATTTTTAATTAATTTCTAAAGATAGATATTTCCATTTAACTTTTAAGAACTAAAAGTTGATTAGATGTCATTGACTTATTTTATAATTACGCGATAAAAATCCACAAGTTCAACACCCTCATTTTTTGTAAAATTTTTCAATTATATTTATATACTTTTGTAAAGTTGAGATTATTAATGCTTGATACACTTTAAATACATTTTTTTTAATTAGGAAATTCTGATAAATTAAACTTTATCATAGATTTTGAGAAAAAATTTATTAATTGTGTATTTTATCTGTTTTCCGAACAATAAAGAAATAAAACAAATCTCTACTACTTAAATTTTTTTTTTTTTCATTAATATTCGATGATTTCTTTTTCACAATAACTTAAACGTTTATTCACAAAAAGTTCACCATTAAATCCCCTACATAAAACTTTTGTAATTCCACCAATCACTTCACATAAACACTAAACAATTTAGCGCGCGTAAATACAAAGGTGCAACGAACCGTGAAAATGCATAATAACACATTACATAATTAAAATGTTTCACTATCATAATCTTAAACGTTACATTTCAACGAACATAAATTAAAGCAAAAAATTATCAACAAAATAAAAAATTTTGTTTTTCAGAAGTCGCATGTTCGACGACTAGATCACAACTGCAAAATGTTTTTCCATTACACAACGTGTAACTATATGGCCGGTTTTATAAGAAAACGAGAAAGAGAGAGAAGAAGAGGTGGGAAAATATATAGCGTAGTAGTTTTAGTAAGTCAATGCGTAAGAGACCGAGCGCCAATTGGCCTTGTTTGTCAAAAAGAACGAGAGAGAAACGAATCTATACCTATAAGCCGGGTTTTGTGCGATGTGCTATACATACATCGCCGATATATACGCGCATCATACAGATATTACATTTAAGTCCATACACACGTATGTAAAGTTCGACATTGAAATTTATGCCTTTTTAGTCGTATATACGTAAACATTATGTGTGTATATATACATATTTAAAAAAGCGCTCGAATATGTATCTTCTTCTCGACAGCGCATCAACGTTATTATCTCGACGGTATAGTAACCTCCTTTTTTTTCTTCTTTTTTTCATTTCTTTATGCATGCAGGGGGATGATGTACACGTGTATGCATGTATATACGGGTTAAGATTTATTACGTTCGCGAAGTTCGCGTTGGCTATTTTGCAGATTGGTTTTGTGATTTGGGCCAAAATGTAAAATGTTTTTTTTTTACTTGTTACGTTGAACTTTTTTTTTGCGTTTGATAAAATTTACAAAAAAAGAATAGCACGTTTTTGTATGAATTAATCTGAAACTCTAAACTTGATGAATATCATTTGCGTTGTTTATTTTTAAATTATTACAAATTGAAACATTGCAGTTTTATATTTTCTCAGTCAATTTTTCATAAAATCGTAATTACTATACTTATTGTTTTCCATTAATCAAATTTTCTACATGATGATAATATATGATAAATATATCATTTCAAAGAATATTTATCCATATAATAGTCAAACAGTTTTAATTGTTATAAACTATAATGGCAACACATAAGAAAACAACTTAATCAACGTGTTTTTCTTTTCGTTGAAATAAATATTTTTGAAAATTTGACAAATGAGTTTTTAAATTTATTGTACGATTATACAATTAGTTTAAACGCGTCATATGTCAAAGTAAGCTTTTAAAAATTTATTTCAACATACAAATCATAAAATCAATTTGTTTCCCACTTTATTTTTTATTGTACAAAGGAAATAGATTTTCTTATTAATTATTAAATAGTATCCAAATACGTAAAATATTTCAAATTAAACATAAATATAAGGTACGCCAATTAGATATGAATAGATCAAAAATAGTCTTTATTAATAGTCCTTTTTTGGGCAAATGATTTATTATGAAAATCAAGTTAAAAAATGTAATGCCATCAAAAGTTTACTAAAATAATATACAAAACAATAGTATATTTTTCACCTAGGGAAAAAAAGTAAAGAATGTCCAAAATCGTATGTAAATTGTCACCCGAGCCGAAGGCGAGGGGGGCAAACATACGATTTAAGGCATTCTTTTTTTTTTCCCGTGGCGAAAATGCGATTTTTTTCAACACCGGGCCGAAAAAACCACTTTTTTTTTTTGGCGCTATGTAAAAAAGTAGTTGTTTCGGGCCAGGTGTTGAAAAAAATCTTTTTTACAAATAAAGTATGTCATTGATTAATCTATTCGGTCTGAATTTTCATACGTATACATACATGCATAAATATTCGCGTAATACAATAAATACTAAAAACGTTCATTCCCATCTCATTATAATATAATTAATGTCGCATGGCATGTATGCATTGAGAAATATTTTAAAATCGACTCATTTAACGATATTGAAATAATCATAAATTAAAGTATTCAATTGCTCCTTTAATATTTACGATTAGATTAAACATCGCCGCAAATGATATAATTGACGCAATGTTGATCTTGGCAGAAATTTTAAATTTTTTTTGCAAAGATCCATTAATTTTCATAATAACGAGGCGATAAAAATATTTTATTCGACCGAAATTCGCGCTGAGCTTGTAACTAGGACTGTAATTTATTTTAAAATTACATCGTTAAAAATTTTTTTCATGCCTTTGTATTAAAAGTTTTGTTTGAAAGTTCGGACGTAATATGAAATTATATGGTCATTTTTTTCAAGAAGTGCATAATCATGGACTATTATGAAGTTTTATAGCGAAAAATAATGCTGGCAAATTGAAAATTGTTTGTTTAAAAATCAAGTAAAATTTTATTTTAAAATATTTTTTAATAATAATTATTAAATTTCAAGTTTATTTTTTTTATGTTTATTTGTAAACATTAAATTTACATGATTAAAAAAATTTGTCAATTCTTGAATTATTTAATTTAACAATTTAAATTCATAATTGTTTTTCGACGAGAACCCTTTGAAATTATTTCCAAAACATTAACTCTTTAATTAATTTGGAATATAGAGAAAAATTTTCTGAATTTTCCGTCTGATCGATATTTAAAATCGGAAATCATAAACATAAACAAATGTAATAATAAAAGCTCTGTTTGAAGGCATCACCAACTGTTTCACTGAGCACATAACGATGAATAATACACTATTCATTTTTCAACTTTAGGCACATAACAAAAGTTCTATTCAATAATTAAAAATAAAAAGAAATTTTAGCGTACTTTTCCGCGACAAATCTTGGAAAAACACTAAATTTTCACCACAAAACCAAAGAAAATAAAATAAAACATTTTTTTGTTGTGTACATCCGTACACCAAAGGCATCAGCAGTGAACTGTTTAAGAAATCGAACAAAGTACTGTAAGAATATTTAATGCGAGAGTAAATGTGCAGCTGAGAATGCGTAAAATAAATATAGATCTTTAAAAGTGTATAAAGAGACAAAGAGGTGGGTATTGGGGGCTTTTTCAAATAATATTTTCGATGTGAATTTTATGCGCATTTTCATGAACTTTTGAATACATTTTACATACATTATAACGCTTACGATGTAAACCAAGTAATTTATTCAATCGATCGAATTTACAAATAGAAGTTTGATCATATACTTCGCAGTTATTGTCGAAAAAAAAAAATTTTTTTTTGAAAATTATTTGGGACGATTACGAAAAAAAAAATTTATTGTTCGTTAAAATAGTTAGTATTGGTGATTCTAAAATTATTTTTAATATAATTTCAAGAATTAATATCAAAAGTTTTAGTAAATGAAGAAATAATAACTACAAAATAAAATAGTAAACGTATTAGGTCTAATTATTTATAAATTAAATTTTTATTTTATTTAAAAAAAAAAAAGAATAATAACTTTAACGATATAAAAATCTACTATCACACGTTAATTGATTTGTTAACCGTTTGTGATAAAAATATATCTTAATTAAATTAAATCACAATAAAATCTCATTAATTTTTTTCGCAATGTTTATTTAAAAATTATTTGACAATATAAAAAAGTTGTTTAAATTACAGAAAATTTTTTATCACATATTTAAATAATATTCTTAAATTTTAGATCTATTTTTAAAAAAACAATAAAACACTAACAGAACATAATAAAAACAAACTCCGGAGCATAATACGTTTTCAATAAATCATTTCAAAATATCATAACACAATGTAAATTTACCCTAACGCGCTAATCACTTAGTAACCAAAAACAACGATAAAGTCAATATACTTTCACATTCTCATAAAATTTCTATATAAAAAAATAAGAATTCATTTGAATTACATACCATCAACAAAGAAGTACGATATGGGCTCATGTAAACGTAAGGTAAAAAATCATCGTCGTTATAATAATCGTTTAGATTAAGATTATCCAGCAATTTATCGTCCATTCTATTTACCGCACTTTTCTAATAAACTTCCTCAAACTTCAATGCCACATTAAATCTAAATACCGCACACACACACAGTGGCGCTCGCTGGTACAAGAGTATATCTATGTATATCATATCGAATTGATATTACTCGTGACGTAGTTTAGATACACAGTAGCAATAGTAATAACCGTTATCGGCATTCTATTTTATCCTAAAGCTTTAGATTATCATTTTATATAGCGTCTTACACGTGTACAACTTGCACATGGTAAAACACGGAACGTTGTTATTTTTCAATGATCATCATTTACGATCGTCATTGATTGATTAAAGTGTATTGAGCAGAAACAGGAGAGTACATGTGAATTATTAAATTGCGATATTAATTTTACGAATTGTTGGCTTATGTTGGTAGAGAAGTTTTTGTGAGTTATTTCCTTTGATTGTTTACTAATAATTAAAAGTTTGATACAAGAAAAATTTTTTTTTACATGATAAATATTAGATTAGTTAGGAATTTATTTGTATCTATAAGATGTAGATATTTGTTAAAATTGTATGAGGATCACCAAATTTCTTGATAATACAATTCAACTATTAATAGTTGTTTTAATAAAATGAAAAACATCAGTGAAAAAAAAATTCAACTAATTTAATGCAAAGTAATTGAACTATTATTCAAAATATTTTTATAAAAAAATATTAATAATTTTATCATAGTAGTCTATATTGTTGTATAATGAAAATTTTAATGATTTTGTGTTAAAAGTTAACTATTCTTTCTATTATAAAATTGAAATAAATTTTTTTAGAAATTTACTAAAAGATGATGTTTTGGATTTCACTAACATTGTCTAATAAAAGTAATGCTTTTAAATTTTGTAGTTAACTAAACTCTACCAAAAAAATCATGCGTTGTTTTATTAACTTGTTAATTCTACTTTACTGGTGAATTTTTTTAAAAAAGTGAATTTTAATACTGTTGCACACAAAAAATTTTTTCAAAACGCACTCATTGAAAAAAAGTAAAAAATTGACACAAC
This sequence comes from Anastatus disparis, assembly GCA_017163975.1. Lineage (NCBI taxonomy): Eukaryota > Metazoa > Arthropoda > Insecta > Hymenoptera > Eupelmidae > Anastatus > Anastatus disparis. The sequence continues at coordinate 4,398,942 of JAFFSR010000227.1, forward strand.
AATGAGTGTGCATTACCATGAATTGGAGCCAGTAGGGCTCAACATCATCGACATCATAATTAATAAAACAAAGATCCCCTGTAGACGATGGTGATGCATTTCTATTTTCCATAATTCCTTATGTATGATGATAATTATTTGGGTCCTTTCAAAAAATTTTCATTAAAAAAAAGTTTTTAATTCAACAGGAAATAAAGTACCATGTAGAACATAAAATAAAAAATAACTTTTTAATGAAATTGATTTCAGGTACAAATTATAACATTTTTCACACTATGTCTTACAATTTTAAACTTACCCGATTAGATGAACGATACAGTGATGAACCCACTGGGCCAACAAGACCCGGCTGTACAGCTCCAATATCACCTACGTAAAAGATTGGTTGATTTGTTGCACTCCTAAGTCCCTGTAAGTAAATTTTTATATTTAGTAAAATTTAAACAATATTATTTTTCTGAAAGCAAACATGAAAAATAAATATTTATTCATTTTACAAAAATATCAATGGACAAAAGATTTGTTGAATACGTTTCATTTTATTCTTTTGATGAACGATAAGGAAATTTGTTTATAAAATTTATTTTATTGATATAAAATTAATAAATAAGTTTTTTTACCTGGTAGCCATGTTCCAGCTCAGTGTATGACATGTCAAAACGACTGTCATTGATAATAAAAATAATTTACGTTCCAATGACAAAACTGTCCTCCTTCTTTTGTTTAACAACTTGAGTTTAGCACTGTAACAAACATGTACTTGTCAATATTTGAAAAACTAAAACATACTTTATTTTCAGTAATTAATTATAAAGATTTTGTTTCACAGATATTTCAGGATTAGCCATTAATGACACCGATAATTTAATAATTATAAAATAAAAAAATTAATTTTCACATTCAGGAATGATAACATTGCTTAATTTAATGAAACAACAATCTAATAATATTAAAAAATGGAATTGACATATCATAGTAATAGAAATAACACTAAAATAAAAACTGATTCTTTCTGAATACCTTGAAACTTATCTCAATGTCAAGGTAAAAATTCAAGATATTTTTAACCAAACGTTTTTAACATTGAACCACTGTATTCTATCAATTGAAAAAAAAGTCGATTAAACACTAAAATTTTAAGTAAATTGAAAATAAAATTTTTCAAATAAAATTCGCTAACCTTTTTATTTTTTTTTATATTCAAATAGTGCAAGTTAGAAGATTGAGCAATGGCAAAAAAAAGGAAAGTACATAAATAGAAGGCAAAAATTTTCGGAGCTTCTGAATGTGCGTCAATCGTCAAATAAAAGGGGTGTGAGGAAACATACATACACACAGAACCACTATAAGGAAGAAGCAGAGTTAGATGAATATACATATATAAATCGTTGCTATTGCGCGCGACGATGATGATGTTCGTTGTTGGACTTGCACTCTGATGCGGTTTTGGTTAAATTTAAACAAAAACAATAAATAATCTCACCCTGATTCACACTGAAGATTACAAGTAGCCGTGCTGTCTGCTTCTTTTATCAGTTGCGGCTTCTTTTGTTGTACACAAGGCGCTTGTTACACAAATAATACAAATGTATTGAAATTGTGAATGAATTTGAAATCTCCCGTCAATACTTTGCTTCACAGTTTTTTATTTTGCTGCAACCATATTGGCAATCTCGAAGTTATCGCGAGGTTTTTTTTTTCGATTGTAGGGCAAAACGATCGCGTAATGCAAAAGTCGTTTTTCGGCTACTACAAAGTGAATGGCGGAAGATTTAAAATTCATTGATTCAAGTTGGTATTTTTTTACTTCATTCTGAAATAAACAAGAGATTTTTAAAAATTCATCTTCATTTTATTAAAATCAAGAGTTTTTACAATTTCAAAATATCATTTTCAATGTAATATATCTTCATAATTAAATTAATAAAAGTTACATAAAAATAAACGACGACTATTTCATTATTTGAAAACGTTTTCACATTTTGTATTGAAGTGGTTCATGTTCATTATTAAAAAATATTTGTTAATATAAATTATGTTGATAATATACATTAAATTTATTTGATGCATATTATTTTATATATTTTTCGAGTATTATCTTTACTTTTGAAGTTAAAAACCTCAAATATATAATAGTGTTATCTATAAATTTTCTTATATAAACTATCAATTTTTATTATATTATATATTTTTCCTTTATACCTTTCATATAACCTTCATAAATTTTAGAAATTTGCGCTGTTACATACTTAAATTAATTTTATAAGTCGTAGTAAATCTCTGTCTTTGTATATTGAAGTTATTTTACAAATACCTATAAAAAATAAAAATAATCTATCTAAATACTTATAAAAAATTTTATTCCATTAAAATTACAACTTCATAATTTATACTAATTTAAGGCTGTCTAGAAAAAAAAAAATATACAGCATTAATTCGTATTGAATTAATTTCACAGTGATTGTAAATAAATAAGGATCACAATTACGATTCGTATTAAAAACCATGTATATACAAATATTAAACGTAAAAAATAATACGCCACTGTTTTACATGTAAAAAAATAACTTAACATACAAATACTTTATAAAAATTTCAGTTCCTTTTTCAGCCTAATACATTATTGTGCATAACATTATCTATATCATTTCTTTTAATCACAAAATAAAGAGTTTTAAAATGACGTACCATGTATTTACAAAGCATCCTTTTTTTAATCTACATGTCACTTGAGTAAATTAATTTCTTATAGATCAAACATAAGGATCAGTATTTCAATATAAAGATTTCTTTTAATTTCTGAATATATGTATTGTTTATAAAATCAATTTAAGTATATTTATATTGTGATGTTATATTATTAAGTGAAGAAAACAGAAATTTTTGAGAAAAATTTCAATGAAATTTTTTTCTTTGGTCCTTAATAAATAAAACTTTAATTGTTTACAAAATATTTAAAAAAATAAAAACGTAAAAATTTCAAAAATTGAAATCATTATACTGTCATAAAATTAAAATTAATGAATTCTTATACTATATCCTTAATATTTGAATGCAGTATTGTATAAATGGTATCATAATTGTGCAATGAAGTAGTTTTAAGCATATTCTTTATCAAAACGATCATCATGACCCCAAACTTTACTGCTAGTGTTTTGTTTTGATGACCATATTTGTTCATCTGTTAATTTTTCTTTCTTTCCCCGTGGTGATTTTTTTGTATTTTTTTCTTTCGCGTTATCTGCTGCGCCAGCTCCTCTGATTGCTCGCGGTATAGAAGGTCTATCATTACCTGGTGGACTCTTTTCGTGTGATCCAAAACCTGAATTTTTTCCTTGTCTCGGAGCTTTCATTAAAATACCAATCGAGTTATTTTCTATATTTGCCTGCATGGGCTTATTTTTTGACCTAGCAAAAGATTGCATATTATCTTTATCTACAACATAAATTTATTGATTTATATGAACATGAAAATAAAAAAAAAACATTTTTAAGAAAATACTTTTATTTTAGCCTACCATTAACATTATTCTCTAGTTTTGTATTGACAGTAAGACTTTTGTCATGTCGCTGAATATCTACAAATGTATTAGTACCGAGTTCATTAACATAAAATTCCTGTAACTTTCCTGATATTGGTGCAAAACGTTGATTGGCTAGATCAATTATAAAGAGTAACATCCCTCGAGATCTCGCACTTAAATTTCTATTAATTAACACAGCTCTAACTTTCATTATAAAATCTTCTAATTCAGTTGGTGATTCTTCATAAATTTTTCTGCCATTAATGGAAACCTAAACATATTTCATTTTCAGATAAAAATAATTTTTGCACAGATTTTATTCTTGTTTATCCTTTTTAATAAATTTTGTAGAGAAGGTAAATTAATTATATCAATAAAATTAAATATAGTTTTTAATTTATTGTAGAAATAAATTTACTGTCCAATTGTAGTTTATTTTAAAAACTATATTTAATTTTAAGGAAAATTAACATTTTAAAATACAATACCTGTATTGTTACAAGCTCTATGTCCTCCTCTTCTGCAGCTTCTAATAATGTATCAAGATATTGAATAAGTGGTGGTGCTAAAATACCCATTGGCTTACCACCCAACCTTAAACTATTGTATACTTCACCCAACAGAGATATTGCATTGCGGTAGTGTACAATATTTTTGTTCTTAACCTCTTCTCGATCTACAAATGATTAGATGTAAATAAAACATTTATTCAAACTGAATGAAAAGAATCACATGAATATTTGTGTACCTTCATAATCTTTTTGCAAGGTTTGTAACAATATCAACCTCAAATTGCAATCGTTGATGGAATAAACCTTAGAATCACTAAAGGCAATTGCTAATTTAATTCCAAATTGTCTATCTTCAAGAGCTTGTTTATGAAGATCATCAAAAACTTCTCTATAAGAAAAAGTAGTGATATGATTTAAATAAAAATTTAATATAATTAAATTAGGAATATAAATGATAATTACTTTAATGTATTATTTTTCATTGAATCATTTATGGCTTGTATTATATCTTCAATTTTAGCCCCAGAAGTTATATCGTTTATAACAAGATTATCGATTAAATTAATTAAGTCATTAAATTTTGATGCGAATGGTTGTCCTGGACGGCGTAAAGTAGTTTCCCGAACTTCAGTAAATCCTCTACCACGTCCTCTCCCAATAACAGACATATTTAATCTACAAAGTATATTAAATTCTGTTAGATTAAAATAAAATTAGTTGACATAATTCTGTTAGATTAAAATGAAATTTGTTGACATAATTTCTATTCTTTAAACATATTTCAATTAATAAATAATATTAGGGATCTATAAAAATGCTAGATATAGAAATTTCAAAAATGGCTTAACCAAAATAAAAGTAAAAATTGCTAAAAATAAAAGTAAAAAAGGCTAAAAATATTTAGCCTTATTTAGTAAAATGAATTTATTTTAACAATTTAATTTTAGACAGATACTTACACTTTTTTACTTCAGTTTGAAATCTATCTGTTCTTATGCACTAGATCAGTGATCAAGTGTACAGGTTAGAAACTAACAAAACTAATCAATATCAATTCCGTAATTAAATTATTTTACATCACGCACAAAGAATAAGCTAAAAACTTATAATTAAGAAATTCAACTGAATTTTTCGGTATTTGCATCTATAAACTTACAATTCGGACGTTTACCGAGCGCGAGTAGAATAAATAAATGCCATAACAGTAACAGTAGTTTTTGACCAATCAGCTACAACGCTTTCTCCTGTAATTTTTTTCTTTATTGGACTATTTATAAGAATATGTGAATGCTATCCTCAAGCATGTACTACAATGTGAATATCTTTTATATCTATATATATATGTCTAATTAATATGAATGCCTAAATATAAATTCAGCATGCACGTTTCAACGGATTGTGTCTTAAAATTTATGCGCGATATTAAATTTATTTTTCAAATAAAATCACAATCATCTATTTTGTGTATGTATACAATTTATAATATATTTATAAATGTAAGTTATTTATGATAAAAATCTTATCAATAATTTAGAAAAATAACCTACTTCCAAATCTTATAAATAATATGAATAAAAAATTAATTTTCAACTTTTATCAATAAATATAATAGACAGAATTGCTTATAATACAATAATGCATTGAGTTTCGTTATGAATTAAACTCTGAGTATGTGAAAAAAACATTAAAAATATTTATTTAAAATAGCTCATGGGATGTTTGGTAAATAATGTGAGTAAACATGTTAAGGTTTTAATATCAATATTTATTTAAAGAGAAATTAGAATCGAAGTTTTTGGAAAAACCACTTGTTTTTGCCGGACTTGTACCTGAAACAGAAAATTTAGTTTTTTTTAGTATTTATATCGATCAAATAGTGCTTCTTAAAATTTAAAGAAATATTAAATCTTATCATTACTTAACTTTAAAAAAAATAAAACAATTCATATAAAAGAATAATAAACATTAAATTGCATCAAAAAGCTAATAGAAAGTTTTCAATAATTTACAATAGTAAGTTTCTAATAATTAAAAATTTCCACCATAAAAGTGACAAAAATATTTAACCTTTAAACTGCTATAGCAAAGATTTTTATATGGAGTTATCATATAAAAATCATTACCATGATAGTTAAGGGATTAAGTGTAACAAAACTCTCTTAACAATAAGAAAGGAAAACAAATTCTAATGGATATAATAATATGAAATAAAAGTCATTTGTAAATATTAATAAACAAAGATGTTAATACAAATTTTTAAATAATATTTTTAAAAAATTACAATTTAATTTTTAACTGCTTTTAAAAATTGTAAATCAAGGACAAATTTTCTTCAAAATTAATCTATAAAAATGTCCTTACCTCTCCTCAAATTTCACTCTCGTTTGGAATCTGACCTTTTTCCTCTTCATTGGGTCTTTTAATTCTTTTGGAGTGATTTTATCCAGTTGGAGATCAACTGTGTATCTCGTTGGCATTAAGTGATTGTAATTTAAAATCTAAAAGTATAAAAAGTAAATTATTAAAATGATATAGAATTGTTAGTAAAAAAAATTATTGTACATTAACAAAAAGTAATATTAGCTGTGACAAATTTATTCTGATATCAAATTAATAAATATCTATCAAATAATGAAATAAAGATTCTATAGCAAAGCAAATTTTACAAATATTAAGATTCACCCGAAATGACTAATTTTAAGGTACAATTTAAACATTATAGTTAAATTGAATTTGATAAATAATAAACTTAAAGTAGCATAATATTTTATGAATAAATTATTAATAACTTACAATGTTCAAATGATTTCTTACCTTAACAAAGGGCTTTATTTTGGAGCGCTTGTGTATTTTTGATTTGCCCATCCTCTTATGAACTTTACGGGGATACCGATCAATGCCAGCAACCAGGGCATGACCATATTGTTTATCCGTGGTACCGTCGTCATAATTTTTCATAACGATAGCTTTTCTACCTGCGTACCGGCCACTGAGGACCAGTACGACTTTACCAACTTTCATAATCTTCACCATCTTGGCGTTCTACTGAAATAAAGATATAAAATTAAATAAATACTTGATACTTACAAAATATTAATTTGAATTGATAGTGTATATAAGTAAGAATGTTCACTTTTTTCAAAAATATCAGAGCAAAGAAGACACTGAATATTTTTTATGTCATATGTACATAGTAAACAATTATTCAACCTAACCTATATGAAAAAATAAATTCAAAAAATTCAATTGTTATTTTAGTACAATTATATCGCAAATAGACTAACAATAAAAAATTGATATGAAAATGTCAACAAAGGGTTAAAAAAAACAAATGAATCCTTATAGAAACGGTAATGGAGTGGAACACGTTGACGGTCGTACAATTTCGACAGTAACTTAATTTTATAAAGACACAAACTAATAAATTTTGTTGTAATAAGAAATTTAAGTACTTTAGGAATATTAGTTTATTACAATTATGTTTAAAAAATTTTTTCTTGCTTCGATGTTTATGGATTATTTTAACAATTTATTTAGAACGCACCTCACGGCTCTAGGAACCGGATAAAAAGACCTAACCTCACTTTTGCATTAACTTGCTTACGTGCTTTAAATTTTTAACTAAAGAGGGAATACGTTACGGTTCCGGTTTTACAAAGTATGGGGCACTTCGTACTTCCGCCAATTTAAAAATAGTAAATATATTTACTATAATCGATGATTTATCATAAATAATAATTTAGATTTCTTTAATATTTAAAAATTATAATAAAATTTCTATAAAATTACGACAATATATTTATGTTAAGCTTTTAAAAAATATAAACTTTATTTTAATAGTTTTTAAAAAATATAATAATAATATTAATAGGTATTTTGTATACATTTCAGTTAATAAAATCATTAAAAAAAGAATAATAATAAAAATTAAGAATTTTATTGGTTTATAATTAATTTATTTTTATTTTACATTTCTGTTAGAAAAAACATACTTATTATTCAAGAGTACCTTTAACAAGTAGCTGATGTTTAATTGCTATATTAAAAATATTACAGTCCCACTCATTCATGCATTTACATTTTCTCATATACTGTGTAGTAGATTTTGATTTCATAGTTTTAGAAATATTAAATCTTTATTATTTTACTATATATGATTATGTTTATGGAAAAAAATATTTTCACATTATAAATCTTACAATTAACTTATTTTACATATTTTTCCATAAATTTTCGATGAAATTCACTTCTTAAGGAATCATTAACAAAAACATCGTGTTTCTTTTTTGGTTCTGATCGAGCACAATTTTTAAAAACAACATCATCGTCCCACCTTCTTCTAACTTTCATATCAGTTCTGCCACTTTGAGCTGCATAATTTAATAATGGATTTCCAGATAATATATTTTCCATTCTGATACGCTCTTCTTCTTGTCGTTTCTCTTGTTCCTGTATTAATAAAAAGATATTTATTATTGTCATTTGATGATAAAGTCAGTTATTGTATAAAAAATAAACTTCTACCATTTGAATATAGTATGAGATGTGCATTATGTAAAATTAAACTTTTTAATAAGAATCGATTTTTGTTTTTCATGTTATGATTAGAATACTTTTATAATATAGTTTTAAAATGACTAATTGCATATTACATGAAATTCAAAACATAAAAATTTTTTAAAATATAATAATGAAGAACTTTATTTATGAATAATAAATAAATTACTTTTTTGGCTTGTTCTGCAGCCCGTTCTTTTCTAATTCTTTGCAATTCTGCCATCAAGGCTTCAGTATCATCATCATCACTATCAGATTCGGAATCATCATCATCTAATGGATCATCAGCATCTAAACTAGCTGCCGGTACTTGATCTACTTTCGCTCTTTTAACAGCTGGTGCTGCAACTTCTCTGGTAGGTTCAATTGCCAATCGTCGGGGAGCTGCCTTTTCTTTTATTTCTCTTTCTTTTTCTTCCAATTCCTTACGGAAGTCACGATTCCGCAATTCTTCAATAGTTCCTTGACCATGTTCTCTGAAAAAAACAAAAAAACAAATATTTAGTTTTGTTTTATCAGTGACTAGAAATAACAAACTAGTATATTAATTGAATATATAGTTTATATGATTTATATTTAACATTAACATTTAACATATGCATTAAAATCTATAAAGCTTGGATAACAGAATTTAAAATTTTAATCTTGATTAATCAAAATTATAAAGTACGTTTATATTAATAAAACGGTAACTAAAATAGATTTAGATGAGATGTATATTATAAAAAAATTAAGAGAACATAACTCTTTTTTTAAAATATATAACATCAACAAAGATAGACGCTTGTGTTCTTCTATAAGCATCTATATTTGTTGATAATATGTAGCATTTGATACTATATATGAAAAATGTTTAAAAAATTTTATTCTTTGTAAAACTTTACAGTAATTTGATTTAAAAATATGTAAAAAATATCAAAATTACGTTTCAATACATATAATCACAAGAATTGGAAAGTATATTTGTTGTCTTGTTATTAACCCTATATCCATAACGATATAGGTTAGGTCATCACAACAAAAATATTTTATTTATCGTACCTGTATTTTAATTTTGTATGAGATGGTAAATCACGACTGCTGTATTGTTTCGAAATTGCAGATAAATCTTTTTCCCCGCGTCCTTGGCCACCACGAGCTGGATCAAAAGTTGGACGAGCAGCAGTTGTCATTTTGGATTATTTTTAATGTTTTTTACAATTCAAACTTGATTTTTTAATAAAAATATTAACACTGGAACACAGAATTTAGGTTGAATTTTCTCTATTTACATAAATTATTTTTCTAATATTATTGACACTTAAGCAATTGACTTTTTTTGTTAATGTTTTACCAAAATTACAAAATTATCTATATTTATGGAGTTTAGCATTGTTATGAGAAGGAATGAGAAATCGGGAGTATACATTTCCTTCTCTGTCTAAAACAAAAACTTGCGTTATCTGCTACCGCAGCGCTGCAACTCGTTCAAAATTTAACTGTGATTAAGGTGGTTCGTGCGACTAACGTGTTTTTTCAAGATATTCTTGAAATTGTAGGTATAGTTCAATGAAGGCAATGTGAATATCATATTAAAATTTCAGAAAATTTCATCGTTTCGTTTTTGATTAATCGATGTTCAAAGTTTTACAAATTACATTGGAAGTATATCTATATATATTGGAATTTTTACATTTCGTAGCTGTTAATCGCAATATCTCATAAACTAAATTCAAATTGTAATTGAAAATTTAAACATATATAAAGGAACTAATAATAAACATTTTCCAACAAGATTCACGTAAATTCATCGTTTTATTAAAGAGATAAAGTGTTTTGAACATGTAATTATTAGATAAACGATGCATATTTCGTTCACATTTACGTTGCTGCGCATGCGCAACTGGATCATGTGAGCGCTATCTCTTTCTCTCACAGCTAGCTTTCTCTCTCTTACCGCACGAACCACCTTAAAATTGATGAAATAAAAAGTAATTTGAAATATTAAAGAAAACTTTTATTATTGAAAATATCTATTATAATTTATGAAAAATGTAGGATTTTATTTATAGTTTGAAATAATATTATTTTTATATTTTAATGAGTTTAAAAGCGTTGAAAATTGAGTTTTAATTTTGCAAAAATCGACTTTTATTTTACTAGCTAAATATTTAAAGCAATTAATTAAAATTAATAATAAAGAAAATGTAAAAATTACTGTAATTGAATTAATTTGATTTAGTTACATTAATTTTCATTCAATTTTTAGTCGTCTTAGATAATGTTTGATCTTATAGTGTGCTTTCATACTAATTATCACTAAATTATTGCATTTACAACTTTTTTCAAATTCCTATTGAATCAATATTTAAGGATGACTTTAAAATATATTTTTTTAACTAAAAAATGGCTTTGATACTTTTATAGAATTCTTTTAATACAAATATTTTAATCTTCAATTCATAATTGTTGTGCAACAGAAATATATAATTTTAACATCATTATACAAAAGGGCCAAAAAATTTTGAAAAAAAAAAAAGATTTTTTCTTGTGTATCCCATATGGAAATAATTTATGTGAAAAACTGTAAATAATAGTAAATAATTGTAAATAACTGTTAAAAAATGTAGGAATTGAGACATAAATAATAGTTATTTACAGTTATTTACTATTATTTATTATTAATTACTATTATTTACAGTTATTTACAGTTATTAACTGTTATTAACTGTTATTTACAGTTATTTACAATTATTTACAATTATTTACAGTTTTTTATAATTATTTACAATTATTCATAATTATTTACAGTTATTCATAATTATTTACAGTTATTTACATTTTCAAAAATTTTTGAATTAGTGGATAATTTAATGTTATTAATAATTATTTACAATTATTTATAGTTATTTACAGTTATTTACAGTTTTTTACAGTTATTTACAGTTATTTATAATTATTTACAACTATTTACAATTTTCCATAGTTTTTTACAATTATTTACAGTTATTCACATTTTTTAAAATTTTCGCCTATATATAAAATTATTGAATAAATTCGTGATAATTTTCGAAAATGTAAATAACTGCAAATAATTGTAAAAAACTATAAATAATCGTAAATAACTGTAAATAATTGTGAAAAAAGTGAATAAATGTAAATAACTGCAAATAAGTGTAAATAACAGTTAATAAGTGTAAATAACAGTTAATAACTGTAAATAAGTGTAAATAACAGTAAATAATTGTAAATAATTGTAAATAACTGTTATTTATGTCTCAATTCCCACATTTTTTAACACTTTTATACAGTTATTTACAGTTATTTACATTTATTTACATTTATTTACAGTTATTAACAGTTATTTACAATTATATCCAAAAATTTTTTCCATATGGGATATCTTAAAGTTTTTAAATTTTAACATTTATTTTTTTCTTATTCTTAATCTTTTTTTATTTTCAAATAGAGTGCACGCTTCTAATGTAAAAAAAAGTGTAGGGGAAGGTGGGGCTAAATTCCAGACGTTTTTTTAAGAGAAGATTTCTTCTTCGGTAGTGAAATAATTGACTCTACCAAAGCATTAACACTAAGTTTAGACTTCAAACTGAATAAAAAAAATGGTCTAGACTCCTTATTATTCATTTAACATAACAATAGTTTGGATCGAAAAAAAAATTGTTTTTTGGAAAGTAGCCCCATGTATGGGGTAACTTTACATTTTGCGTTGGGGCTATTTTCCGATTGTACTATTAAACTTGGAAAATACAATTAAATTTTTTATTTAACGAATTTTTTCAAATTTTTTACTATTTTATTAATCATTAATGCATTAATAATCACAAAAATATAATATTAACATTATAATATTCGTATGAATATTATAAATTATTATTGATATAAAATGAATAAAAAAGCGATTTTCCAAAAAATCCCTATTAAATAACATTGTATTGGAAAGTTGCCCCAAATGATTAAAAATCTTTGAACTGTCAATACTAAGCTTAAACTTAACGTATCGGGTCATACTAGGTGTCAAAATTTTTGTTTTTTAATGTACTATAAACTTATTATTACGTGACAAATCGTTTCGTTCACACAGAATTATGAGATGTATTTTTAGACAACCCAAAAGTTTTGGAAGGCACTGCGAAAAAAAAGAAGTGGCTGTTACGAATTTAATTTATCAAGTAATCTACTAGAAGTTGTATAAAAAAGTTCGTTTTTATATATATTTTTAATCTATTTTACTGACCCCGGATAAAAATTTTCATGTGTAAGATTATTAAGCATTCTTAAAGTTACCCCATCTGGAAATTCGCCCCACTCTCCCCTACTATCGAATTTTATATTTTTATGACATAACGAAAAGCACATAGTCATTAGTATCGTTCATTTATTGCTGGAAAACCCCTTGATCTGAACCAGCATTTTTTACCCCATAGGACAATAATTTAATTTTTGTGAGACTAAGAATTTGTATTTTTTTACTCAGCAAAACTATGATATTTATTGTTCCAAGCGTTCGAACTAAGAAATTTTTATACCTTTCTTACTCTTTGTTTAGCCTCTCGAGCAGACAGTTATAACGAACGTTAACGAGTAACTTGTACTTGTATATTCTTTAATAAACTTTGATTATTTAATTTAAAAGAAAATAGTTTTGTCTTATTAATAAAAGGCACTTACGCACAAGTGAATTCGAGAATTAGTTGTAATAAGACCTCTTAACGCAAGAAAAATTTTAATAATGATTTTTGTTCAAATTATCTGAATTTTATTGTGCGTATTTAGTCTATGGTGTATAATTTATAGAAGTAAAATAACTCTATTTTTGTAAAGTGGCATGCTAATAGAATTTTTTTACCAAAGTGGTTATTTTTTAAAAGTTAAGTACGTTCTCCTCTGATCAGTTTCATATAATACGAACGATATGTTTGCGTGATGAAGCGCTCTATCATTGTTAGTTGGACGGCGATACTAATCGGTTGAGCATCCCTTGAGAGCAAATTCGTGTTAAATAATTTTGATTTATATTTATATTTCCTTTTTTTTATTTCAACAATAATAATCGATCGGTAATGAAAAAAAACTCAATTAAGTTATTAAGATATTTTTGAAGAAGTATTCAGACGTTTTTTATATAGAATTAGACTTGAATTGTTGGCGAAAGAAGAAAAAGTACCAGGATTGCAAACGTATATTTTCGTAAGTAAATTTTACTTTAATTTTTTAACTCTGTAGTATTTCTATAAATTTTCTAAGTCTCTTATTTTTTTAATTACTTTCGAATGTTTTTAATGATTTCTATTTTTTTTAACACTGGTTTCAATCATTTGTGAGTATTTTGAGATTTGATAAAACAATTGCCGAGCGTAAAATCAAACAATAATAGAAAATGAAATCTTCATGAAAATTTTTGATAAATTATTTAATAATTCTTTATTAATAAAACAAATTAATTATTTTTTAAACTTAATATAAATAAAAATTTGCTTGCAATGGCTGAATTTTAATAAATCAACATGTAGATTGCACATATAACTTATATTTTATATCGAACATAATCGTCTTATTTGGTCTTTAAAAATATAAATAAAAACTATATACATTGTCTTCATATTTTTGCTCACATTTTGCACGCCGATTAAAAAACTTTAGAATAATCGTAATTTTCATATACATATTAAAAATAATAAACGTTATATAATAACAAATAAAGCAATTAATTATAAATCATTTTAAAAAATTGTTTCATTTAATTTTATATTTGTTCAATTCTTTTTTTAAATGAACGATTGATATTTTCAAGGTTAAAAGCAGCATTAAAAAATACAGCTTTGTCTTTGTTTAGACGAAAAGTGATTTCAACGGTGATATTTGATGCTTACCATACACAGTCTTATAATATGATGCATCAAATTTCTGATATATACATAACATTAGAGATAACGCGCATGAAGTTAATTATTCTTAAACGAAAGAGCAAAGTTGTTATAAAATGTTTTATGATATAATTAATAATTAAAATAATAACATTATTTATATAATTTGCATTAATTTTCTCGGACAAATGTTTTTGATCTGAAATTTTTTAAAAATTCAAAAGTGACAATATTTTTTAATACATTTCATCTTTTAGTCTAGGTTTTATTATTTTCCCATCATATTTACAATAAAAATTATAATAAAAATTATAATATTTCTGAAATATGGTCAATGTCCCAATTGCTACTCACGACCCTATTACTAGCCGTTCATTGTTAAAAATTTTTTTTCGTATCTAAATAACATTGAGCGGTTAGTAATAGGTTCATTTCTAACAGCGAGTAGCAATTGGGACATTGACCATATATGGTTTTTGAACATTTTTAAACGTTTTTATTTACAAAGCAACACTACAGTTTATTACCGATTAAAGGCCTATTTCTCTTCAATACATTTATAAAGTATTATCTACACTAACAGATTATCCATTTGAGAAATATTTAACACACACTTGAATGAAGACTGTTCGAAGATTTTAAGAAAAAATAAGTGCTAAAAATTTTCAAATTAACTTTTTTAACTTATCACGTTTTACGCTTTTATAAAGGATCGTTATACAAAATTGAATTTTACAAATAAATTATATACACAATTAAATAACTTAAATAAGAAATTAAAAAATGTAGATGTATGGATAATTTTTTTAAAATTTATCTGATGAATTTAATATTTGAAACAATGAAGATGAAAAATAAAAATTTGCGATATTTTTATTGTTGAGTCAATTTAAAAGTATTTTTGACTACATTAGAATTAGCTTATTAAACTATTAAATACTTTTAATATAATATTCATTAATAAAATTTTAAAATTTCTTTATTATTAAAATTAATTAAATGTTATGTAAATATTGCATGCAACTCATAAGTCTCAAACATAAAATAAAATTAATTCGAAAAATAACCAGTATTAATTCAAAACTTTTTTTTTTAAATTGACATTATATAAATGATATGCAAAATGTGAAAAACAGTGGTCAAGCGTCGATTAGCCGAACGATGTGGCCCTAAATCAAATGTAAGAAAACTAATTTAGAAAGGGTAAGAGTGGTGATGGGCAGTCGTTTTCTTAGAAAATGATTCTCATACATTTTCCATATTTTAATGCGCGGCCGTAAATCAGTAGTCGACTGCAATTGAAAAAAAATAACATTTTATTAGATTATTTTTTTTTCTTATTATTTATTTTGTATTTGTAAGAATTATTTTCAGTTTTATAATTTTATTATTAACTATTTTTAAATTTTTTATAAACACATTCATATATAAATATTATCTCAATAAATACTTATGTAAGATATTTTGTTTATCAGATTCATCTATCAGACTAAATTTTAACTACATTGTAATTACATGAAATACTGGATGTCTACCACGGATGGCTGTAACGAATTTCTCACGATCGAAGTAATGTAGGTTCAAAATACATAACAATATTTCTATAAACTTACAAGAAAAGATTCAGGGTATTGGGTCGCTGATTTTGTTCAAATTTTAAGATATGATTTTAGATGGAGAAATATGAAAAAAGACAAAATTTTAGACCCTAACGCTCAATATTTCTCTGGTTACAAGTAATTAAAAAATGTCACTATAAAAATTACTAGATTTTAAAATGCTTATAGTTCTTTAGCATTAACCCATTGACTACCACGGTAATTTATTGAAATGTAAATTAATCGATAATTGTCGTTTTTGGCAGTCAAGGGGTTAACAGCTAAAAGCTCAAACCTTTTTTTAAATGAAAGCTAAGCTCAAATCCTTTCGAAAAAATAATAATTACAGCATATGGGACCAAATTTTAGCTTTCGTTATTACTTAATGATATGAAAGGGAATTTCAGGTCTAATTTTCATTGCTATAACTTTGGAACAAAATAATATTTGCATATGCTATAATTATTATTTCGAAACGATTTGAGCCCATTTTTTATTTAAAAAAAAAGGTTTAAGCTTCTAGCCATTGAATTTAAAGAATCATAAGCGTTTAAAAATCTAGTAATTTTTATAGAGACATTCTTTAATTGCCTGTAGCTAGAGAAATATTAAGCGTTAGGGTCTAAATTTTGACCTTTTTCATATTTCTGCATCCAAAATTATCTCCCAAAATTTTAACAAAATCAGTGACCCAATATCCTGACACTCTCCTTGTTAGTGAAAATTTTTGGTTTTCTATTTTATATATTATGGACTTAATTTTGTTTTTGTTTTTAGTTTACATAGAACAGATCCACTTGATCAATTTTCTTGTCGAAAGAACGAATAATTCCTATATTGATGCAATTATGTCTCAAGAAAAAATAGAACAGATATCTAAACAACAAACTACAACTTATCAAGAAAATAAACGATTTTTATCTTATTCTTATGCAACGAAAGAAGAATTTAGTAGAGAATATAAAAAAACTTTTTACAAGAATTCAAAAATTGAAGAATTTTATCTTTTAATTTTAACCGAATTTGCAAAAACAATATCAGAGGATAATATTGAAAGTTTAAAAAAGTTAAGCAGTATTATTAATTACATAAACAGTATTGAAGATAAATTAATACTGAAAACTTTTTATGATAATGATGACAATCCCATTAAAAATACTAATTTAGTTATTCTTGCTTCTCAAAACAATAAATTAAAAATTTTAGAATATCTGTTTCTTGAAGATAATGAAATTTTAAAAGATTTGACTGTTGACATTGGAAGAAATGCAATACTACCAGATGATGAAGATGAAACACAACATAACGCTTTTTATTATGCTATACGTTCAGGTAATGTTGAACTTCTTGATACGCTTATTAATAAATGGCCAGATAATTATTTCAGTGTTCATTGTGAAGAATTGGATGAAATTCTTTCAAGAGCATATGAGGAATTGAAGTTAATGAATGTACCATTGACACAAGAGATACAAATTTTTGTTGAAAATAAGTTAATAAATATACGTTTCTTCTCCAATGCTACTAAAAAAAATCGAAATCCAAAGAATCGTTTGAATAACATCATAGAGCGGATCAATTTAATTCTTCAAAATATTAATTTATTAAAGGCAGAGTATTCAAATGCAGAAAAAGTGGATGAGAAGTTTTTATTCATTGCAAAATTTATTGCAAAAAATATTCATACATTAAAGCAACAATTAAGATCAACTTATGATAGATTACCTTGGGAAGAAATAGAGTTTTGTTTAGTCAGTTTTATTTCTTGCTACATAAAAAACCAAGAAATTAATTTGTTTTATCGTGCTGCACTGAATAAGAATAAAATACTAAATCACTTAGAAATTTTTGCAAAGAGACTTGAAGAAGAAAAAGATATCATAAAAGGTATAAATACTGATACATTTTTTGATCTTCCTAAAAGAAAACGTGAAAAAGTTGTCACAGAAATTATTAATAATAATCCTCAATTTGAACAATTATATAATGATTATCAACAAATTAGAGATATTTATTCTTTAGAAAAAATAAAAAAATATATACAGCTGGCATTATCAGTCAATCCTAAAGAAAAAGAAGGACAGTTAATTATTATACGAGTCCTACAAGTTATTGGTGAATATTTAAAAAACACCTTAGAATCTCCTAAACTTTCTACTACTACAAGTGAACTTCTTCTACTATCATTTCCCAAAAATACAAGAGAAGTCATTATTGATTTACGTAATACGTTATCGCATGCTTACTCTCTCTCCAAAAGATTAGAGATTGAAGAAAATAGAAATGTTAACTTTTTTATTGGTGTTCAAAATGATTCTAAGAAAATTGGTGATGCTATTATTGACATTCTTAATGATCATAAGATCGAAGTGATCAGGATACTTCTACAAAAAGTTAGCGATAGTGAAAATTTAAAGGAAATAAGAGAGATTGCTGAAGTATTCTATAATACTTCATTGGATGACACTATTTTAGGAAATTTTAAAATCACAAAATACGAAAAACTTGGAAAACTTATTGAAGAATTAAATGATAATGTAAAAGATAAGACAAACTATGAAAAAAAATTGTTTGATAAAATTAACAATATAATCAATTCTATTAAAACTAAATCAACAAATATTAAAAATTCATATGTCAAGGGATTCGCAGTATTGAGTACCATGAAGTTCATGTTGGAATATGATAATATTGATCATAATTGTATTAGATCATTAAAATACAATGTCAATCAAATGTTAGGGAATATTTCTCCTGCAATAAATTCTAAAAGTCTCGAAGAAATTGCTAAACTATCCATGAGAATCATGTACAGTCTTAGATTGAGAATAGAAAATGATTTATACAAAGATGATGTCTACAAAATCGATAAATTAATATGTGAAATTTTCCACATTGCTAAATTTGGAACAGGTGATGTTAAGTGGATTGAAGATTTAAAAGAAAAATTAAATGATCAAAGCTCTTCTTTTATTGCTATGGATAAACAAAAGAGGATTTACAATATAACAGAAAAAAAATACAATCAACAGCTTGAATTAAAGTTATCTGAATTGAAAAGCATTTTAAAGAATAATGAATTGAGTGAAAAATTAATTGAAAATTTTTCTTTTTACAAGTGTAATAAGAAATTACAAGCAGTTGTAGAAATGCTTGTTTTGGATATAATGTCAATCTTAAGTAGTTCAAAAAATAATCTCGAAAATAATTTCCTTTTTTTAGATGATAACACTCCTTTATTAACTGGAAAATATTTACGTAATCATTTAGCCCATGATAATGCTTTGGTTGATGTGTTTTTATCTGATCCTACATTAGAAGTTATTTTAAATGCGAAAAAACTTTCTATAGAGAACATTATGAAAAGTAAGAAAAAAGTTGGTAAATTGGTGAAAGACGATCCTTCTAAATTAAAGAAAAAATACAATCAAGGTCTCATTACTGTTACTAATCAGGAAAGAATGTTTGTTGCAGCGGAAGAAGGAAATCTAGAAAATTTTAAAAATTACGTAAAAAACGGAGTGGATATCAAAGGTAGAAGTATCGACTTAAAGACAATATTACATTTTGCTGCTAAAGGACCTAATCTCGAGATTATAAAATTTCTCTTAAATCAAAATTTAGAAGGCGATGCTAAAGATATAAATGGTCAAACACCATTACATATTGCTGCTGCATATGGAAGAGAAAGCATTGTAGAGTTTTTTATAAAAAAAGTGGGTTTAAACATTGAAGATGTAGATCAATTTGGCAGAACGCCATTACACATTGCTGCACAAAATGGTCACAATGATACTGTTGAAATTTTATTAAAAAATAAAGCTAATATTGCTGCTAAAGATTTAATTGGTCTTTCACCATTACTTATTGCAATCAGATATAATCATGTTAACATTGCTAAGATTCTATTGCAAAAAAATACAAATCTTAGTATTCACAATAATCTATGTGGTCTTACTCCACTGCATGAAGCTGTGGAAAGAGGTCACCTGGAGTTAGTTAACTTATTACTTCAAAATAGAGCAATGGTGAACATGAAAAATAACATCGATTGGATACCATTACATACAGCAGCGTATAACGGCCATCTGGAAATAGTAAATACATTGATTTTCAAAGGAGCACAAGTAAACGCTAGAGGGATAGAAGGCTCTACACCACTACTTTGTGCAGCAGAAAACGGCCATGAAAAGATAGTTAATATTTTATTAGAATATGGGGCCAATGTTAATGTTTTTGATAAAATGTATAACACACCTTTGCACTATGCAGCACGTGATGGTCGAGAGGAAATTATTAAAGTTTTATTAAAAAATAACGCTAATGCTGATATCGCCACTATGATGGGTGTAACTCCATTACATTTTGCAGCACAAAATAATCATTTAAAAATAGTTATTGAATTCCTTAAGCATGGAGTCAACATTCATGCTAAAGATGCAAATGATGCTACACCATTCTATTATGCAATATGTAGTGGTAATAAAGAAATAGCTGAGCTTTTAATAAAAAACGGAGCAACAATTAATGATAAAGACAAAAATAATCGAATACCTTTACATGTAGCTGCTCTAAATGGTTATAAAGATATAACTGATCTCTTAATAAAAAATAAATCTGATGTTAAAGCTCGAGATAATTATGGTGGTACATCATTGCATTATGCTGCTAAAAATGATAAAAAGGATATTATTGATCAGCTTATGAAAAATGGAGCTGAAGTTAATGCTAAAACTAATGATGATTCGACACCACTGCACATAGCTTCTATAAGTGGACATATTGACATTATATCTTTGCTGATCGCAAATAAAGCTAAAGTCAATGCAAGAAACAATCTTGAATTAACACCGTTACATGCAGCCATTACTGGAGGTCATCGAGATGCTGTAAATTTTTTAATAATGAATCAAGCTGAAGTTAACGCAAAAGGTATATCATATTGTACACCACTACACATTGCTGTAGAAGAAGGTCATAAAGAAATTGTTGAAATTTTAATAATAAATGGAGCTGATGTTAATGTCAAAACTGACAACGTAACTCCATTAATGATCGCTATAATGAATGGTGATACAGAGATTGTTGAAATCCTCGTAAAAAATGGAGCTAATGTTAATGCAGACAATGGTCGACCTTTATCAATGGCTGTGTTTGCTGGCTCTAGGGATATTGTAAAAATTTTGCTGGATAACAAAGCTTTTGTTAATATAAATAATCAAATTCTTTCACCGTTACATATAGCTGTTAGTAGAGGCTACAAACATATAACAATTGCGCTGATACAAAGAGGTGCCAATATTAATGCTAGAAACAAAGATGGTTCTACAGCATTACATATTGCATCAGAAGCAGGCCATGAAGAGATAGTTGATATTTTATTAAAGAAAGGGGCCAATGTTAAAAACGTTACTAATAATAAGGTATCACCGTTATATTTTGCAGCACAAAGAGGTCATGAAAAAGTTGCTGAAGTTTTGATAGCAAACGGAGCAAATGTTAACTTTGTAAATGATGAAGGTGCAACTCCACTCCATGCAGCTGCAAGATTTGGTCATGAAAATTTTGTTTCTGTTCTATTATTGAATAATAAAACAAAAATTAACATTAGAGACAATGAATATAGAACAGCTTTGGAATTAGCAGTTGCATATGGGCATTTGAAAATTGTTAAAATGTTGCTGCAGCAAAAAAAAATTGATCTAAATACTAAAGGCAGCGGTGATTGGACAATACTGCATATTGCTTCACAGCAAGGTGAATTCGAAGTAGTAAAATATCTTGTAAATGAAGGATCTAATATTCATGAAAAAAATGATATTGATGCAAAACCTATACATGTTGCAGCCAGAGAAGGCTTCAAAGATGTTGTAAAGTTTTTTCTTGATAAAGGAATGAGTATTAATGAATATGGTAGAATTCATCAAACCCTGCTTCATTATGCTGCAATGAACGGTAAATTAGAAGTTGTAAAATACTTGATAAGCCAAGGTGCTAATATTAATGTTTTAAGTGACGATGGTTTAACTCCTACTCATTTAGCTGATTATCATGGTCATAAAGAAGTTGTGCAATTTTTATTAAAAAGTGGTGCAATTTATGACAATTCAAATAAGTTTCCTAAAAGACCCTTTAAAATAAACAACATGCATATATTCAATAAAAATAATACAAATACGGATATTAAATTTGAATGTGATATTAACGAAGAACCGAAAATTCGTCCACATCTACAGAAAGATATCAAAATTGCTGCTCATAAAGGTGATACACTAACTATTCAGCGACTCTTAAGAAATGGAGTTGATCCTAATGATAAAGACATTGATGGAAGAACATCATTACATTACGCTGTTAACAGTGGACATGTAGACATTGTAAACATTTTATTAAAGAATGGAGCTAATATTGTTCAAACAACTAATAAGGGTAATACACCATTGCACACTGCTGCTTCTAAAGGTCACAAAGAAATTGTCAAGATTTTGTTACATCATGTCAGTCGTGAGCAATTAAATGATTTTATCAACGCTAAAACTACTTCCAATGCTACTACATCACTTCACGTTGCAGCTAAAGGTGGCTACTTCAAAATTGTAAAGACATTATTACAATATGGTGCAATTTACGCCATTGAGAATAAAGAAGGTAAAATACCTCTTGATCTTTGTAAAGATAAAAAAATGATTGATTTATTCAAATATATTGAAGAGTTGTTTAGAGATATGAAAAATGGTAATATTGAAGTTATCAGCAAGTTAAGATCAGTAGCAAACTACGATGAATTCTCAGCTATAACAAATACTCGTAATGAAGCAGGAAATACTTTATTGCAAATTGCTATAGCTAATAAATACAAGCTTATTGTGAGTTTATTATTAGATATGTTAAAACGATCATAATTGACAACATCTCAATATAAAAACTGATGTGCCAAATGCTTTAATATTGTCACAAATTTTAACATTTTTTACTCTTATATCCAAATTTAATATTTGTTAACTTGTATTTAATTATAATTTACTGTGTTATTTTAATAATTTTATAATTATATTTAATAGTTGTATTAAAATTTTGTATTTTTATAAATAAATAAAAAAAAGAAAATAAATGATTTTATTTGTATATTTATTTTTTTATCATATCAATATGCATACGATAAAAACAAAGAATTACATATTCTTTGTTGATTAAAAATTATTTTGTTAATTAACGTTGGTAAAATAATAAAATGTAAAAAAGTAATTTAATTAAGTCTATTAAAAAAAAAAAATTTATGATTTATTGTAAAAGTATCAAAAATATCTTTTCTTTTTAAATATTTTGAATGAACTTTTTATATTAGATTTTCATACTTTTAATGTTAGCAACCTTTTGTATTAGTTTTGCAGATAAAAATTTAATATATCATGAAATAATCAAGAAAATAGTTACATTCTTGTCAAAAATAATAATTCTGGTAGGACGAATATGAACGATTAATCAGATGATATTTTGGATAAATCATTACAATTATTATCAAATATTCTAACTAGATTAAAATATCGTGAGCACAAGATTCGTTAAACAAATATCTTTGAAAAAAAATATTTTTGACTATGGAATTTTACATTACTTGAGCTTTAAAATCGTTACTAAAATTATTTATAATTTATCTTTTATGGAAAAATTTAAAAATATGAACTTTAAAAATCAAAATTATTCTCCAACCAATTGATAACCAACCTTACAAATTTTGCTTTAATATTTGGACATACATTATCTACAATATGTATGAAAATTTATATGAAAATATGTGTAAAAATGTATATTGAAAATATGTCAATATCCTGTATTTTTATTCATGGAGGTAAAGAGTTTTGCTTATTTTGATTTATATGATATTACTTTATATGAATCAAATAAAATTAATTGATACAGCTTTGCCAATTATGAGATTTTATTTTTATTTTCTGAAAAAAGGACTCAAATATGACTCAACAATTTATTGATTGTTTTTTTTTATATGTATTTTGTTAAATCTGATATTTATAATTATAGATATGTATATAACTTACCAAATGTTCAGAACTTACCTACGTAACTTGTCCATCAAATAAATTTTATTATGCTTCAAAACGTTGAATGAATAATGTATAAAAAAATATTATTACGATTTATACTTATTTTATTTTTTCAAGAAAATCAAAACATCTCATAGTTCAAAGAATCATCTTGTCATTTCTTAAAAAATTTTCGTAAGATAAATTTAATTAAAAATGTTAATAAAATTAATTAATTTAATAAATATATCACTACAACAATAGTTATAATAGAGTAAATTAAAATAATTTTAAAAAATAATGGAAATAAATACTATAATTCATAGCTTTCAATGGTTAAAGTTTTCAAATATTTATTGAATCATATAGCTGTTTGCAACGAATCATAGTCATCTTTTTACACAAACAAATTAATTTTAAAGTTCAAAAATTTTAATATGTTTAATTTGAATTTTTTTCACAAATAAAGACACGATACTAACTACGAAGATTTATTGCAATTGGGTCTCGGATATTCTTTTAAATTTGAGACATTTTTTTCACATAAAAAAATCGTATTCAATCTACTGAAAATTTTTAAAAAATTATGAATTATTTCTTTTAATTTTAAAAATTTAAAATAAATTTGCGATTCTATATAGGTTAAGATTGCTCAATATTTAAACTAATTATTCTGGAAGATCTTTTCCAAAAGTATGCATGAAAATTGTTTATAACTTTTGAGTTATTTTTAATTATCTTTTTTTTATCAAAATATATTCATAATTATTTAAAACATAATTAATTGTGTTTCATAAACATTTCTTCTAATCTTCATAAATAGCTTACAATAAATTAAATTTAGTGTATCGGAAATCTTATGAAAAACTATAATAACTTTACTATATACATATATTATTAGAATAAAAAGGTAAAATAATTTGAATTTATACTTACATTGAAAAATTAAGGTAGTCCTAACTTTTGAGTAGTTAAAATAACAATTTTTGAATAAAAATTATTATTTAAATTTATATTTAATGACTAAATAAATTGAAAAACGTGTGAAAATCGTAAATAAAAAGTCAAATTTTATTTTTGAATACTTGGTAACTTAAGATTAAATTTTTGATATTTAACAAATTGTCAAAAGTACAAGTGTTAACTTAAAAAAAAAAATCAAGTTAGGACCACCTTAAAATGAATCATCATGAATTTATTATTATATTATCAGAATAAAAAGTACTACTGTAATTATGTCTTAGGAATAAGGTAGGAAAGAAATAAGGTATAACTAACTAACGATTAAAGTTATTTAATATACTTTATTGTGGTATGAAATTTTAAGGTAAGCATTTCTCATCATTTCGAGTTTTTATACCTTTTTAAAGTTTTATAAATTCATCTTACATTTGAAAAGATTTGACATTTTACTTATTTATAATAACAATCATATAATCTTTATGTGACTTTTACATTCAAACTTACAAAATCAATTACAATTACTCACTTATAGAAATATTGCAGCAAAAATTATTGTTTTGGTTGGTCATACGAAAACGCAGTTGCATAATACATATTTTTGTTGCCCGACATAGGAAAAATTTATTGTTTTGAAAGTAAGTCTTAAAATATTTAGATGGAAATCTTATTTTCGTAAAGCAATAATGTATATGGTGCCGCTATAAATCCACATGAGCAACGAATATAATAACTTTTGCTTAAATATTTTTATCAGTGTAACATTACATGTTCACGATATCCTATTTACTCGTTTTTATTTTACAAACAGGTACAATCTTTTTTTCAATTTGTAATCATTTTTCTTTTAATGAATCAACGCTTAAACACTAATAGAAAGAAATTATAACAGTTAAATCGCTATTAATTATGGTTCAGATTTTTCATGATTGAGCCAAATGAATATTTATTAACAATTAAGAAATATTCATTAATAGTATGATCACTATGAAAGTTAAAAATTTTAAACCTCTACTTTTGTCAAAATTTTTTAATAAGTTGGGGTAAATCCAACATTCCTATATTATAAATAAAATATTTTTTATTTAAGTTTATTGTTTGCTAATAGTTACCTTGCTGAGCCAACTGTTATGATTTTTTTCTATAAGTGTAGTACTTTATAAGTAAACGAACTTTTCATTTGTACTATCATTACACAATCTTTGTACGTTTGTAACATATTTCCAATATCATAATAATTTGCCATAAAAATTGTCATTTTAATTTTTTGTTTTAAATGTCAGATTTGATACACTTCTAAAAATATTAATCAGCCTTAATTTTTATTTTCAATTTTAATCATTTAGGGTATGAGTCCTGGTTACTGTGCCTGAACCGTATTCTGTGCTTTCCATTTGAATACATGCAATGCACAGAATTAGGTTCAGGCACAGTGACCAGGACACATGCCCTATTTATTTTTCGATAATTCTTACGCAATTCACTAACATTCAATTTAATACCTTTTTTTGTAATAAACACAGATTTGCTTGTCATAAGTTATTGTTTAATACACTTGAAATCTCGCATTGACTTACATTTGCGATCACACATTAATCGGTACTTAAGGGGATGTAAAACGGACACTACACCTGTACTAATGAATTTGGCCTATCTTTTCATTATATTGCAAAACTTGGGGAAAAGAAATGCTTTAGCTTGTAGTATTAACCATGAAGATTTTTCAGTTAAATTTTCAAATAAATTCATTCATTAGTTTTTCAGAATTTTGGGTTCCAATATTATATATTAAAATTTTTAGATTTTGTACATGAAATCTAAAATTCTGAGAAACTAATGAATGAATTTATTTCAAAATTTAACTAAATAATCTTCATGGTACATACTACAAGCTAAAGCATTTATTTTCTTAAAATTTTGCAATAAAATAAAAAGATAGTAAATATTTATGAGTACAGGTGTAGTATCCATTTTACATCTCCTTAATTTAAATGCATTAATATTTTTACAAAAAGTTTCGACAACTTCTTCTTTTAAGAGTAACTAAAATTTTTATTCTTAAAAAATCAAGTTTATTAATGTGCGTATTGATATATTGTGAAAGACCTATACTCCAATTCCTATAATATATGTACCCTATGATAGGTTAAGAGTGGGGAGACGTTTACGGTAAGGCGCGAGACGCGGGCCGGTCCGTTCAATCTAATCTGCCTGCCGGTCCGCGTCTCGCGCCTTACCGTAAACGTCTCCCCACTCTTAACCTATCATAGGGTACATATATTATAGGAATTGGAGTATAGGTCTTTCACAATATATCAATACGCAACATCTTCCAATCCTGTTTCTCCCTTTGACAGCAAGCCTTCTAATATTGGTCTTGCTCATACTTTAAAAACTGAAACTTTAATTTATTATGGTGTCACTACATTCAGATATGATGTAAAATCAGTGAAATTATTTTATTTGGTATTATTTCCAAAAAAGTATTGGATTACTCATGATGTTGAAATGGACGTTCATGATACTGCCGTCCCAGTGGATTCAGATTCGCAAAAGTTAAGCGATTTGGAAATTCAAAGGACGATATTTAATAATCCAGTTATATCTACGTCTAATGTATCGATATCTACTTTGGATAGCTTGCCTCGATTTGTTAGTCATAATGAGGTTACTTTAATTAACACAATCGTCGCAGATGTTCAAATATATGTGAATTCGCTCAATTCCGATAGTACATCTTATTTAAAGCAACAACAGTTAGCTCATATCTCTGTATTTACAGAAACATATAAAGATGAAGAAGACATCGTAGAACCAGGTCATTCAGTTGTAACAGTTAATGGAACTGATCATGTAGGAGGTAGACAAGGGAGTTTTAAAGATGATTCATTATTAATCCACGGAAGGAGAAGGGCTCCGAAGAAAGATGATGATCCTGAACAACAATTACCACCAGCATGCCTATACCTATCCAAGGAATTAAATATGGGTGATGTAATATCACTTGATCCACGATCTTTCAGTCGTGTTGCAAACGACGGGAAACGCGTTAAATGCGAATGGTAGACGCAATACTGATGGACATCGACCATCACCCAAATCTAAATTTGCTCGAGAACTTAGCGGGGATGTACTTGTGCTTAAAAAAGATGTCAAAAAGAAAATCTCCACTGCATCTACCTATGAAAATTACCCGGTATACAATCCTACAAATGGTACTCCATATACTATTAAATTAAGTTCAGCTACATTAGCATTATTCCAATTCCACACTTTCTCACCCCCAGTATTATTCAATAAAGGATTAACTTTCTTCAAAAATAATTTAATTTACTCTCTCTCAATTGACGAACCGATGTCCTTTGAACAATTAAAAGAACTTTTTACACCGTTAGCATCTAATGTTAGGTACTATAGTTGTTTATAATAATTTAGAACAAACTAGAACTTATGATAATTATCTTATGTCTGTTGATGTAGGAACTGCTGTAAAACACGTAGCAAACGTAATACACACCAGTCAGCATAAGATGTATTATAAACCTGATGATTATAGTGTTACATTGATGAGTAAGCCATATACATTAGGAAATAGAAATAGACTGATTTTAGCTATTTTGCATCGATCATGGTCTCATGAGATGCCAGATTTTATTTTAAATTTACATTCGTTATTTTTTGGTCGTTTTTGGGAATGTGGCATACTTGGATTCACATTGCAAGATGATGATACACGGGAAGAGTATGGTTCCCATCCGTGTGGAATTGTTGGTTCGCCACATATCATCAACACGTCAATGATCCTGATTGGACAAACAGCGGTCAATGATATCCGCTTTTCATGTAAAATACGTTTCTGGGGTAGTAATTCTGAAATAGACGACTTCATTATGAAGAACAAGATGGATTCGATTATACGAGTTGAGATCATTAAAGAAATGATACAAGATGCGCTACACATAAATATAACTGAAGATTCTCTTGAGACAATGTGTGGCGAATTACGTACGAGAATTGATCTTGACACTCCCATGTATAGTCATCACCTAAGACCATTATTAGAAGCCTTGCTGTCAAAGGGAGAAACAGGATTGGAAGATGTTGCGTATTGATATATTGTGAAAGACCTATACTCCAATTCCTATAATATATGTACCCTATGATAGGTTAAGAGTGGGGAGACGTTTACGGTAAGGCGCGAGACGCGGGCCGGCAGGCAGATTAGATTGAAGCGTCGAAAGGCTTGGACGTATGTGAGAGCGCGGAGCGTTTCGTTTGAGATTTGCGTTGCGACTTCTAAGAACTCTATTAACCGAAAAACTGTATTTTTGATATTTAAATTGGTTTCATTGTTTTATGTTGCAAATAAACTTTATATTTTAAAGAAGTTCTGGTCATTTATTACAATTAATAATTGGCAAATATCTTAAAACCGGCAAATGCAAATTTTTTAAGTATTCATTCATTTTTTTTTATCAAATTTTGAATCCTAATAATGGAAAATATTCAACGCATTGTCTTTAAAAATATAACTTTTACAAGTTTAATAGCCCACATTTTGTTGACGATATTTTTACAACATAAGATCAAAAACATTTTTAATTTTAATCTTTTTACAGTTTAAAATCTCTCGATAACTTAAGGATACTGTTTACCCAGGATTAATTTTTTTTAATTTTAAAATTACTAATTCAATTTCTTTTTTAAATACAGCTTAATTCTTCAATAACACAGTTTTATTTCTTTTGTATTTTACTAACATCCGGTGATAAGAAACGAACGCATTCCTTTCTCACGATAGATGCTACCTTGTGTAGCGGGTCCTAAATTCAAAGATTTGGGACCTGGCTCATTAGCTAATTAACACACTCCATGCTTTTCTTCCATTCTCTTCGCGCGATCAAAGTGCGAAGAAAGTGGAAGAAAGAGAAAAAAAACTTTGGAGTTAAAAAACGATGAGAGAAACAGAGAGAGTAAGAGTAAAGACTGAGCACCATTGCTATTTTTTTAAATTCATAGAAAAAAGTGGGAATTCTTTCCCATTAACGAAGCATTTGAAGTTGACAAAGGGAGAGGATTAGATACTTCTCGTGCGCGACATGTCTTTAGCAAATATGACCTGGTCTTGGCCCTTAGGCCGGGCTAGCGTTATCTTTTTCTTTTACTTTATTTAACTTCACTAAAATTACTACAAATAAATAATTTCAATTAAATAAAAATTTTTAAATGTAATAAAGATTCAAGTTAATGGAACTGATCATGTAGGAGGTAGACAAGGGAGTTTTAAAGATGATTCATTATTAATCCACGGAAGGAGAAGGGCTCCGAAGAAAGATGATGATCCTGAACAACAATTACCACCAGCATGCCTATACCTATCCAAGGAATTGAATATGGGTGATGTAATATCACTTGATCTACGATCTTTCAGTCGTGTTGCAAACGACGGGAAACGCGTTAAATGCGAATGGTAGACGCAATACTGATGGACATCGACCATCACCCAAATCTAAATTTGCTCGAGAACTTAGCGGGGATGTACTTGTGCTTAAAAAAGATGTCAAAAAGAAAATCTCCACTGCATCTACCTATGAAAATTACCCGGTATACAATCCTACAAATGGTACTCCATATACTATTAAATTAAGTTCAGCTACATTAGCATTATTCCAATTCCACACTTTCTCACCCCAGTATTATTCAATGAAGGATTAACTTTCTTCAAAAATAATTTAATTTACTCTCTCTCAATTGACGAACCGATGTCCTTTGAACAATTAAAAGAACTTTTTACACCGTTAGCATCTAATGTTAGGTACTATAGTTGTTTATAATAATTTAGAACAAACCAGAACTTATGATAATTATCTTATGTCTGTTGATGTAGGAACTGCTGTAAAACACGTAGCAAACGTAATACACACCAGTCAGCATAAGATGTATTATAAACCTGATGATTATAGTGTTACATTGATGAGTAAGCCATATACATTAGGAAATAGAAATAGACTGATTTTAGCTATTTTGCATCGATCATGGTCTCATGAGATGCCAGATTTTATTTTAAATTTACATTCGTTATTTTTTGGTCGTTTTTGGGAATGTGGCATACTTGGATTCACATTGCAAGATGATGATACACGGGAAGAGTATGGTTCCCATCCGTGTGGAATTGTTGGTTCGCCACATATCATCAACACGTCAATGATCCTGATTGGACAAACAGCGGTCAATGATATCCGCTTTTCATGTAAAATACGTTTCTGGGGTAGTAATTCTGAAATAGACGACTTCATTATGAAGAACAAGATGGATTCGATTATACGAGTTGAGATCATTAAAGAAATGATACAAGATGCGCTACACATAAATATAACTGAAGATTCTCTTGAGACAATGTGTGGCGAATTACGTACGAGAATTGATCTTGACACTCCCATGTATAGTCATCACCTAAGACCATTATTAGAAGCCTTGCTGTCAAAGGGAGAAACAGGATTGGAAGATGTTGCGTATTGATATATTGTGAAAGACCTATACTCCAATTCCTATAATATATGTACCCTATGATAGGTTAAGAGTGGGGAGACGTTTACGGTAAGGCGCGAGACGCGGGCCGGCAGGCAGATTAGATTGAAGCGTCGAAAGGCTTGGACGTATGTGAGAGCGCGGAGCGTTTCGTTTGAGATTTGCGTTGCGACTTCTAAGAACTCTATTAACCGAAAAACTGTATTTTTGATATTTAAATTGGTTTCATTGTTTTATGTTGCAAATAAACTTTATATTTTAAAGAAGTTCTGGTCATTTATTACAATTAATAATTGGCAAATATCTTAAAACCGGCAAATGCAAATTTTTTAAGTATTCATTCACATTTTTTTATCAAATTTTGAATCCTAATAATGGAAAATATTCAACGCATTGTCTTTAAAAATATAACTTTTACAAGTTTAATAGCCCACATTTTGTTGACGATATTTTTACAACATAAGATCAAAAACATTTTTAATTTTAATCTTTTACAGTTTAAAATCTCTCGATAACTTAAGGATACTGTTTACCCAGGATTAATTTTTTTTAATTTTAAAATTACTAATTCAATTTCTTTTTTAAATACAGCTTAATTCTTCAATAACACAGTTTTATTTCTTTTGTATTTTACTAACATCCGGTGATAAGAAACGAACGCATTCCTTTCTCACGATAGATGCTACCTTGTGTAGCGGGTCCTAAATTCAAAGATTTGGGACCTGGCTCATTAGCTAATTAACACACTCCATGCTTTTCTTCCATTCTCTTCGCGCGATCAAAGTGCGAAGAAAGTGGAAGAAAGAGAAAAAAAACTTTGGAGTTAAAAAACGATGAGAGAAACAGAGAGAGTAAGAGTAAAGACTGAGCACCATTGCTATTTTTTTAAATTCATAGAAAAAGTGGGAATTCTTTCCCATTAACGAAGCATTTGAAGTTGACAAAGGGAGAGGATTAGATACTTCTCGTGCGCGACATGTCTTTAGCAAATATGACCTGGTCTTGGCCCTTAGGCCGGGCTAGCGTTATCTTTTCTTTTACTTTATTTAACTTCACTAAAATTACTACAAATAAATAATTTCAATTAAATAAAAATTTTTAAATGTAATAAAGATTCAAGTTAATGGAACTGATCATGTAGGAGGTAGACAAGGGAGTTTTAAAGATGATTCATTATTAATCCACGGAAGGAGAAGGGCTCCGAAGAAAGATGATGATCCTGAACAACAATTACCACCAGCATGCCTATACCTATCCAAGGAATTGAATATGGGTGATGTAATATCACTTGATCTACGATCTTTCAGTCGTGTTGCAAACGACGGGAAACGCGTTAAATGCGAATGGTAGACGCAATACTGATGGACATCGACCATCACCCAAATCTAAATTTGCTCGAGAACTTAGCGGGGATGTACTTGTGCTTAAAAAAGATGTCAAAAAGAAAATCTCCACTGCATCTACCTATGAAAATTACCCGGTATACAATCCTACAAATGGTACTCCATATACTATTAAATTAAGTTCAGCTACATTAGCATTATTCCAATTCCACACTTTCTCACCCCCAGTATTATTCAATGAAGGATTAACTTTCTTCAAAAATAATTTAATTTACTCTCTCTCAATTGACGAACCGATGTCCTTTGAACAATTAAAAGAACTTTTTACACCGTTAGCATCTAATGTTAGGTACTATAGTTGTTTATAATAATTTAGAACAAACCAGAACTTATGATAATTATCTTATGTCTGTTGATGTAGGAACTGCTGTAAAACACGTAGCAAACGTAATACACACCAGTCAGCATAAGATGTATTATAAACCTGATGATTATAGTGTTACATTGATGAGTAAGCCATATACATTAGGAAATAGAAATAGACTGATTTTAGCTATTTTGCATCGATCATGGTCTCATGAGATGCCAGATTTTATTTTAAATTTACATTCGTTATTTTTTGGTCGTTTTTGGGAATGTGGCATACTTGGATTCACATTGCAAGATGATGATACACGGGAAGAGTATGGTTCCCATCCGTGTGGAATTGTTGGTTCGCCACATATCATCAACACGTCAATGATCCTGATTGGACAAACAGCGGTCAATGATATCCGCTTTTCATGTAAAATACGTTTCTGGGGTAGTAATTCTGAAATAGACGACTTCATTATGAAGAACAAGATGGATTCGATTATACGAGTTGAGATCATTAAAGAAATGATACAAGATGCGCTACACATAAATATAACTGAAGATTCTCTTGAGACAATGTGTGGCGAATTACGTACGAGAATTGATCTTGACACTCCCATGTATAGTCATCACCTAAGACCATTATTAGAAGCCTTGCTGTCAAAGGGAGAAACAGGATTGGAAGATGTTGCGTATTGATATATTGTGAAAGACCTATACTCCAATTCCTATAATATATGTACCCTATGATAGGTTAAGAGTGGGGAGACGTTTACGGTAAGGCGCGAGACGCGGGCCGGCAGGCAGATTAGATTGAAGCGTCGAAAGGCTTGGACGTATGTGAGAGCGCGGAGCGTTTCGTTTGAGATTTGCGTTGCGACTTCTAAGAACTCTATTAACCGAAAAACTGTATTTTTGATATTTAAATTGGTTTCATTGTTTTATGTTGCAAATAAACTTTATATTTTAAAGAAGTTCTGGTCATTTATTACAATTAATAATTGGCAAATATCTTAAAACCGGCAAATGCAAATTTTTTAAGTATTCATTCATTTTTTTTTATCAAATTTTGAATCCTAATAATGGAAAATATTCAACGCATTGTCTTTAAAAATATAACTTTTACAAGTTTAATAGCCCACATTTTGTTGACGATATTTTTACAACATAAGATCAAAAACATTTTTAATTTTAATCTTTTTACAGTTTAAAATCTCTCGATAACTTAAGGATACTGTTTACCCAGGATTAATTTTTTTTAATTTTAAAATTACTAATTCAATTTCTTTTTTAAATACAGCTTAATTCTTCAATAACACAGTTTTATTTCTTTTGTATTTTACTAACATCCGGTGATAAGAAACGAACGCATTCCTTTCTCACGATAGATGCTACCTTGTGTAGCGGGTCCTAAATTCAAAGATTTGGGACCTGGCTCATTAGCTAATTAACACACTCCATGCTTTTCTTCCATTCTCTTCGCGCGATCAAAGTGCGAAGAAAGTGGAAGAAAGAGAAAAAAAACTTTGGAGTTAAAAAACGATGAGAGAAACAGAGAGAGTAAGAGTAAAGACTGAGCACCATTGCTATTTTTTTAAATTCATAGAAAAAAGTGGGAATTCTTTCCCATTAACGAAGCATTTGAAGTTGACAAAGGGAGAGGATTAGATACTTCTCGTGCGCGACATGTCTTTAGCAAATATGACCTGGTCTTGGCCCTTAGGCCGGGCTAGCGTTATCTTTTTCTTTTACTTTATTTAACTTCACTAAAATTACTACAAATAAATAATTTCAATTAAATAAAAATTTTTAAATGTAATAAAGATTCAAGTTAATGGAACTGATCATGTAGGAGGTAGACAAGGGAGTTTTAAAGATGATTCATTATTAATCCACGGAAGGAGAAGGGCTCCGAAGAAAGATGATGATCCTGAACAACAATTACCACCAGCATGCCTATACCTATCCAAGGAATTGAATATGGGTGATGTAATATCACTTGATCTACGATCTTTCAGTCGTGTTGCAAACGACGGGAAACGCGTTAAATGCGAATGGTAGACGCAATACTGATGGACATCGACCATCACCCAAATCTAAATTTGCTCGAGAACTTAGCGGGGATGTACTTGTGCTTAAAAAGATGTCAAAAAGAAAATCTCCACTGCATCTACCTATGAAAATTACCGGTATACAATCCTACAAATGGTACTCCATATACTATTAAATTAAGTTCAGCTACATTAGCATTATTCCAATTCCACACTTTCTCACCCCCAGTATTATTCAATGAAGGATTAACTTTCTTCAAAAATAATTTAATTTACTCTCTCTCAATTGACGAACCGATGTCCTTTGAACAATTAAAAGAACTTTTACACCGTTAGCATCTAATGTTAGGTACTATAGTTGTTTATAATAATTTAGAACAAACCAGAACTTATGATAATTATCTTATGTCTGTTGATGTAGGAACTGCTGTAAAACACGTAGCAAACGTAATACACACCAGTCAGCATAAGATGTATTATAAACCTGATGATTATAGTGTTACATTGATGAGTAAGCCATATACATTAGGAAATAGAAATAGACTGATTTTAGCTATTTTGCATCGATCATGGTCTCATGAGATGCCAGATTTTATTTTAAATTCACATTCGTTATTTTTTGGTCGTTTTTGGGAATGTGGCATACTTGGATTCACATTGCAAGATGATGATACACGGGAAGAGTATGGTTCCCATCCGTGTGGAATTGTTGGTTCGCCACATATCATCAACACGTCAATGATCCTGATTGGACAAACAGCGGTCAATGATATCCGCTTTTCATGTAAAATACGTTTCTGGGGTAGTAATTCTGAAATAGACGACTTCATTATGAAGAACAAGATGGATTCGATTATACGAGTTGAAATCATTAAAGAAATGATACAAGATGCGCTACACATAAATATAACTGAAGATTCTCTTGAGACAATGTGTGGCGAATTACGTACGAGAATTGATCTTGACACTTCCATGTATAGTTATCACCTAAGACCATTATTAGAAGCCTTGCTGTCAAAGGGAGAAACAGGATTGGAAGATGTTGCGTATTGATATATTGTGAAAGACCTATACTCCAATTCCTATAATATATGTACCCTATGATAGGTTAAGAGTGGGGAGACGTTTACGGTAAGGCGCGAGACGCGGGCCGGCAGGCAGATTAGATTGAAGCGTCGAAAGGCTTGGACGTATGTGAGAGCGCGGAGCGTTTCGTTTGAGATTTGCGTTGCGACTTCTAAGAACTCTATTAACCGAAAAACTGTATTTTTGATATTTAAATTGGTTTCATTGTTTTATGTTGCAAATAAACTTTATATTTTAAAGAAGTTCTGGTCATTTATTACAATTAATAATTGGCAAATATCTTAAAACCGGCAAATGCAAATTTTTTAAGTATTCATTCATTTTTTTTTATCAAATTTTGAATCCTAATAATGGAAAATATTCAACGCATTGTCTTTAAAAATATAACTTTTACAAGTTTAATAGCCCACATTTTGTTGACGATATTTTTACAACATAAGATCAAAAACATTTTTAATTTTAATCTTTTTACAGTTTAAAATCTCTCGATAACTTAAGGATACTGTTTACCCAGGATTAATTTTTTTTAATTTTAAAATTACTAATTCAATTTCTTTTTTAAATACAGCTTAATTCTTCAATAACACAGTTTTATTTCTTTTGTATTTTACTAACATCCGGTGATAAGAAACGAACGCATTCCTTTCTCACGATAGATGCTACCTTGTGTAGCGGGTCCTAAATTCAAAGATTTGGGACCTGGCTCATTAGCTAATTAACACACTCCATGCTTTTCTTCCATTCTCTTCGCGCGATCAAAGTGCGAAGAAAGTGGAAGAAAGAGAAAAAAAACTTTGGAGTTAAAAAACGATGAGAGAAACAGAGAGAGTAAGAGTAAAGACTGAGCACCATTGCTATTTTTTTAAATTCATAGAAAAAAGTGGGAATTCTTTCCCATTAACGAAGCATTTGAAGTTGACAAAGGGAGAGGATTAGATACTTCTCGTGCGCGACATGTCTTTAGCAAATATGACCTGGTCTTGGCCCTTAGGCCGGGCTAGCGTTATCTTTTTCTTTTACTTTATTTAACTTCACTAAAATTACTACAAATAAATAATTTCAATTAAATAAAAATTTTTAAATGTAATAAAGATTCAAGTTTAGTGGATGTTAGTTTTCTTTTCGGGTTTGCGTAATCGCGTAACATTTACTTCAGTTATAAAAAGGAAATGGTGATTTAAAATTTTTCAGTTACTTATTTATTGAAAAAAAAAGAAATTATAGCTTAAATTTAATTTTTAATTAAGTTATTTTTCTATTGTTTTGCTACGTGATTTTTTTGTTTTTAGTATTTAAAAATTTCTCAAACGAGTGATAGAGTCCATGACTCTCTCGAGATTTTTTTTATCTTGTACCCAAGAAAAGGAAGCAGAAAGTGGAGAGGACACAAGGAAAACAAGGATAATCAGGAAATGCAGCAATGCAGCCAGGCCAATTGGAAGCAAATTGGAGGCAAATTGAAAAGTTCATCGCCAGAAGTCATTTAAAAATATGTTAGATATTGTAGAAGAACTTATAGATAATCAAGTGCCAACTGCAGAAGTGTCAGTAACCATTGACGGATTTGCTCAACAATTTGAAAGTTAAATTTCATGACTGCAACACTCCAAAAAATGAAGTTTCAAATTTTGACAAGTTTACCAAAAAGTTAGAAAATGAATATCAATCAGCTATTCTGAACGAGGACTATTTCCAAGCTATTAAAGGTGTGGTAATGATACCCGACTAAAAAGCATCAGCTATAAATACTGTCAAAAAGCTCAAAGTTTATGATCCCTTGTTTGTGCCAATATTTAGTACTAAGTATTCACAATCTGAACACCTTACATTTTTAATATAATATTTTTAATGTAATCTGTTACATTATAACCAACGAATGATTATATTCATTGCTATAAAAACATTTATCAAATTATTAGATGATTGTATTAACAATTGAATTGTTGACTTTAGGGTGATGTTACGTGACAAAATTTTGGTTTTCATTTTTTTCAAAAAACAATTCTAATTTAACTAACAACATTACTTATTTAAAATAATATTGTTTTCTCTAAATTCTTTTTTATTATTAAATCCAGTGATAAGTAACAATGCATTCCTTTCACACGGTCCCTGCAACTTATAAGCTGGGCTTTGGATCGAAAGATCCAAGGTCTGCCTCATTAGCTAACTAATTACAGCATTACACGCTTTCTTTCGCTTTCTTCGTGCAAACGGAGTGCGAAGAAGGTAAAAGAAAGAGAGAGAGAGAGAGAGAGAATGATTGCTTGCGCGTTAAAGACTTGATGAGTAAGTGAGAGAGGAGATCAAGCTTAATGACCATCACTCTAACTTCAAACGCGAGAGTGGGAGCTCTCTCCTATTGGTCTCTAGGTCAAGGGTCCGCGTTTTTTTTGTGTTTGAAATTCTTTGTGTTGATTAGTGTAAACTATTATTTTTTATTTAAATGTTATTAAAAACCGAAGATCTTAAAAGAGCTAGGACTTAGGACTTACATTATTGGCTTACATTATTATTTCAAAGTTCATGTGAAATGGGAGAAAATAAGCCATCGAAAAACAATTTCTGACTTGGCGAAAAATAAATAATTTCAATTTCCATTTAATACATATATGAACCGGTCGTTCCTGGTTCGATTCTTGGCACCGTCGCTTTATTTTTCTGGTTTTTTCTCGAATACTTTCCTCCTTATAAATGGCGTCCAATAAGCTATTTAATAGTAACGAATTATATTTTTTAAATTTTAATTAATAGGAAGCAGAATTAGACGAGATATAAAAGAAAATCATCGAACTGCAAGAGAAGAATCATCTCAAATAAATAGCCGAGAAGGATGAAATAAGAAGAGAAAGTTATATAAATGATTGGATTAATAGGGTTGTGTCTGACTTCATAAAATTCAAAAAGGAGAATCATTTATAAAAACGTTTAGGGATACCTGATATCAGACCCACTAACGCTTCTAAAATGGCTTTCTTTAAAGGCAATAGCGCTAGGAAAACCTACCGACCTGCTCCAACGTACGACACGACCTGGGTAAAAGACGATGGAGTGGAGTCTTCTTATCATGATGCACGACGACAATTGCAACCCTCGAATAGAGGCCGCGGAAAAGGACAGCGAGCAACAGGCTCTCGAAAGGGATTTAATTCTAAGCGTTTTGAAACGCATCGCGAGACTAAAAGCAACGAAACTTTTAATG
This sequence comes from Anastatus disparis, assembly GCA_017163975.1. Classification (NCBI taxonomy): domain Eukaryota; kingdom Metazoa; phylum Arthropoda; class Insecta; order Hymenoptera; family Eupelmidae; genus Anastatus; species Anastatus disparis. The sequence goes on from JAFFSR010000227.1 coordinate 4,438,563, forward strand.
AGTTAGGACGCGAATTGAAGGATAAACTATTTTCTGGAGTGAAGAATAGCGCATCGGCGATGGACCGACTCGATGCAGTTAACACAACTAAAGCAGTAACGATTCCAGTTACTTTAAGATCTATTGGATTTGCCACATTACACATATTTACTACTTTGTTTGAATTTAATAACGTTCCTGTGCGTGGCACAATCTATCAACTTTATAGAGTAGGCTTGGCATTGTTTCAAGCTAAAGTCCAAGTCATACAGCGGGCAGTAGTTACTATATTAAGTAACGAAGATGATTATCGTCGCAATGCGATGAGTGAAGACTGGATTCAGGCTGCTAAGAGTGTGATCGCGATTCCTGATCAACTAAGCCTAATAATAAATGTAATTGGGAAGATAAGGACATTTTTGAAGATCACAATCGAAGAGAGGTTTTTTGGTGGCGGGGGACAGTCAGATTGTGCTTTACTAATTTTATTTATTTTCAGGTTTCTTTCCAGCTCTCTCCTATTGGTCTCTAGGTCAAGGGTCCGCGTTTTTTTTGTGTTTGAAATTCTTTGTGTTGATTAGTGTAAACTATTATTTTTTATTTAAATGTTATTAAAAACCGAAGATCTTAAAAGAGCTAGGACTTAGGACTTACATTATTGGCTTACATTATTATTTCAAAGTTCATGTGAAATGGGAGAAAATAAGCCCTCGAAAAACAATTTCTGACTTGGCGAACAATAAATAATTTCAATTTCCATTTAATACATATATGAACCGGTCGTTCCTGGTTTGATTCTTGGCACCGTCGCTTTATTTTTCTGGTTTTTTCCCGAATACTTTCCTCTTTATAAATGGCGTCCATCGTGAAGCCACCGAAGATCTTAAAAGAGCTAGGACTTAGGACTTACATTATTAGCATACATTATTATTTACTTACATTATTATTTCAAAGTTCATGTGAAATGGGAAAAAATAAGCCCTCGAAAAACAATTTCTGACTTGGCGAACAATAAATAATTTCAATTTCCATTTAATACATATATGAACCTGTCGTTCCTGGTTCGATTCTTGGCACCATCGCTTTATTTTTCTGATTTTTTCCGGAATACTTTCCTCCTTATAAATGGCGTCCATCGTAAAGCCACCGAAGATCTTAAAAGAGCTAGGACTTAGGACTTAAAGTATTGGCGAATCAAGAAATAAGTTGTCGTTTGAATTTAGAATATGGCCCAGTTATGATAATTTCATCATATACGGGAGAGCGAGTTGTTTTTAATGAGGGGGATTTCAACAAAGTACTTGCGTCCGCGTCTAGTAACGCTAATTACGATGAATATGCCGCTCTGTGCAATGAAATTCTGGGGGTATTAAAGGACGATCCTATTCGAAAATTATTAGGGATCAAAACGTGTGAAAAAAGGAGATAACCAATTGACGTTACAATTCGCGTGCCACCGTGGTGAAGGAAGAACATCCATCTTGAGATTTTATTCCTTCTGTCGCGAGCGGCCGAGCTGGTTAGAGTAACTATTGATGTTAAGAGTAGCCGAAAGTTAGTTAATGCAAATAAATTAATTTTACATGAACGAAAAAATTAATAATATTTTCCATTTCAGAGTTCTACATATAAAAAAAATAAAAAATGCAGTTCATTTTATTCATATTATTAACTATTGTTAGAAGAAATTTTTTAATTATTGATATGGTTAATCATAGATATGGCTTACAATAAAATATTATTTGATGATTACAAAGAAAAAAAAAGAAATAACAAACTTAGATATGTTCACTAACGTAAATTCGAAATTTGTATACACAGAAAAACAGTTTAGGGCTGAATTCAAAGACTTATATTTTAACATTTTGAAAGAAAAATGCAAATTAGAAAAGAAAAATAATACTGCTCATGCTTTGCAAAAATAGCTTGTGAAAATTTAATACTATCGAAAGAAAAGTCTAAATTATATCACGATAGATTCATAAAACCTGTAGAATTTCAAATAGGTGATAAAGTATGGCTTATAAAAGAGCCAAAACCAGGTAAATTAGAAAAAAATCAAAACCTGGGACCTTTTGAAGTATTAAAAGTCCACGAAAATAGCAATATCTCTATAGATTTTAAGGGTGGCTCAAAATTAGTTCATGCAAATAAATTAATTTTACATGAACGGAAAAATTAATATTATTTTATGTTTCAGAAAGAAAAAGGAAAAGAAAAAGTAAAAAAAAATGCTGTTCATTTTATTATCTATTGTTAGAGAAAATGGTGCAATTATTGGATTTAATTGCGAATCTACGGATCCGATCATCACTACATATTCACTATTAGACACAGGAGAATGTGATTTTCAGCAAGAAAATATTACAATGACCAACTCTACAATAAAATTATTACAAATAGCGGAATTTAAAAAAATTAAGGTTATACAATGTAAAATAGAAATTCAAAGAACGGTTTTTCATTGCGGGGTGTTCAGTCACCTTGGATCCACTGCTCATGCTTTGCAAGAATATCTATACGAAATAAGTCATGAAAAATGCAAATTTATTCATGACACAGGAATATTTAAATTCGATAATATTCATACTATAGCCGATCTTAAAATAAATTCTACAAAATCAATAGGAATAGATCTCGCAGGCTCAGTAAAAGATAAAACATGCATAGGAGCATCGTACGCAGACAACTTCGGATTCTGGGACATATAAAAATAACATTATTAGAAGAATGTGCTCAAGTAAGTCTAAAAAATGATAAGATTAGATTAAATTCGAGAACAGTATGTAAATTTTCGGATCAACATTGCATTGATTCACAAGCAGTATATACTTTTTGGGCACACTTACCTACAGAAGAGGGTTTCAAAACAGAATATGAGACTTTATACAGAGGCCCTGCAACTATTATTAATTCACCTAATCAAAATCCCGTATATACCGTAAACACAGAATCAGTAACATTTTCTTTGTCCGCTTTAAATAATGTAAAAATTTGCGATAGAATAATAAGAAAAACGAAACGCCCTAAACTATTTATTTTAGATACATCTTATAATAAAATATTATTCGACGGTAATACGATAAAAAAAGATGTAACAAACGTAGATTTATTTACATATATAAACTCAAAATTTGTATATATTGAAAAACATTTTAGGGCTTATCTCAAAGACTGATATTTTAACATTTTGAAAGAAAAATGCAAATTAGAAGAAAAAAAAATAATACGCGAATCTCTATTTCTTGCATCCATAGCTCTCGACGAATTCGCCTTTAATATTATGCAAAAACCAGAATATTCATTTTATTTAATAAAATGTACACCAGTAGAAATACAGCTACAATTACCTGTATCAACAAAAACGAAACATGATTTTTAACACCAAAGACATATTACTGAAATCAGAATCAGAAATAAATTGTGATTCAATAATCCTGCAATATTATGAAATCAGAGAAAAATTTACAAGAATTACAACGATATATCATGTTTCCTTGCGAAAGAATCTTGCTAATGCTAATCATGGGAAGTGGGAGGCGCTTTGTGGTCGGCAGCTAGTTCATATTGCTTCCGCGTCAGTTTGCAATGAACAACTACTCTGGCAAGTCAAACAAGATCTCACGGAAGAGAAGTCGATTGTCAAGTCCAGAAAAAGACCAGGAAAACAGTTCTCTATCACTATCAGGTTGCACCACGTGTACAAAACAATCTGAGCAAGTTAATAACTTCGAGAACCTTGCAAGTTATTGTATCACTCTTGAACGATCGGACACATCGGCCTTAGTAAGTTATCATTTACATGCTTTCTTAGAATTTAAAGAGTTTTTGTTAGTCGAAGAGTTGCGTCAATTTTTGTTTGATATATATAATGAACCATCACATATAATATACAATCATGTAAGTCACATAAATCGTGTTTAAAATATATTACTAAAGAGGATACAAAGATATATACTAATATTAAAATTGCTGATGTATATATTAAGTACTAAAAATGTAAGTACTAAAAAAATAAGTACTAAAATATTTTTTTTCACTGATCCTTTTGTTATTGAACACGGCTTTTGTTATCAGCAAGGTAGGAATATACAATATACTTTTCATTTAAATCATTTAATAATATCCTTTAATAATTCTAATAGTGAGAACGATATATGTATGAGAGAATATACTCTTTATTTAAATCATTCAATAATATCCTTTAATAATTCCAATACTGAGAACGATCTCACTCAATCAAATATTGGCGGAGCATTTCCACTCTTTTATTCAATCATTTACTTGAACATTTTAAATCTAACTAAATCTACTTATTCACTGACTTACATACATACTTATTCATTTTAATTTAGTTCTGGTGAAAGCCAAGACTTAACACCATAAATGTTATAAACTATAAGAATATTAGAAACCGCGCAAAATATTAACATTTATCATTTTATAGAAATAGTCAGTAAAAAAATTCAAATAAGAAATGTTAGGTTGTCAAAAATCGAACAATTTTGAAGTTGGATTCGTGAATTTGAATAGAATTTAGTATTTTGTAACTACCATAAAGCTTGAGCCTTGCTACATTAATAATTAGTAATTTTTTTTATCATTTACGTTTTCATTTTAATTTGTGTATTTAAAAATATGAGATTTTGTTAAAATTAATAAATTTTAACTTTGAATTGAGATTGTGTTCCCATTTATTTACTTTTCCTACTACATTAAGTCAAACGAAAAATATAGAACGTAAATTTGTAAAAAGTCAGAATTAAAATAAATCTTAATTCTACTTGTAAACCATAAATGTAGAAAAATGATTGTAGAATCCCCTCTCGTAGCTCTCACTATAGTCGGTCTAGACCTAATAATATTAGTAATTAGACGGTTTCTTCGGCATTATATAATGTCTAATCTCCCGTCTTAACATTATAATTATGAATCATTTGATTTAAAATTAAATTAATATGTTAAGGTGAAGGAAATAATTCATTTAGTAAAATCATTGGATATATCAATGAAATTGTTGGTCTAAAACTAGTTGGCCAGTCTAAGCGTCACCGATCTTTAAGAATTTGTATCGATAATGGTTCCAATAGGCTTATTCGCATTCTATTTTGGAATATTATCTCTCAATATGAAGTACAATTAAAAGTTAATGAGGTAATACAAGTGTTCTGTGAGCAGATTTTTTCCCTTAAACCAATCACCACAAAAAAAAACACACTCAGAAAATAAGCTATTTAATAGTAACGAATTCTTTTTTAAATTTTAATAGGAAGCAGAATTAGACGAGATATAAAAGAAAATCATCGAACTGCAAGAGAAGAATCATCTTTTTGATTTTTGATTTTTCAGTTCTTTTTTAAATTTTTATTTAATTAACAATATTACTCATTTAAAGTAATATTGTTCTGTCTAAATTTTTTTTTATTTTTAAAAATATCCAAAATAAACACAAAAGAAACCTTTAATCAGCGTATTTAGTTATACGAACATTAGCCAACTATTGCATATATCATAGCAATATTAGTTTAAGATTAGTTATCAGTTTTCAAATGGTTTAAAATGTCTATGTTAAACTCAGATGTGCACTTCGATAGATGTAACCCTTTTAATATCAAAGGGCGTTACAAAAGAAATAACTTGAGATGGATGTCCAGAGACATTTTGGATTTATTTCCAAATCTTCATCACAGACAAAGAATATGTTATGTTTGTAGAAATAGAGCAAAAGCTTTAATTCCTTCAGGTAAATACAACATTATTCATTATAATTATTCGATAATTTTTGTGAAATTTCATAGTTCAATATCAATATCTCTTGAAAATTCGAGCAGCAGAGGAAGATCTTCTTCAACATAAACTATCGCAACTTTATTATATATAGGCTTATTATATCGTTTGTTATCCAATTTATTATTGCATACAATACATAATATTACAACCAATTATTAACTAGGGCATTACATAATATTTATACCCAAGTTGACGGATTCGTAAGAGAAAGATCTTCTTCAACATAAACTATTGCAACTTTATTATATATAGGCATATTATATATATATATTCTTATCCAATTTATTATTGCATACAATAGACATAGCAACACTTCTTGAAGTGCAACCAATTATTAACTAGGGCATTACATAATATTTATACCCAAGTTGACGGATTCGTAAGAGAAAGATCTTCTTCAACATAAACTATTACAACTTTATTATATATAGGCATATTATATATATATTCTTATCCAATTTATTATTGCATACAATAGACATAGCAACACTTCTTGAAGTGCAACCAATTATTAACTAGGGCATTACATAATATTTATACCCAAGTTGACGGATTCGTAAGAGGAAGATCTTCTTCAACATAAACTATTGCCACTTTATTATATATAGGCATATTATATATATTCTTATCCAATTTATTATTACATACAATAGACATAGCAACACTTCTTGAAGTGCAACCAATTATTAACTAGGGCATTACATAATATTTATACCCAAGTTGACGGATTCGTAAGAGGAAGATCTTCTTCAACATAAACTATTGCAACTTCATTATATATAGGCATATTATATATATTCTTATCCAATTTATTATTGCATACAATAGACATAGCAACACTTCTTGAAGTGCAACCAATTATTAACTAGGGCATTACATAATATTTATACCCAAGTTGACGGATTCGTAAGAGGAAGATCTTCTTCAACATAAACTATTGCAACTTCATTATATATAGGCATATTATATATATTCTTATCCAATTTATTATTGCATACAATAGACATAGCAACACTTCTTGAAGTGCAACCAATTATTAACTAGGGCATTACATAATATTTATACCCAAGTTGACGGATTCGTAAGAGGAAGATCTTCTTCAACATAAACTATTGCAACTTTATTATATATAGGCATATTATATATAGGCATATTATATATATATATATATATATATATATATATATATATAAAAGGAATTTATAATCCTAATATACCCTTTATGGAAATTAACAAGGAACCTTTTGAATACAATTACAAATCTATTAAATACAATAGTGATTTGATAGCCGATATTATTATAAAATTTTCGAAAATATCTTTTATTGAGTGTTTAGTGTTGGATCGACTTAATAACGTCGAAGAATCGGCAATAAGAGCTCTCAATGAATTTATAATAATTCAAAATTTTACATATAACCTTTCAGTAATTAAATAAGCAATAGAAGAATTAATGAACAAATCATTTATAATTGAAAAAACTCTTTTTTCTTTGCCCGTTAATAAAGTCGATGTACCATATTTAATGGTCAACATAATTTTTATATTCATTCAATAATATTGATTACTGAAATTTTAACTCTAAGAAGAGAGTTCATACATAAAAAAATACATAGAAATTTTATGTATTTTTTGAGGTTAAAAAGCATGCTTTTATTTAATATGGATTTAATATGGAACGTAGCAATGCCTAATATTGCCCATAATTATAATCACTTTTTTTAAATATTGTCTTATCTCTCTTTTTATTTTTTATAAATGAATCGTACATAATTCTTTTACTAAAAACCCTTGTGAACAATAATTCATTTTTTATACCAAACTTTATCACTCATTTTTTTTTCTTTTTTCTTTTTTAAAGATATAAAGATAAGATTTTATATTTTAAATCATGGCACTATTGTTTCAGTTTTTCAAGTTTTTTTTTATTGCTAAAAATGGCTATCATGTATACATCTGATGCTGACTTTGATGAGTTTACGGACAAAGATCCAACAACGTAAGAACATTTTCAAAATGGAAATTTTTATTATAAACATTATTTAGTTATTAAGTTTATGTTCGTGTTGGATTTTTTATATAAAGAATTTAATTTAGATTTTCAACGAACAAAATTCTTAGCTTTGAAGATCATCTATATTTAACAAATTTATTAGCTTTGAATTTGAATACATTAGTTACTATATTCAAATTCAAAGCTAATCAATTTATTCGTTGAAGATCATGAACACTTAATTCTTTGTGTATTTACATTCTCATATAATACCAGATATTATTTCTTATTTTTACATTTCTAGATACTCATCATCGAAATATATAATTTTCTTTACAGAGAACTGATAGGATATGTGAATCATGTCATTGCACCGGGATAAGTCGACGCAGTACTACGTACGACTTTCGTGTGGCTACACAATTTGACCGCTAGATTTATACCTACAGTCAGTTTTTCTAACATTAAGTGATAAAATAAAACAAGTGAAAATATAGGAAAATATATTCTCGATACTAAAAAACATTAAAAAAAGCAAAAAAAATAAAAAAACAAAATAAAAAGTCAACAGAAATTTACTAAACTTTTAAGGACTTTTTTTCATTTTATTTAACGTCGCTGTATTTAAGCTATCATTACGATACTTATCAGCGACGGAGATCATCAGCGTGTTTAGCACGTGTAACTTACAGCGGTACTTAAAATTAGCCGAAAGCGGGACTAGAACCCGGGGCCACCCGAGATTACAAGTCCATCGCTTCCTATTAAAATCATCATTCAGAAAAGCACTGTTGTTGAGTACTTGGAAGTACATGTAGTACAATCAGCTACATTACTTGTAGAAAAGCCGAATGAGGTAACCTTTGATACCATAAGCACTGCTACTGGAGAAATATGTAAGTTATAATTTGAAATTCTTTTAATTTTTTTTTAAATAATTTTAATATCAAAGTTAATTTAGATTATTTAAGGTACTTAAATTTTATTTAACGTCGCTGTATTTAAGCTATCATTGCGATACTTATCAGCGACGGAGATCATCAGCGTGTTTAGCACGTGTAACTTACAGCGGTACTTAAAATTAGCCAAAAGCGGGACTAGAACCCGGGGCCACCCGAGATTACAAGTCCATCGCTTCCTATTAAAATCATCATTCAGAAAAGCACTGTTGTTGAGTACTTGGAAGTACATGTAGTACAATCAGCTACATTACTTGTAGAAAAGCCGAATCAGGTAACCTTTGATACCATAAGCACTGCTACTGGACAAATATGTAAGTTATAATTTGAAATTCTTTTAATTTTTTTTTTAATAATTTTAATATTAAAGTTAATTTAGATTATTATTACCGATTTCAGCTATCAAGGGTTATGTAAAAACCAAATTTGTTAGGTCAGACAGCAGATTTCAAACGATGTCGTATGGATGCGGGTCAATAACAGATGGGCAATATAAAGTAACTGTCCAAGTAGCTAATTATGAACAGCTCAAATTAGAGAAAGGGGTCTATGTGAGAGTTGTTAGAAACATCATGAACAATGGTAAAATATTCATAAAAGTATAATAATCATAACTTATTACTTAAATTTTATATAGCTTATAAAAATTATATATATTTTATCATACAACTTTATATATTTTATTTTAATTTCATCTTTTATTACAACTTTATATCATTTATTAAAAATTTAGACAATTATTGATTGTTTTTTTTTATGGATTACTTAAGATTTCATGCAAAGATAACACTGGCATCACTCCAGACTACGAACATGATGTGATGACTGCTGACATAAATTTAAATCTAAATATAAATAAAAATTAATATTAAAATAATTTATTTATTTATTTTCAGAATTGCCAAGTTTGGAAAACACCTTATAACCAGGAGCACCACAACGATGATGCCCTTAAGATCATGGAGGTTAGCTAATGTCTTTCAATATTTTGCGGAAAGGAGGCGTTTTCCAAACGCTGAAAAGGACGATTTTTTTAAGAAACAGTATATTGGCAATACATATAGTTTGCCAATAAATGGACCCTATACATCCAAACCTAAATATGGCCAGGTCGTGGACTCATTGATAAACGTGTATGAAGGAGCTATAGTCGCGAGATTGCATCCGTGGAACTTTTCACCATGCTACTCCCTAATGTATCGGATTCTCAAACACAATTTAAAAAATAGTGTTATAAGTAAAATATCAGAAACCCGAAAACAAGCCCCCACCACTTGTAGTTGCCAACCAAGATACTGGCTACGCAGCACAGCTGTTTCAAAAAGAAACACTGACTGGCGATGAGTATGCAAGAAAGCAATACAACCATAATAAGCAAAGATTATTTTACTTTTGGGTCACAAATTTGAATCAAACTTTATAATCTCTAAAAAACTAAAATAAATAATATGTATGTATGTATGTTATCTTAATAAAAATTTTTTTTAATTGTTATTGAGCCTAAACTTATTTACAAAACTAAATAGTTTTTGTAAGTTTGGCAATAATCCCACGACTACGTAATGGGATATCATCTTATATTTTTTTATTAAAATGTGTTCGGTACTTGTTTTTGTTTTGTTGTTTATAAAAATTAACTATTTTATTTTGTTCTACAAATAATTGTGATTACATGTTTTTTTTTAACATCTTATCCAATCATTGTTTAAATTCAACCGTATTCTATTTAAACATGATTCATGAACAACAGTTCCTATCAGATTTGTAGAATAATTATAATTTATATTTACATTATGAGTTATTTTAAACAGGAAACTTTATTTATACAAAGACACTGCATTCAAAATTATTAGTTTAAATTGTATCGTCTCAAAAATTATGTTTAACTCTAAATCATTTTAAAATAATTTCTTTATATAAATTTTATGCTCATCTTGTAAACATTTAAGATTTAAATTTTAACTTTATCATTATAGTACATATAAATTTAATGACCTCAAGTTACAATTAAAATTATGTTTAATTTTGGGCACGAAACAATTCGAAATTTTTTATAAATTCATTGATATGATCATAGAGGGTCCAAAAGATCGACGAGACCAGGCTAAACAAACTCTGGAAGCGGTAACTGCAGGAAAGGTTTCCAAATTATATATTAAAGTTGCCGAATGGAAAATGTTGTTAAGTAATGTTAAGTCTTCTGAGAGAAGTTCCTATGAAAAAAGATGTAAAGATCTTTTCATGAGAAGAGATTTTGCAAAAATTTTGCTAAATGCAAATTCAACAGAGAAAGAGGATTCCTGGCTCTTTGAAATGAATAATATTATGAAGAATATCGTTAAAGAGCGTTTTTTTTATGAAAAATTCCTCAAACTGTGGGAAAATGAAGAAAAAAAAAAAAATTTTCTGATGTAAGGATAAGAATTATATATTTAAAACTAATATTTTCACCACCGCTCTTATTATTAATCATCTGGGTAATATTTCTGATTGGAGTTAGAATTAACGATTTATTAAAAATTACTGCAAAAGTGCACAAGGTAAATATTTTTAATACCAGTTTATTTATATAACTATGCTTATAATATCTAATGAAATTGTATTTTAGATTCAGAAGTTTTTAAACAAGTGCGGTATCTTTGTGCACGAAAGTACTATAATATTTGTGTGCAAACAGAGCGATTTGTTGCAAGTGAAAGAGGATAAAACCATTTTCGAAAGTCCCAGCTTGTTAAGCAAAATCTACAAAACCGATTTAAAATTTATAGCAACGTTAATTTCAAGGGACATAAATGAATACGAAAACTTTAAAATTCCGTTTCTCCAATCTTTAAATGTAAGAATTATTAATAGTGTCTTAATGAAGAATCAGATTCTTAGAGCAATAGTTTTTCCTAAATTGCCTAGGTTTGTATTTATTATTATTCATATTGGTATTAATGGTTTCGAGTATGAATTAATATGCTTACGCCGGGACCGCTGCTTGAGTCTTGATGTAATTACATCAGGATTCTTGTTGCGGTCCTGGCGTAAATACATGCGTTCTAATAATATTCATATCGTTATTAATTATTTGTTAGCTTATGCAATAAGAAATGTGCTAAACTTTTGAGCGACTGGTGGGTCTCATCAAATGAAAAATGATGTAAAGAATTCATATACAATTATGAAAACAGCAATCAATCAGTCGATTATAGAAAATGGATGAACAGCTTAAGAAAAACAAAAGAAGAAGAAGAAGAAGATCTTCAGGAACGAGGGATCATAAAAAAAATGAAGAAGAGTCTAATATGGCTGCTATCGCAAGAATTCTTAATAAATATTTAACCCCTTGAGAGAGGTATAATCCAATTAAGGAATTGAAAAAGCGGTACAGTTTCTTAAACAAATTAAAAGAAAATACTCAATAGGTTGGTTATATTCTGATATTTATAATGTATCCGGCAAAACGGTCCAACTGTAATTTCTCTATTCACAATATTTCTTATTCTTTTTCAAAAGGAAATATGACAATATCGGAAAAAGATCCTGATATATAGATATATAAAAATAATGTTATTCTTTTTAGCGGACAAGCCCGTTAAAAAGGCAAAAATGGCCGTTCCACCTGGACCAACGCAAAAGTCAGCTAAAAAATTGGAAAAGAAGGCTGTAGCTAGAGCAGCAACTTCCGCTGAATCTGAGCGTCCCGCTAAATCTTCCAGGAAACGTGATAAGAGCTCAAAAGGTAAGTCTCTCGGCTGTACTGGTAAAATTACAGTAGGACCGTCCAGAGATGGCCACTGTAATTTCCACGACTTTACGTCGGTATAGTCTTTAGGGTCCCGATGTAAGGCAGGATATTTGTTACCCGATGCTTTTATAATTTTCTGTCTTGCACGCATTAATCGTGCAAATTACATAGAAACCGTCTGTACAGTGCAAAACATCGGGACCCCAACTAATATACCAATGTAATTGATACAGATTACATAATATTTAAGTAAATATATAAATAAATAATGTTACTCTTTTTCAAAAGGAAAAGCTAATAACAAGGACCCTGAAGGAAAATCCGAAGAAAAAGAAGAGTAAGTATCTATATGGACAGTTGACAGTTGAAGGATTGAATTTCGATTGTGCTTTTTTTTTACATAAACGCCATTGACAGCTCAGTCCTTCAACCGTGAACATGGCCCATTCCAAGTAAGAGATTTTATTAATTTTTAATTATATTTTGATTGAATATACAATTAAAAAATGATTAATAAATAATTAATAACTCTAAAAAAAAATTTAATTTTCAGGCTTGCAACTACGAAACACTTATTTACGAGGGCCACCACCCAAATGATGCCAGTTAAAGCGTGGAGATTATGGAATGCTTTCCAATGTTTTAAAGAAAGGAGGCGGGTACCTTCTGCATATAAGTGTGAGCAGTATAAAAGGCTATACATCGGCCACGCTTACAGCCAACCATTACATGCCCAGCCGTTTGAGACAAAATATCAAGCGAAAACGGGAGTAGTGCTCGATTCCTTGATCAATTTGTTCGAGGGTGCGATTGTAAAGCGGCTGAATTCGTGGAATTTCTCGCCGTGCTACTCACTGATGTATTATGTGCATCAATTGTAAGTAATAAAATTATTTTTTATTAGAATTTTTTCAAGTTAACCTCTTTACTTACGCCAGACCCGCGGATAGAGTTCGGATGTAATTATATCTAAATCCTATCCGCCGTCCCGGCGTAAATATATAAATCCATATTCGGGATCATAGAGTTGAAAAATCATATACTTACACCAGGACTGCGTATACAGTCCCTATTAGTCGTAATTACGCAAAGACTCTATACGCAGTCCTGATGTAAGTATATGATTTTTAACACTGAATGATCCCAAATATGGATCAATATTTTTACGCTAGGACAGCGGCTAGGATTTAGATGTAATTACATCCGGACTCTAGGTGCTGGCCTGGCGTAAGTAAAGAGATTCACACGTAGAACAATCACAAGTATATAGATGCATAGTCAGGATTATTCCGAGTTGAAATTCTATACTTACATCAGGACTGTGGATAAAGTTATAATGCAATTACATAAGGACTGCAGCCACTATCCTGGCGTAAATATACAAATGCATTCTCAAAACAATCACTGTTTCGAGTATGCATCGGTATAAATACACGGAACGGTGCCTACAGTCCTTATGTAATTACATTAGAACTCTACCCGCAGTCCTGATATAAGTATATGATCATAACTCACTTCGAATTTTTTTTAGACGTAAACAAAATGATGAAGACGTTCTGGAATTCATCCGCAGAATGGATGAGACGAAAAGCGACGGTACAGCTAGATACCTGGCGAAAAAAAACATGATGTCGAAACTATTTAACGCCGTCCTTATGCAGAGCGATGATCCTGAAGAAGAGGGATACGTAAAGATGCCAGACCCAATCCTGAATCAGTGGAGACGCCGATTTGACGCTATGAAGAGTAGGGAGGAGATTTCAAAAATACTTAAATTTCCAAAACGATACGATATCGAAGAACGTTCTTGTCAGGATAAAAAGTGTATGATGATCCACTTTGCATTAGATACGTAAGTTTATCTTATATTATACATTTATCTTAGATTCAAACTTGTAATTCTTCCAAGAATGAATGTATATGCCTACGCCGGGACCGCGAGTAGGGTTCCGATGTAATGACATTAGAACTCTATCTACAGTCCTGATGTAAGTATATGATTTTAACTCATTTCGAATTTTTTTAGGCGTAAACAAGGAGACGACGAGGTTCTTCAATTCATCCACAAAATATTATTAATTAGGATTGTTCCAAGTATGCATCTATATACTCACGCCAGGCCCGCGTTTAGGGTCCCGATGTAATTACATCGGAACCCTAGTCGCCGTCCTGGCGTGAGTATATAGATGCATACTTGGAATTATTCACAGTAAAAATCATATACTTACATCGGGACCCTAAAGACTATACCGACGTAAAGTCGTGAAAATTACAGTGGCCATCTCTGGACGGTCCTACCGTAATTTTCTAAAAATAAATAAATAAATAAATAAATAAACAAATAAATAATGTTACTCTTTTTCAAAAGGAAAAGCTAATAACAAGGACCCTGGAGGAAAATCCACAGAAAACGGAGAGTAAGTATCTATATGGACAGTTGACAGTTGAAGGATTGAATTTCGATTGTTTTTTTTTTTTTTACATAATCACCATTGACAGCTCAGTCCTTCAGCCATGAACATGGCCCATTCCAAGTAAGAGATTTTATTAATTTTTAATTATATTTTGATTTGAAAATACAATTAAAAATTGATTAATAAATAATTAATAACACTAAAAAAAAAAATTTTATTTTCAGGACTATATCGAGTAAGCACTTAATCACGAGGGCTACCACCCAAATGATGCCGGTTAGGGCTTGGCGATTGTGGAATGCCTTTCAGTGTTTCAAAGAGCGGAGGCGCGTACCATCAGCTTATAAGTGTGACCAGTACAAAAGGTTGTACATCGGCCACACTTATAGCCAACCGCTGCATGCCACACCGTATGAGACTAATTATCAAGCGAAATCTGGAGTGGTGCTCAATTCGTTAATAAACTTGTTTGAGGGTGCCATTGTCAAACGGCTGAACCCTTGGAATTTTTCGCCATGTTATTCGCTTATGTATTGGATGCATCAATTGTAAGTAATAAAATTATTTTTTATTAGAATTTTTCAAAGTTAACCTCTTAACTTACGCCAGGACCGCAGATGGAGTCCCGATGTCATTACATCGGAACCCTACTCGCGGTCCCGGCGTAGGCATATACATTTAAACTTGTAATTGTTCCAAGAATGAATGTATATGCCTACGCCAGGACCGTGAGTAGGGTCCCGATGTCATTACATAAGGACTGTAGCCGCCGTCCTGGCGTAAGTATATAGATGCATACTTGAAACAATCATTGTAACAAATAATCATGTATACTTAAGAAATTCAGAAGTAATTACTATTTTTAGAATGGATTTGAAACTGATGGTTATTCTAATATCCCGTAACATCGGTGAATTTGAAAATTTTAACTTAACATTCTTTAATAGTGCGCGTAAAAAAGTTGTGAATAGAATCATGATCAAAAATTATATATTAAGAGCATCATTGTATCCCCATCTTCCTAGGTTTTTGTTAAATATTATTATTATTATTTTATAGCATGTGCCATAAGGAAATGATTCCTATTCTGAATGATTGGTGGTTCGAACCCAATAAAGAATGGTGTAAAGTCTGTATGCAAAAATACAGGGATAGCAGGTCTGATATATTATTAGAATTTTCCCAACAAAAATGGCCAAAAGAATTTGATTGTGAAATTGGAATAAAATTAATCAAACTTCTATTGCAAAATAATATTTTCGTTATGATAACTCAATGGATGCAATATGTTAACGAGACGATCTTAAAATCTTTAAATTTCGTGTGTACAGCAATTCTTTGCTGTCGTCAGCAAAGAAAAAGTGAATTTCTTAATTTATGATGTAAACTTGATCTATTATGATATTTATAGATTCGCAAGGCTGAAGAGTGATGAATCAATGTCTATGAATAACATCGTAAATTTTTAGCCAATGTATATGACATCATGATTGCTAAAACAATCGTGACGTCACACAATTTCAACTGCCAAAAAATTTTTCATGCAAAGACCCAATTGTAAGTAGAATATGGGTGTAAATTTATTACAACAAACTTAAGGCATAAATTATAGAATATGTTTATTTTATTAAATTTTAAATTTGATTCACAAAATAAGTTTGTTAAAAGAAATAAACTTATTAAACGGCAATATTCGTTGTGACTTTTAGATTTAAAACATTGTGATTTTGTCATTGATTGATTGTGTTACGGTATTTAAATTCATAATTGATTTTAATTTTATCTGACTGAAAAAATTGTTTTATAAGTGAAAATGCAGTTTATTATCTTCTTGCCGCCTAAAAAGCTGGTTTCCTTGCTTCTCCAAAAATTTACAAATCGAGTAAAAAATTATTGTTACATTTAAATCTTATTTTTATCATTTATTTTTTCATGCTTTAACAGTATCCTTAAATATTATATGTGTTAAAGCCTGGAAAAAATCAAATTTAAAATAATAAATTTTTTCTTACATTACTCAATAAAATATTTTTTACTTTAAATATATATTAAATATAAGACTTTGGTTCATGAATTGTTTAAAAAAATCTCATCCAATGCTTGAAATCATTTTATACTGTAAATTATATGTAATTTGCTTATGTAAAATTGAAAAGAATTTTTAAAACTGTAAATATGACAATCATTCTTATGAATTCTGTTTCAGAGTTTTTTTGAAACTAAAGTTGATTCTTACTGATAATCACTGAATTCCATTTGGACAATCATTTATTTCTGAATTATTTAAAAAATACATAAAAAAATTCACCTGCCAAAAGAAGAAAAGAAAATAACCAAGTTTCTAAAAAAACTAAGAAATTTAAAAAATCTATAGATTTATATTCTTTACTCCAAAAAGTAAGTGGATTAGAAGATAAGAAAGTAAGAGAAAGCTTAGTTTATTTAAATGTTTTTAAAGATTTGTCCAATTTAATAGAAATGAAATATTATTTATCGGGAATGCTTAAAGAAATACAAATAAATTTACAAAGTAATTATAATAGTTTAATTAAAGGAACGAATGAAGTTTATGACGCTGCTAAATCATCTATAACTATGTTAATATGTAAAGTGTACTTTTTAAATTCAACAATATAAATAAATATGTTCATAGAATATAAATAAATCCTATCATGATTTGCATACTGACCAAATAGCTGCTTTTGGGTGACAATTGAGGGCCTGGAAACTAAAAGAGGACCTAGCTAATGCTATTCAAATAGACTACGCTCGCTTTTAATTTCTAGACCCTCAATTTTCAAAAATATCTTTTTTATTAGATACAATATACGGCTGTAATATATATTTTTAAAACTTTTGAAATAAAAATAAAAAATTTGGAAAACTCTAATGTCGATATTATGCATTCCCTTAATATTTTAATTGATTCAAAACATTGAATGACATAGACAAGGGAAATTCCTTAAAATTATATCTTAAGGAATAGCTTATATACTGACTTGAAGCAAGATCAGTGATTCTTCGAATCTACAGTGTAAATACAAAATGTAACTACAATTTCGTTTAACAACACAGAATGTTGGATAGAATTACTCATTTATGAACTCTTGAACTTTAATCGCTTATAAATATTTATAAATTATTTAATACTTTCGCTAAATTTTCATATTATGTATCAAATCTGACTCGTACTTTTTTATTTTTCTTAAAATTAATTTATCACAGTATGGAACATTTAATAGTTATAACCTTATCAGTCTTTAACCTATTTTGACTTAATTGGACTGGTTTTGTTTATTAAAATTGTTCGTTCATTCGTTTAAACGCCTAAAACTTTTTTAAATGTCAAAAATTGTAAAAGATCCATTAACAATTCCGAATGTGCAACTTAAAATTTTTTTAATTCACCCCATTTAGCAATTTTTGAAATTCAAAATAAAAAATTTTGATTTTTTAGATATTTATTATTATTTTACAGACTTTTTTTTAGATAAATATCCTTTGGATGTTTGTTGACATTGAAAAAAAGAAACAAACTCATAATAGTTGGAATACGATAATTTATAATCTGGAATTAAATTATAGTTCTAATCTTAATAAATTTTCTAAAAGGCGTTTGAAAAAGTTGAAAATATGACTTTTAACCCATTTGTTTTTCTGGTATTATTCAAATTTTTTAAAAACTATAACTCGAGTTTTTTCACTGCTTTCGAAATTTATGAAAAATAACTTTTTCAGTTCAAGATTGGGAGTGAAATATGATGAAAAATAATTTTTAAAAATGCTAAAACAAATTGTACAATAAATATCCCACAACAGACAATAGTACAGTTTACATACTTTATATCATATTTGTTCTTCCGTGTGAAATAAATAAATGTTGGGCGTTTTGAAAAAAGAAAAAAAATATATTAATTCTAAGAAATGGTATAGGGCAAGACGCGCAGCATAAATAAGGAGCACATTAGAAAAAAAGTTTAATTGATCAATAGACTTGTCGGTCGCAAAACGACAACCATAGATTGAAAGTATTTTCGCTTAAAGTAAAATAAATATTTCTAATTTACATTTGGCAATCCATCTCCTTTATTTCATGCAAACAGAAAAGCTTGAGTAGTGAAACTAATTATTAACATTGGGTAATATTTGAACTTGATGATCTAGAAAGATATTCCTTGGCGATCGGTAGTGTAAATGCTGTGAATGATACTTTCTTTTTCTTGTTTCTTACTGTGTTATACAATATAAATGCATTTGATATTGAACTTTGTAAAATTCTCAGAAACATAACCCAAGTCCACTTTTTTGATCGTATTGAAGGCAAAAATTTTTCGCAGAATAGATCGTGTAGATTAACACCACCCATGTATTGATTATATTTTGAAAATTTTTCATCTTTTAATGTTGCTCCAAATGTTGTAGATAAAAGAGTAATATTTTTTAAATCATGAGTTGTGTTATTCGTTAAACTATTCTGATTGTGTTTAACTATACACGTACCTTTTGGTGTTTTTTTACTCAACCGTTTCTCTTTTTTTATCTGATCAACACGAACAACGCATGTAGCTCGTAGATTCGCTTTTTCCAATTGTATAATCAAATCAGGACTCATAAAAAGATTATTAAAATAAAGATGATATTTACTCAGCTCGTGAGGAGCTGTTTTTGTTAATAGTTCTCGTAATATTTGCATAGTCACAAGACTATCTTCAGTAATTTTACATAATTCAGATCCTTTTTTAGAATTTTTACCATAGTAGACATCAAAATCATATAAATAACCATTCGAATTACAAATAGCCCTCATTTTTATGCTAAATCTGATATCAGATGATTTAGTTTTAATAAGTGGTTCAATTAATTTTCTACCATAACATTTAATTAACATTTCATCTACCGATAAAGCTGTTCGAAAAAATCCATATTTTAATATATTTTTTCTAAAAATATTTAAAATTGGTCTAATTTTCCATATCTTATCATCGTCACTTTTATTCTGCAATAAGGCATATTTTAAATTTAATTTTATTGTTTTAAATTTTTCTTCATTCATGGCTTTGATCACAGATTCTGCCTTCAAATGAATCTTTTCAGACCAATAGTCTTTTTGTGATGTTCTTATATTGAATGACGAAAAAATAAGTATACCTACAAAAATATCAAAATCATTGGCAGTAAGAGGATAACCATTTTCATTTGTTGCATTTAAAATATAATTTTTTAACTCTGTCGAAAAAAAAACTTCAAAGAGTTCTACAAAAGATTTTTGTCTAATTTCTTTTTTATCATATTCAGATAACAGCAGCATGTCAGAAAAATCGTTATCGTAAACTTTTTCGTCAGAAATCCATTGGTATATATAATCATTTTCTACTTGATTTTGGGCCTTATTGTAATTTTCTGATGTACTTTCATAAGACTGTGTAGAAATATCAAATGACGGATTCGAATTTTCCACGCATTCTTCGCTGTCAGAATCATTTTCAGAATCTACGCAAAGAATACTACTACACTCCGAATCATAAACTGATTCATCTGAACTCACATCAAAATCTTTTATTTCTTCGTTTCCAATATTCATAATTGTCGAGCGTTTTTGAAAAGCAGATGAAGTTGTATGTTTCGAATTTGACACTTTACATAGCTAATTATGATTTTCGAAAATTTTAACAAAAACGGACAGATTAAGCCAAAATGGATTAATTTTTTAATTTATCAGTTTTTATATTTTAATAAAATTTTATGGTAAATTTTTTTAACAATATTATTTGCGATTTCATTCTATTTTATAAAAGTTACTACTCATTTGTAAACAATAATTTCTTATTGTAACATTAGCAAAAATTTTTTTCGATGTGTGTTTATTTTTTTACAATCGCAAAAAATTTTTGCAAATAATACAATACTAAATAATTAGATATTTAACACTATCAAAAAAAATTCTTTTTAAAGAAAATCTACAATGCTATAAGCACACAATAAAATCCAAACCGAAGCTTGAGAACTTGAATTCTGTTTTAAAAAATTTATTGTTTACTCAAGGCAATTTCTAAGTCGCAATTTTTTAAAATTTCCAGTTACTTGAAGATGATCGACACCTTGAGATTATTTTATAGAGCTTTTTATAAGATAACGTTGAATCATGTTACTATAGCGCCCTATTGGCTGCGTATATTTTCATACTTATCAACAAAATATTTTTTTTTATTTTCACCTTTTTAAATATTCTTACTTCATATTTTTTCTAACAAATATTTTTCAATTAAATTTAACATTTTTTATTTGCTAATTTTAATCCGATTTTTTATTCTATTTTGCTTTTTGCAGTTTTAGCATTTTAATTTCATTAATTATATATAATTATATTTAATTGTACGCAACTATATCTATAAATTAAAATACAAAAATATTTGCCGTAGCATCAATATATCAAGCTTTCATCACACATGTAAATACCTCGTTTAATGCAACGCTGTAGACACTGATGATACTGTGCGATAAGAAAACCTTACGAAGTAATTTTTCCGCTTTGATGGTTTTTTGCTGCTTTCCAATTTTTCTGACGATGAAGTCACTGTGATGTCCATATGAAGTTTTATACGTTTACAGATGATCTTCCTCTTGAAATTATTTGTAGAGTATTATACAGTTCTACTACTGCAATTGCTCGTTTCGAAGTTAAAACGAAGAAATTATACACAACCTACAAATAATTGGAATTAATTAGTTACGATCAATTGCTCAATAAATTAACAGTTAAGCCAAATAAATTTAATACAAATTGAAATATCTTAAAAATATAAATGTATTTAAAAGTAAGAATAGAAACTTGAATTATTATAATGAGTTTAAGAATTAGAAATATTTAAAATATTAGTAAATAAACGATTTCTTTGAAGAATAAGGCTTTTACTGACTTTTTTGTGAAATTGTGTAATTTTCAACAATTTTCTCACTTGGACAATTTCTTTGTATGGAAAAAATGAAAAAAAAGCCGGATAGTTTTTTGATTTAATAAATTCTATTTTTCCACCAATTAAATAAATTTAAAAAATATGCATATTATATTTTATAAAAATTAAAGTATGTTTTTTATGTCATTTTAGAGAAAGTATTCTTTTTACTGAAATTATTAGTTTTTGAGTAGAAATTCACCAAAAAATAAAGATTGATTTTCAATATTCCGTAACGTTTTATCACTTTGATTTTATCTCCCTAAAATTTTTGGTTAAATTTCTACCAGGGTGTTTTGAATACCAAATGAAACAAATTCATAGTCTGTTCTAAAATTTAATATAGGGTTAACTGCATATGCAATGGATTTAACGAAATCTGTACTGTTAAATGAGCAACAGCGATAAATGCTATCATTTTAACAGTATACGATTAAATTAACGTACAGTGTTTGGATTAAACGCTGATTTTTTTAAAATAAAAAATTGTGCAAATTTATTCTATAAATCTGTATGCATCAAATATGTATCGTAAACTTCTTACTTTATGTGCTTAGGAGAACACGCGTTGAATGCATTTTGTCTCGATGTGACTGGAAGAGACCTCACTTTCAATATGTGAAGCTGGTTACAGTGCACGAGTACGCTGCGCAGCACCTATTTGATAACAATAAAAATTTTTAATAAATCTTTAACAGACAACATTTGAATGTAAATTATTGAGTTAAGAAATAAAAGATATAAAAATTATAATACGAATTATAAAAAAGGAGATATGGTAAGTTGGTTAAAATTATCCTCTTTTAAAAAAACGATGGCCGGATGTTGTGAAACATTTTATACTAAGAACGTGATTGGTGGATTGAATAGAATCATATGATTGGCGAAAAACGAGATTTGATTTAATATAATATGCTTAAATAAAATCATCGATTTAAAATTTAATAACAAAAATCATTGATAAATAATTAAATTATAATTATTGAGTTATAGTTGGATTTTTTAAATAAAATTATCAATATAAACATCGCTAACTTCCGTTTACAAAATTCTTTTGTGTGAAGATGTCGAGAGTGCGAAGTACCGCTCTATATTCATTTGTTATTGTATATTTAAAATTAGAACATTGTAACAATTCTATGCTATTTACTTCTGAATTCTTTTTTTAAAAATTGTACCATAAAATAGTTATTAAGCAATAAATTTAGCAATAAATATTTTTTGAAAATACAGATGTTATCAACTTTTTAGCTTATAACAAGGCAAATAATTTTGTAAATTTGAAAAAAATTTAAAATATTTCGAAATATTTTAAAATAATTTATAAAAAAACCGATACGTAATACAATTTTGATAATATAATTTAATATATAAAATATTTCTAGATTGACAGCTTAAAAATTTTTTTTCAAAAATATAGTATAATACTTGCCTAAAATGTACTATTTTTAAAAGTTTTTTATTTAATTTCAAAATTTAAATTGAATCACGCTTAGAATAAACAGTTCTTCTGCAAAATAAAATAAAAATTTTTTGGTTGAAAGAATAATATAATTACTATAATTAAGAAAATATAGATTAGAATTTTTATTTTTATTTCTATTTTAAAAATAGGAACGATATACATATCGTTAAGAATGGATTTGAACTATTTTATTTTTTATATATTTTATGGATTTCATATTGTTGAAAATATTAATTTTTAAATAACTTCATTCATTGGTTATTAAGAATTTAGGATTCCAATATTACATATTAAAATTTTTCTGGCACTTATTTTAATTCTCATTTAAGATATATCTTGAAAATCAAATACGTTAGATTTATATTAAGTGTATAAAAAGCTATATATTCGTAAAATAACTTTTGACCTTGTAATAGTTTACGTTATTTAAATTTTGTAAGATTTAAGAAATGTCTAAAAACTAATCTAAAAGTTTACCATTTCTTCAATTTTTTAAAATAATAATAAGAAAATGAATATAGCGATAATATATCTTTTAAATGGGATTTATTTTTCTCGAAGTTTTCCGTGTCTATAAATTCACTGATGCCGCGTAAACTACTCTGATACATTAGTATATAACATCAATTTCTTTACTGATGCAGATAGTAGATATGAAATTATTATTATTTAATAATGAACAGAAAATAATAACACTATATTAACGGTTAATCATTAAAAATTTATATACATCTAGATTAGATATAGAGCGCGCTTGCGCGCATGGATTTTCTAGTGTAAATAAATAATGAACTAATTGAAGCAAAATTTGTTACACGATTTGGAATTGTGTTTCATATGTGATAGACTTACGATGTCACCATTTGAGATATACAAATTGGCAGAAATATCCTTTTCGCCAAGCGTAGTCTCGTCGGTAATGTAATTATTTAGTTTTCACTCAAAAATTTTTTAAAAGAACTGCATATTTTCGCACATATAGTTCGATTCTCGAATTGTTTAGAGTTCGTGGTTAATTTATGTTTTAAATTCCCTTGACCACGTCTATGCTATAAAGGATAAATATTGCAAAATTTAAATAGCCTATAATTTTTATTTTTAAATAATTATAATGAAATAAATAAATTTCTTATAGTTTATTGCAATATATTTAAAATAGAATTTAAATGTATGTAGTTTCATATCAACACTCACAAGCAATTTATATTTGACAATTTCTTCTTTAGTTTTTTCATTATTACTTTATTATACTTATTTTTATATTTTTGATCTATTTTTCAAACATTTTGCTCGATTCTATTTAGACATTTTATATTTTTGTTTTCTATACATTTTTAAAATCATTATATTTTTTCTTTTCATGCCTTAAATATTATTCCAATTTTATGAAAAAGTTGAAGAAATGGCATTGAGTTTTGGAATTTGACGCTAAGCTTTTCCAAAATTTATAAAAATTTATAAAAATATTTATTTTTTTATGTAATAGTATTCTTATTTAGTTTATTCACTTAAATATAATTATCTGTATTAGAATGTTTACTCCTAACTTCATTGTATTAGTTGAACTTCAATTTTTTAAATTTGATTTCTTTCACGTTATTATGTTTATTTCATACAAACATAACTTTTGATATGAACTTTGAAAAAATTAGTTTTATTTTATAACCGTTAGTTTTCGTGTTTCATGCATCTAGTGGATTAATAAAATAGAAAAAAAAACATAGTATATCTAAATGTGAAAATGATAGAAAAAGAATATTTGTTTCCTTAAAATGAAATATTACATATTAAGGGGATGCATCAGTCCTGTTTTACCATTTTTTAAAACAATTTTCGTTACTATGCGATATAGATATACAATATAACTGGTTGCAACGTTTCTCTTGTTCTCATGCATAGCAACAAACATGGCGATGTCAACAAATAAATATAAATTTATTAATTTTTATTTAGCACGAATAAAGCTTTTTGATGAGTTCAGGGACCAAAATAGTTGTCCGCTCTTTATTTTTCAAATCCTATGTGATTACCCATTTCAGAGAAAAATTGTTTTTAAAAATGGTAAAACAGGACTGATGCATCCCCTTAAAAAAAAATTAAATTTAAATTCTATTTTAATTTATATTTGAAAATAATGAATTATAGGTTATTTAAATTTTGCCGCATTTATTTCGTATAGCATAGTGACGCCGCCTGTTAGAGAAAAAACCTTTTATGCGTTTTTTTCATGGCTTTTAGGAACACAACTACAAACTTAATTCGAGAATGGAGCCATGTGCAAAAATTTGGTTATTTTTTTTTATATTGATTAAAATGTGATCGAAACATACATTTCTTTTAATTAAAGTCTTTTTAAAACTATTGATATAGTATATAATTATTTAAAATTTGATTTAAATACCTAATACAAAGCTTTGGCAACGATGCTATCAGACGCATTAGAAAGAGAACACATGTGACTGCCGATAATTCATTTTGCTCCGATGAGAATAGATTTCTTATTTTTTCAACAAACAAATACTGTTTATGTTAATAACTTTCACATAATTTTACTGGTTAGTTTTTTATTACTGAAAATTTTTCTATGTCTTATTAGAACAATTTTTACCAGCTTATTGGCATCATGGAGACTCAGATGCAACTGAAAGTAGTCACCGAATCTAGTCGGAAGTGTAGCTTTGGTTGGCGGCGCTTGTGAACCGCAAACATATTAGTTACAATAGCCCGCCTTTTTATGATTGTCGTTTCGACATTAATATATTTTATGATAATTCTTTTTCCCACATTTAAAAATTAACCAATAAAAATGAGTGGGCTAACGGAATCATCCAGTAATATCACATTATTTTAAAATTATAGATATATAACTATCATAGAATATGTTTCCGTTGACTACATTCAACCGTAAGGTAATCTTTCTCGAATCTTCTTTTTTAATTTCAAAATTCGTCAATTGGAATGAGAGAAATACTAAGATTGAATTTGCAGCCAAAGAACAGGGAGAGAATACTTTAACGTATAGTGTCCAGTTTAATATTTGTAAATGGAGTTTTTTTATTATATATATATATATATATATATATATATATATAATATGATAAAAAAAAGAAATATAGTCTTAGCTCCCTAGTTGTATAATGTACTATTATACAAATTAAAATATTACTTTTTCAAGTCTAATTTCAAATAGGAATGTGTGATGATTGATTTTGTTCGTTAACCATTTAATTAACGATCTTACGCGAATAACGAATGGAAAAGTTTAAGAAACATATTACAGTCTTTCTAAATTCAAATTTGTTTAATAAATTGAAATGAATATTTAGCCATTCCGCTATCATTAGTGATGTTTAAACATATAATTATAATTATTTTTATATGAATTTTTAATTAACAACCTAATTGTATACTTTCATCCACAAATCGAATTTTTTTATTGAAAAAGTTTATTAATAAAGGATTATTTTTTAATTTATTTTTTAGGGCTTTGTGGGATCCGTGACCTTATGTTGTCAGAATTTTAGTTACAATTCAAACATTGACATTTAATTTCTATTTAGTAAAATTATTATTCGTATAATACTTCCGTACAAGAGAAAAAGACACTCATAATTAATTTCATCGAAAATGAGTTTTTCACATCAATTGATTGGTAAAAAAACTACATTCGATTTTTGTAATAAAAAATTCATGAAAAGTCAAGTTTTTTTGTAAACAAGTTTTTTATCCGACTATAAAGTTGGTTTATTTCGGACAAAAAAGACCGCATGTTACTGTCATAGTCAGAGTCACTGTCATAAATTCATTACGATAAACTGGTCCAAATTAAAGTTTTTTTATGATCGACACTTACGGTTTTTTCCCCTTGCATTTTCATAAGAAAATATCGGCTTCGATATTGCAAATAATAGAAAAAAATGTATTTTTTTTACAGAACATATTTTAGAATTATCACTTTTCTTAAAGTAAGGAATAATATTTTCTAAAATTTATTTTCTTAATGCTGTTTTAAACCAAAAAATTAGTTGTCAATTTACTCTAATTAAATCTAAATGAACTTGAAATGTCTTTTTTATTTGTACAGAACAATAGATTTAAAAATTTACTTTAAATAGAAAATGTATATTTGTAATATCGAATTCCCCTTAATTACTCAGTGTTTAAAATCGTCGGGTGAGAAGAAATATTGCATGACTACTTGAGATTGAAATTACAAATAATAAAACTTTTTTTAAATGATCAAAACTGGTTTCGAAGATCTTAAAAGACAAGTTTGTAAAATTTTTTGTAAGTTTATAAATTTGTATTTAAATATCAATTCGCGTAAATCATACAGTTATTGAATCCACATGAATTATTAATAATAAAATTTTCGCATAAAAGTGTCATGATTATTAATTACGCGTTTTAAAAAATTTTCAAGTATGTATGACTTTTTTTCGGTGATAAATTTTTTATATAAGAGGGATAATGAGGAATTAAATGCATCGATAAGTTTTTTTTTTCAATATCTGACATTAAGTCTGAACGTTATAAGAATAACTTTGTAAGGCATTAAAAATAATCATTAAAAATTGATTAATTTTAATGCCTTACAAAGGCCAAATGCCTTTTAATGCCTTTATACACTAAAAAATCTAAAAATTATATTAATGAATCCCAAAGCGATATAAAAACACTAAATAAGCTTTGTCTATTTAATCAGTTAAAATATCATAAGGTTTTTATAATTTTTTTATTTAAATTGATTAAATTATTAATTTAACAATTTAATTATCTCATTTAACATATATTTTTAAATCAAGTAACAACTTTAAAATTCCTTCAAATTCTTTCTGATATTTCCAAATAGACAAGCCAATGCGAGTACGAGTCTAACATATCAATTTGATGATTGTATGTTCTCACTGCTCAAGCATGGAAAATTCCCAAAACATGATTTTTCTCAGACTTCAACTCAGTCTTAATACCTAACAACCATGATTTGGAGTTTTCTGACGTCCAATGTTCTTCGGAGACGCCCAATGATTGCCCATTCTCAATTCCAATAAATATTTCATATGCATTCTGCAGTCTTTGTATTGGTCTTCTCTTCTAAATATATAGAAAACAACAAAATCAGACAATTTTTTAAATCATCGTATAAAAAAAAAATAATCAACTAAAAATTTCAAAAAATTATTGAAGCTATGCTTCTTACGCGAGGTTAAATCGGGAAGATTTTTTGAATAAAATCGATCGTTACGAAAAGACTCAACTCTATATCTGTGGCGTTAAAAAAAGAGCATAAGTAACATTTTTTCGGAAATCAAGATAACATTTTTTTACATTCTTTAGATGTTATTCTAACAGTTTAAAAACAATTTGATTACTTACAAAAAAATATATTTGAAAAAGGGCATATATCTATTTTCAGATCATAAATTTACATAAAGACATAAGTTCAAATCACAAATCTTGAAAAGTTTCTTATGCCCTTTTTCCTTAACGCCACAGATATATAGTATATGTTAATACATTGCTGTTACAAATATACACACATACTCTTTATTTTTTCATTCTTTCTCTCCTTTTCTCTCACACTATATAAGCAATAGAGAAAAAGGGAAAGAGACACTAGTACCTAATAATATTTGTTTGTGTTTCTTTGCTTATCGCGTACTTTGTTTACAATTGTAATCACGTGTACCTAAATCTGTTTTTTATTCATTTCTATTATTATTAATTCGTATTATTGGTATATCAATTTATAACTATTTTTATTTAATAATTAATAATAGATCAAATCAATCATTTATTTAGGAAAGGTTTAATTGTTTAATATACAGAAATAATCAATTTAACTATAATATTCTTATAATAATATTCGATTAATATAATTTTATATTAGATTGATCAAGTATTATAGTAATAATCTGAATTCATTTCCAACATTAAAATTTATTGAATTATTCAAGTAATATATTAACGTCGAAAAAAATTTAGCCTACTGTTTCGAATAGAACTAAACATCAACAACCGTTATATTATTGAATTTGACAAAAAATTGATTTGATTTCATCAAATTAATTGAAGCTCTTAATTGGATAATTTTTTTTTATTTATTTCAAGTCCCATCCCCCTTGTGGGTATTAGCGACAGCATACAAATATATACATTATATAATTTACAATATTTACATGAGTATTTTTATACGAACATTTTATATATTCTAATTAGATTAAATGATTGAAATTAATTGTATCAATAAATTCACATACTTTATTACATTGATAATTGGATAGTTATTGTATTTAAAATTTGATAAAAAAGTTTAATGTACTTGGATGTTAACTTTAGTCATTTGCTAAAATTTTTTTTAATTTTCTTTTAGCTGCGTCATTACGAAGAAGATTAGTAAGAAAAGTTGCTAACTTCAACTTCAAGTTCACCTTAATTAAATTCGAACACGTGTTACGTGCTCATATTAACTACTGCATATATAAAGAGAATTTTCACTTCAAACGCTTTCAGTTCTCAATACATTAGAGAGCAATTTGTATTAATCTCTACAATTTCATATTAACATTTTTACAATTTGTAAAAAGTTATTAAAATCATGATGATTTCTTGGTTACTGATTTTATTACTATTTGTATTAATATTCCATATTTTAGTACATTATAGTAGAAAGGGACGTTTAATTAATAAGATACCCGGACCAACACCTCTTCCTCTTTTTGGTAATATGTTATTATTCCATCGTTCTCCTGGTAAGTTAAAAATCTAAGTAAAATATTAAAAATTTCAAACTTTTAATTAAAAATTTGAAGTAATGCACGCAACTTATTTTCGCTTTTTTTGTTATCTTATCAATAAAAAAGGGCATTTAACACTGCCAATTTAATTCTTTTAACTATATTGTCCTATTAAGTAAATCTAAAGTTTTAGATTAGGGAAAAATTAGTAATTTAACCCAATATTTCGGCACAGACAGTAAATTTAAAAGTTTCATGTGAGAAAAAATATCCAAAAGTAAGAAAAAAATTTAAGCCCTAATACCCTAACACTCTTCTTGGAAGTTTAGAAAAATTTAAATTGTTTAATTTTTTTATAAATTAAAATTGCATTATAATTAATTAAATTTAATGCTTATTTTGTCATTCAATTCAGAAACTTTTAAAATTATTTTTGATAATTTATTATAAATTTTTTGAATATATTTATGAAATTTATTATTCTTCACTTTAACAAACAATAATTTGACTTATTATTCCGCCTCCTAAAATCGAATTGAAGAACATTATTGTTCGCTAATTTTAAGTAAAAAAAATGTCTCACTTTCGTTGCTCTTTTCAAATCATTATAACTGTTGAGATGGAATGAAAATGATATACATAATAATAAACAATATTTCATTGTATGTAATGTAATGAAATAATTTCTAACATTTTTAGATAAGGTTTTTGAAATATGTCGCGATATGAGTAATAAGTATTACCCGATTTACCGATTATGGTTTACTACTTCTTCACTGGTTGTAATTCGGCATCCGGAAGATATTAAGGTTTTATAATTTTTAAATATTTTTTCTTACTTTTTAATTCTGATGATAAAAAAATTTATTTTTTAGGCTGTTTTGACCAGTAAAATAAATATTGAAAAAAGCAATCTTGGTTATGAAAATTACAAATTCTGTATAAAAGGAGGCGTCTTTCTGGATGGGGGTTTGTTACTTATTGATTATTAATTATATATAACATAATCTGCAAAAAAGTGAAATATTCTTTGATTAATTTTAAAATTTATCGAAAAGTTAATAATTATTTGTACTATTACTTGCAAAACTGTATACAAATAATTAATTTTTTTTTGGCCTTCCTATACTATAAAATTTTTTTTGTAATTTTAACACATATAAGTGTTACAGATAAAACACCAATTTTTTGTGTTAAAATTCACAAATAATTTTTGTATATAATTCAAAGTAAAAATTTGAATACAAAAACTTGTCTTAAAAGAGAAAAATAATAATATTAAGATAGCAAGCAATCTTTGTATGTTAATTTTGTAAAAATTTTTGTCATGATTTTAAAAGTACACAAAAATTTTATGTCAACTTTACAAAAATATGTGTGAAATTTCAACAGAAAAATTTTCATAGAATAAAAATTTTACGAATTACCCAAAATTTTTTACAGTGTAAGGTATATATCCGATATATTTTGATCTTCTACATAAACACTG
Organism: Anastatus disparis; assembly: GCA_017163975.1. Taxonomy (NCBI): domain Eukaryota; kingdom Metazoa; phylum Arthropoda; class Insecta; order Hymenoptera; family Eupelmidae; genus Anastatus; species Anastatus disparis. The sequence continues at coordinate 4,470,075 of JAFFSR010000227.1, forward strand.
TACGAGGTTGCAAATAATATAATATGAGTATAAACAAAATACACACGCACATACAAACATGTCCATATTTAAATATGCTGAATACATAAATTAAAAATTCTAATTTAATTTTTCGTTTTTATAGAATTCAATATCAAACAATTGTTTTTTTTTTGTTGCGATCCCCTACTAAAATCCACAATAATTGTCACAATTTTTCTGTTCTAGCATTGTGGCATCGTGAGAATTCTAGGAAAAATTTTTTCGCATTCCGTACGCAAAGGTTGATTTTGCGCTTGTATAAAAATATGTATATCTAAAAAGAAGCTTTTTGCATGTGAAAAAAATGTTGTTTGATACTCGAGAGAGAAAGTGATTCTAACCTCTTGTGAACTTTTCTCTCTTCGCTTCGCTCGGGTGACAAACTTCTAACTCGTCAAAAATCTTCAAAACTGTGATCAAATTTTATTAAATCTTGTTTTGCACTCGCAGTTAAGGAATATTAGGTTTAATACAAGAGCGCAGTATAGGTGTTTCCCGCATGAGTGTTTGTTGTCCTCGCTTTGCTCATGCAACCGAGAAAAAAGGAAAAAAAATTTCATCACAAAAATTGCTTAATAAATGAACACTTATCATCCCTAAATAGTCATCAGAACATTTCATGATTAAATAAAAATTCAGTTCTGAAAAAGTTAACAAATATATATTTTGCCCTCAACTTTGAATTTCCAGTTACAAAAATGATTATTTGATTAAAAAATAAAACACTCAATTAGGCAAAGATAGCGAAACCGGCCAAGTCTTCATTTCTAATTTTATGTGTTTTATAATAATTTAACATAAATTCGAATAATGTTTTAATATTTTTTAAAAATTTATTCCAAGTTTATATCATTAAATTTAACATTTTGATGATAATAAAAAGTTTAATTTTATAATTCAAATAAAGTATTACTTTTTTGCAAATTGTTAATTCTATATGTACCAAAGAACACATCAATAATATTTGTTTTTAAGTGCACTGAGAAAAATTCTATCGTAAAAATTACTATTTTAGAAAGTAGCCATGGGACATACTTTATATGTATAAAAATTACTATTTCAAATAGTAAAAATTGCTATTTGAAATAGCAATTTTTACTATTTGAAGTAGTAATTTTTGTACATATAAAGTATGTCCCATGGCTACTATATCAAATACTAATTTTTACGATAGAATTTTTCTCCGTGTATGATAACTAAATTATGAATTTTAGGAGAAAAGTGGCACCAGCGACGCAGAATGCTCAATTTGGCGTTTCATCAAAACATAATAAAAAATTACCTCGATATCGTGAACAAACACGCTAAAAATTTCGTTGAAAGTATGCAGAGCACAGGCGAAGAATGTATACTGAATTTTACACCTCTGTTAATGAAGTTAACATTAACGATAATATGTGGTAATTTCTCAATAAATTTAAGCGAAGTTGAATCATGCGCTCATTGAATATACTTTTACTATTACAGAAGCTGCCATGGGGATTAACCTTGATGAGCTTGATAATGAAATTGAATCAAAATATAGAGATGGATTTGATACTGTCAACGAAACAAGTTTTTATAGGTATTATTTTTGTTAATCATAAACTTAACGAATTCTTAGACTAAATTTATAATTTATTAATTTTTTCTCATAAACGTAGAATTTTTAGACCTTATATACGTAATTGGATGATGACATTTTTAAACGTTGGTTTGAAACAGGATCGAGCATTAAAAGTTGGACGAATATTTGTAGGCCAGGTATTCTTTTTTTCAATTCGAAAATAAAAATTCATTCTGTAAAATTTAAAAATTATATAGAACATCAATTTTTTCAATCTTTTGAAACTTTTTATTTTACTTGTATCAAGTAAATTTTTTTTACATTATTACAATATTAATAAAAATATAATATTTTCATACATATCTTGTAAAATTTTAAAATTTATATATATATATATATATATTTCAATTCGTTAAATAAAAATTAATTTCTAACTACGATAAAAAGGTTATTAAAAAACGACAAGACTATTTTGAACTTCATGGATATCATGCATATCAAGATTTCATCGATGACAATACTGATGATAAAGATAATGAGAACTTTAATGGTATCAATTATTATTATACTTGAAAGCACATTGCATCATATCACTCATAAACCTGTTGAATTTATATTAAAATTTTTATTTTTTTTTTAGTGCGCAGAAAAAAATTGATATTACTTGATTTGTTATTGACAGCTAAAAAAGAAGGTTTGATAGACGATGATGGTATTGTGGAAGAAGTAAATACTTTTATAGCAGCTGTAAGTAATATTAATATAATTAAACTGGGAAAAATTTTCTCGTAAAAAATTACAAGATACAATAGTTGCGTCACATAGGCTTAATTTTTATTTTAAGCGTTGAGGAGCTTTTATTGTTTAAATTAAAAGTTTATTTGATGATCTTGAATATTATACCATTTTTATAGGGATATGAAACCGTAGCAATAGCCATAACGTTCATCTTAGTATGCCTTGCTGAAAATACAGAAGCACAAGTAAGTTTTATGTGACAAGAAAATCAAGGTTAACAATTTATTGACAATTTATCTTAAATTTTTTAATATAGGACGCAGTTAGGGCTGAATTATATAATATTACACAAGGTAACGAAGAAAATATAACTGTTAACAACATTGCAAAATGTGAGTATTTAGACAGGTGTATAAAAGAGTCGTTACGTCTTTTCCCATCTGGACCTATAATCGGACGGTGCTTAGAGGAAGATATACAATTAAGTAAGTTTTTACACAATTTAAGTCAAGTAAATATTATTGGATTCTTTATAAAATTTTAACTTCAGAATTTTACTGATTATTGCAAGCCATAAACTAAATAGTATATTATAATTTCTTCTGAAATTTACTTCTAATTGATCATACATTAAAGTCTCAAAGAAACAAATAAATGATTACAAAATCATTTTTTCTAATTATTAGAACAATCATAAAAAATTGAATCATTATATTTAATTAAATATTAATCAATTAGTATCTTTTACCTTAATAAAAATAACAGTTGGTCGTTCTTAATGTTATAATATTGATTCAAGAAATTATTAATTATAATAAAAATCCTGTTTTCAAAGTTATATGAAAAATGTAATGCGCGAATAATATATGTATGTGATCAGATTCCTAAATTTTAATTAGCAATGTATAAATGCCTTCCCTTTTCATGTTTTCATTATTACGTTGGATTCGTTCAATTGTTTATTTGAATAAAAAGAAGTATCATTTCGCAACGAAATATAATAAAATACATTTTTTAAAAATTATTCTTCAAAATTATGAAAAATTATTATCAAACAATCGTTTACTTTCAGGAAACTATAGAATCCCAGCGAAAACCGAAGTAGCTATAACGTTTTATGATCTCCATAGAGATCCGGAATATTGGCCAAATCCTGAAAAATTTGATCCCAACAGATTTCTTCCAGAATTCGTAAAAAAGCGACATTCTCATGCGTATTTGCCCTTCAGTGCTGGACCACGTAACTGTATTGGTAAATATCATTATTTCTTATTCAAATTTAAAAAGTAACTTATAAAAATATGTTGTTCTATCACTAAACTTCAAATTTCTTATGATCTTGCTGTAAATATTATATATTAAAATTTAACTTAAAATTTTGAATGAAAATTTATCATATTAAATTATATGAGTATTTAATTTCCTTACAAGAAAAGAACATCTTAGTTTCAGAAATAAAGTTGAAATATAAGTAGGCTTTTGAACATTATTTTTCAAGTCCTCATCAACTAATACGTTTATAAATTAGTTTTATATTTACTCAATCGCTATAGATATTTAAATTTTCGAGACAATTTATCAAAACTTATGTATGATTATAAATTTTTTTGCAGGGCAAAAATTCGCAATGCAAGAAATGAAGCTGCTAGTCGGTAGAATTTTACACAACTTCCATGTCAAACCACAGTATTCTTTTGATACGCTTAAGTTCGATTTCAATGTGGTGTTGAAATCGACACACCCTATCCATTTCAAATTTGTCAGAATAGACAAAACTTAGTACGTTACAAGTGATATATTATGCTGCAAGAGAATAAAATAGGCAAGTCAGTGATAAAAAATGCAAATGGGAGAAAGACTCTTTTGTTCATCAGTATAATTTTTTTTGTTCAGTGAATAAAACTTGATTTGCGTAGTGAAAATATAGCATTAATATTGATAAAAAACAATAATACTGTACTAGTGTAACTGTATTTTAATGACTACAGTTTAATTTATTAAATTAAATATTATTAAGTAATATTTTTATACTTTGTGCACGATTTTCATCTCTATAATGCACCATGTAAACATAATGGAGAAAACTTTTTAAAATACAATTTCTATTAAAAAGTTCTTATGTATATTTTACGTATACTATGTAAGATTTATCAAAGCGATTTTTTTTATTTTAACTTTTGTAACTGTTATTCGATATTTTTCCGCTTTTATTTAAAAAAAATTGTCATCATTAAATTTGTAAACTATAGTTCATGATATCAATATTTAAAATGTAAGTTTTTATTTTAAATTTAAGATTGTTTATTATAACTTTGCTTCACTAATATTAAGTTCTATCTAATGATCTTTTACAGATGTAGTGATATTTTGTAACTTAAGTCCTTTAAAAAAGTTTGTTTCATGTATATTTAACGTAAAAATTAATATGAAATGTATTATGCGATAGATTTAAGAAATGATTTTTGTATTTTAGTTTTATTATTTATGTCTGTGTTACTAATAAAATTAAGCAGTGTATAAAAAATTCAATGCCTTATTCATGATTATTTATTCCGATAGTTTCTCCTTGAAACTCTGATTCATTAATGTTTCGTACGTTTTGATTGATGAATTCATATAAATTTCATATTTAATATTACAAAATTTAAATTTAAATTTAAATTATCAAATGCGAAATTTTTGTATGTATAAAAATGAAAGTTAATTGCTAAAAATTATTAAATATCATATAGTATTTAATAATTAAACTTATATTTCCTAAAGAGACATTTAATTTTTAATACGACAATTCATCTTTTTATTTCTAAATGCTGCTCTTTTCCCAATCATAGATTTTTTACAATAAGAAAAAATGTCATTAAAATTTCTAACAATTGTCAGATAATAAATTTTGTGAAACCAATTTTATATGTCAAAAAGTTTTTCTCAATATTCGAACTATATATTTCATAGAAAAAGTAAAATGTATGTTTCTCAATCACATATACTAATCTTTATGTTATGATTAATATGATAACACTAATTTATGAAATAAATAGAATATGCATATATAAATTTAGCACCTTTTATAAAAAAAACTTATTAAGCTTTATTAAGTACCAAAATGACTGCTTGATTTGCATTATCCCTTCTAATTAAAAATGATGGTTCAATTTATTCGTAATGCAAAATTTCGGTTCAATTTATTCGTAATGTAATAGCTGTAAATGTTGTCATGCTATCGTTTTGCTTTGTTTATTTATTGATAATATGTCAAAAGGTTATGCATATTCTCTGCGCGTCTAAGCTAATTTTCATGATTCTGCATTTTCCTATCTTCGTCTCTTTTTTTATCCTTGAAATCAAGTACTGGTCTTTTTTATATTAAATACATACATAAATATGAATACACGTTTATTAATAAATTGTATCTATTGTATATGTGTGGATAAGTAATGAGTCTAAGTTTAATGCTCATACGTTGATTAACATGTTAAACCTCTATAAGTTGTTAGACGATACGCCTACTTACTAAAGTTAATTTTTACATTAGTTTATTTAATGTATTGTTTGCACTTTTTGTTAATGATACTATTTGCAGTTTGAGACATGCATGAAAGAAAGCGAAATAACATGTTTGTTTTATGTAATATTTTAAATATTTGTTTGATGTTTAATCAGTAATATTTTAATGTTGTAAAGGTGTGAGTTTTTTTGCTTAGTATACTGTGATTTATTGTTAACTAATTATATCATGTCTTCGAAAATGAAAGCTTGCTGTAAGTATCATTAATATGCGCTGTACATTAACTAGAAACTTTTATAGTAACTTTTGCTAATAAACATCATTGTTTATTAAACTAATAATGTCAATTTAAGAATAAAAAAAATCATTTTTAGTTTTATGATGAATAAATTATAAAAGGTTTTGCATTTCTCAGTGCTCAATTGATTGAATTTCTTGAAAAGTTATATTTATACGCATATAAAAGAAAATTAAATTTTATAATTAACATCTTGAATTAGATTTGAAATTGTTTTATAAATGGCGAATTTAAATTACAATTTTCTATTTCATATGATACTAGTTGACAATAGACTTAAAATAACATAAAATTAAGTTTACTTTTTTTAGATAACATGTGTGATGTCTATGTCCGATAATCTTACTGATTATGAAGATAAATTCTTCATTTTTTGTTATTATCATCATTATTATATACGTTTTTTATTTATCTCCCAATGATTATAATCAAATAATTAATATCATTGCAAATAATATTTTATTTATATACATAAATGTTTTGTTGTACAATATTAATGTAACTCTTTTTGAAGGTTCCAAATTATCTCAAAAATGGGTTTTCACCGTGATGGGATTTTTAGGAATGTTTGTTGTTTTTGCAATACGAATGTGTCTAGCGCTTACTATTCCTATAATGGTAAAACAGATTGAACATACAGATGAGCTTCAAAATGATACATGTCTTAGTCCAAATGCTAACTTTAACAATAGGACTTTAAAAAATGCAACAGCGACTAAAGATCAGTCAGAAACTTATGAATGGAGTGAATACACACAGGTAATTATAGATTTTATCTAACAAATAAATAACTATTAAACATTGTTATCTGTATGAGTCATGAATTAACAAAACTCTACTTGATTAATATATTTGTTCAGTCGATGTGTTATCATTTTTTTTAAACATAAATAGTACAAAAATAGATTTATTAACACGTATTTTTTTACTAACTAGGCGAGTATCAAACCTTGAAATCTCGAAATTTGTTTAAACTTTGGGATAAGTTTTCGGATGTCAAAATATGAAAAAAACCAAAATATTAGACACCAACACTCAATATTTTCCTAGTTACAGGCAATTAAAGAATGTCACTAGGAAAATTACTAGATTTTCAAACTCTTATAGTTATTTAGCATTAACAGCTAGAAGCATAAAACTTAAATGAAAGCTGAACTCAAATTCTTTCGAAGTAAAACTTACAGTATATCTAAATATTATGTTTTAAAGATTGGACCAAATTTCAGCTTTTATTATTAATTAATGTTTTAAAAAGAGAATTCAGGTCTAATCTTTATTACGTTCTAATTTCGGGAAAAATTAATATTTTGATATACTGTAAGCGCTATTTCGATAGGATTTGAGTTCAGCTTTCATTTAAGTTTTATGCTTCCAACTATTAATGCTAAAGAACTATAAATGTTTGGAAATCTAGTAACTTTTTCAGTGACATTCTTTAATTGCCTATAACTGGAAAAGTATGAAGTTTTAGGGTATTAAATTCTGGTTATTTCCATATTTTGACATCTGAAAACTTAACCCAAAGTTTAAGCAAAATCCGTGATCTGGAGGTCTGATACTCTCCGAATAAATTGCACATAAATGCATGAAATCCAATATTATGTATCTTGTAATTTACAAAATTAATTAAAATTCACCTCTAAAAATCTTATATTTTTCAGGGTATTATTTTGAGTTCATTTTATTGGGGTTTCGTTGTAAGTCATTTGATGAGTGGTATGATAGCAGAACGTTTTGGTGCTAAACAAACTTTAGGTTTAGGTATCTTATTTACATCTATTTTAACTACTTGTACACCAACAGCCATTAAATGGGGTGGATCAACAGCATTAATTATTATTCGTCCAATAATGGGTATATGTGAAGGCACAACTCAACCAGCGATATCAGTAATGTTAGCTCAATGGGTACCAGCTAATGAACGTTCAAAAATTTCATCATTTGTCTTTTTAGGTTCACCTTTTGGTGTGCTTTTTATTTCAATAAGTTTAGGGACAATATTACGTTTGATGGGCTGGCCAGGGATATATTACATATCTGGTGGTTTTGGAGTAATTTGGTATTTTTTATGGTTTGTACTCTGCTATAATAATCCACGAGAACATCCGTTTATTTCTGAAGAAGAAGCTGAATATTTGAATGAACAATTAAGAGAGCATGCACATACTGATGTTCCTCCGGTACCTTGGAAACATTTGTTTAAATCAAAGCCTTTTTTAGCCTTAGTCATTATATCTATTGGACATGATTGGGGTGGTTACACTTTGATGAGCGATTTCCCAAAATATTCTATGGGTGTACTCAAGTACACACCTGATGAAATTGGTTTATTGTTCCTTGTAATGAATATATTAGTATTGATATCTACTTCACTATTTGCGTGGTTGTCAGACTGGTCGCTCGAAAAAGAATATATGTCAAGAACTAACGTCAGAAAAATTATGGCAACAATAGGAACGACTGTGCATGGATTAATGGGCGTATTAGCTTCATATGTTGGTTGCAATAAATTTCAATTTTTCCTTCTTTTCTGTATCTCTGCAATCATGGCAGGTGCTGGATTTCCAGGAATAAAAGCTAACGTACTTGATCTTAGTCCCAATTACGCGGGTACAGTAATGGCAATTAGTCATGGACTTGCTGGTATAGTATTTATTTTCTATAAATTATTAAAATATTACTTTTTCATGTTTAATTTAAAAAAAAAATGATATATGATTTTATTTGATAACCTTTTCATTAATGACTTCCCATCCATGATAAATGAGAATTTTAAGAAAATAATTAGAATTTTTCTGAATTGATAATTTTTTAATAAATTCTAATGAAATATGGCCATTTTACTATCATTCGTGATATTTAAACAAATAATCATGATGATTTTTTCGTGAATTTTTAATTGATATTATCCTAATTTAGTTTTGGTAATAATGTTATTAATTAAGTATTATTATTTAAATTATTTTTCAGGACTCTGTGGAATCGGTGGTCCTTATGTAGCCGGAATTTTAGTTACAAATCAAACATTGACAGAATGGAGATTAGTATTCTGGCTGATTTTAATAATGGGCGTTGTCTCAAACATTGTGTTTCTTCTTTTTGCAAGTGGAGAAGTTCAAGAATGGAATGATCCAAACTTTGAAAGAAAGAAAAGAAAAGTTGATCCAGAGAATCTTCAACAAACTAAAAGACTATTAGCGCTAACAGAAATTAAAAATGATTCGACTACCAATGATGTTAAAGAAAATTAATAGTATATTATTCACCTAGGGAGTAAAAATGAAAAATGTCTTAAATCGTATATAAATTGTCACCCGAGCCGGAGGCGAGTGGGTACTTTTTATTCTGCCGGTAGAGAAGGAAATACCCACTTTTCGCGCAGAGTGTAAAAAAAATAATTTTTTGCCATTCTAACCCCAAAATCGCAACTTCGTTGCTCTTTCTTGGCTCTCATGGCAAAAAATACGGTTCGCAACTGGTATGAAATGTACTATTAACAAAAATCAAAACTAAAATCCATTATATCCGTCATTTAAAAAAGAAAATAAAACACACGTATTTTTTCATTTATCATGATAATCAGAACTCAAAGAGATAGAAGTAGTTAAAATCGGCGTGACATCACGATTGTCGGACGACCGTGAAATCATGTATCATGGTACTATATTCTATGCATAAAAAATGTATTAATTTAAATTGACTGTAACTATTTCATCATAATCATACAAATTAAAAAATACGCGTGTTTTATTTTTCCGTATTCTACCTGACGGACATAATACATTTTTTCATGCAAAATGTTAATTACAAAAGATTTTCATTACAGAATACTCAATCATCTATTGTTATTATTAATAAATTAATAATTTAAGTATAAAGTGATTGATCGTTAAATTGTAAGATATTTATTTATACTAAACATCCGATAATGTGAATAACATCCGATATTTGTTACTCAGATACTTCTTTTGTTGAAATTGCATTTTCAAACATGTGAAGGCAATTTGATTAGTTATATTGACTTCCACAGGAAAATTCGGAGAAAAAATTGATTGATTCATGTTAAGGTAGTTCATGACCCCCAGTCGTTCTCATCTAATTCGCCTGACGGTATATGAAAGAACGCGTGAGCGATTATAAACAAAGGTTGAGTGGCACTGCCACATATACACACGTAAAAGCATGTCCGTGAGACATTTGTGTAAACAAACACAAACTCGCGCGATAGAACAAAACAATTTGGCAACATCGCAACAGAATCATATGTGTGCATATAACCTAAACTAAGGAATATTCTTAAAAATTATTCTTTGGTCAACATACGTAGCGCTCTTCCGCTGACTGCGGCGTTGTCACGTACTCGCATCTCTCTTACCCTAGTCGCTTTCCTACTTTGTGAACATTCGAAAACTTTTAACTTTCAATTTAAATAACTCCGAAACGGCACGTGAGATTCTCTCCTAATTTTTTGATAGTGTTCTAATTAAAGTCAATTATCATGTGTTAGTTTTTCGTCAAAATTGTAAGAACCGTTTTTTTGTTATTAAATAAAACGTATGTCGAGTTCATGTCGGGTATAGGGGACGCGTGTTAAATCTTGTAACTTTAAAGCTTAATATCTCAATTTCGGCACGTGAGAAAAATTTGAAATTTGTTAAGATTATGTATTTTATTATAAAGAACATGTGTGTTAAATTTGAGAAAAATTGTAAGAAAACTGGTTTTGGGATGAACTACCTTAAATAGATACATATTTTCTTTCTTTAAAAATTAATCGTTTTATTTTTAAACAGTAAAATAAAAATAAATTTTTAATTATTTTCATTATTTTTCAAATTTTTAAAAATGATAGAGAATTAGAAGAAATGTAACTATTTAACAACATTATTATAAAATTATTCATTTAAAAATTTTTTATTAATTTTTAATCTGTTAAATATGGACTGTCACAAGCTCCCAATCCTGTAGCAACACCTCCTTCATTAGCATAATCTAGTTTCGTTCTTAATGTATGACCGACTTGTTTATTTACATATATTATCTTGGAATTGCTTAAAAGTACTCCAAATATTCCTAATTCAGATACGACTTTTTTCAACTGATCATTTGTATTATTGTGAGGACGTATCATATAATTGATTTGAATGGGTGGATTAATCTTATCCATTAGAATCCATGCTAATCTTTGCTTTTTATGCCTATTTTTATTTATAAAGTCAACAATATCGTTTCCAAATAAATTATTGCAACCTCCTTCTCTTTGAGGTTTTAATACAAAATCATTTGGATTTTCAAGAGCCATTTTTATTATTGTTTCCCCTTGTTCATCAAAATCCAAAGAATAAAGACCTAATAAATTATCAACATTTATTAATTTAAAAAAATATATTAGCATAATTTTAATAACTTTTAAAATATGAAATAAATTCGTATGCACCAGTAAATATTTCTTTCACTCTATTTGCAATTTTTGTATCTTTAAGGAATTTTTGAATGACACCTGGTTTAGCGAGTACTTGTTGTATTTTTTTTGTGCCAGCTAAATGATATTGAATAGAGGGACATTTTATAGCTTTTGATCTTTCAATCATTAATCTTACATTCCATTCTTTATCGCTGCAATACTGATCTGGTGAATAACCACTTCTAAAATAAACAACAGCGATACAATAACCATTAACTATTAATTCTTTGTTGACACTTAGTTGGCTTAATGTAATTAGCTGAGTTAATGTATTTCTCAATATTTTTAATCTGGGATTTTGCCTGAGAATTTCATATTCATGAGCTCGTTGATCACAAATATTATAGATTTTATCTTCTACAATAAATAATATGGCAGCACTAAAAATTAGAAAACAAAAATTTTATAATTAGAATTATTTTGAAAAGTTAATCATTCATTTTAACCTTTTAAAACTTATTTTAATATTTATTTTATAATAATCACAGAAAAAATTTACTATAGCAAAAATAATTTTTAAATTGATGAAATAATAAGAAAAATTATAAAATTTATTTATTAAAGTATTTAAAATAACTTAATTTACCTAGGATTGTCATAAATATTCCAAGCATTAACGATCCCCGAGCATAATCCAGATAAAGCATTATTTTCCGGTAAATTTTTTGATTCATCCGTCAAATTCAGTTCTCGTAAAATGTAACGATGAAGTTTTGTACACGTTTGACCCATCCAACCATGACCAGAAGCAATAGTATTAATTTCTACTTGTTTCCAGGAATCATGTGTACTTAACATCACATCAGATCTTAAGAGGGTCAGTGAAACGTCTTGAGCAAATCCTTCTTCATGAACGATTTCATATATTTCGAATAATCTTTTCGTGAAATCATCGTTTTCTATCACATCTTTCAATGATTCTTTCAAAAATTGGTAATCGTTTGCTACGCCATGCATTAATGAATTTAAAATTAATTGCATATCGCAAGCTTTTTTGTACTCGGCGCGCGGAAACGCAGAAGGTAAAAGAATGAATGGAGCGAATTGTAAACTATCTTTGTTAAAATTTTCTTTTGATCTCGTGCACAGACCATTTAATAAAGCATAGTCGCATGCTTTTTCAATTAATTCGGTAAGCTGATCATTGGGAATTTTTATGTATTGCTTCATTTTTATATTTTGAATGTATCTTACAAATTTTTCTTTTTTCACGAGTGTAGATCTTTACACAAAACAGCCGCGGTAAATCTTCATCAAATTTATAACTTTTATTCACTATTTTCAAACGATTTTATGAACACTTTCAAATTATTCTATATTTATATATAATTACAAGTAAGATGTACGTTGTAATTATACCAACGTGAAAGAACGAGTACTAAATTAATACTATAAAACGTAAAGAGAATTTTTAAATTATGCACGTTTTATTTTGCGTTTTTGCTGATTAATTTAAAAAAAGACAAATCAGCTAAAATTATTATGCAGTCGTAACTCTAGAACCATATCGTAAGAAACGTGAAAGAAGAAATTTTTGGATCCTTTTACGATTTGATTATGTCAGTGTGTGTATATATTTATATATGAATAAAAGCACCAAACTGGTAAAAATTTAATTTAAAAAACTCGCAAAAAAAATTTTTGAAAACCCTTTGCGAATGGTCTTTCCTTTCTTATCGGTAAAAAATGTTAAAAAAAATTATCATTATCCATTTTTTTGTAAGGTTTGTTATTACCATGAGTAAATAAATAAAAAAAATTACCACTGCAATCAATTCAACGTTTTTAATTACACATATATTAATGGTTTACATTTTAAATAGCTAATAAAATAATAAATGCATACTTTGGTGCAAGCTTTTGTATTAAAATACAGCATAAATATTTCTGTATCAGACATGTATAACAATGAAAAATTACAATAAAATAATAATTTATCAATCAATAATAGTATATTTCATAACGGGTATGAAAAGGCTTTATTTACGAAACGAGTTTCTATTCTCTATGTTTCGTACGTTTTGATTGATGAATTCATATAAATTTCATATTAAATATTACAAAATTTAAATTTAAATTATCAAATGCCAATTTTTGTACACATAAAAATGAAAGTTAATTGCTAAAAATTATTAAATGTCATATAGTATTTAATAATTAAACTTATAATTTCTAAAGAGACATTTAAATTTAAACACGACATTCATCTTTCTATTTTTAAATGCTGCTCTTTTTTCAATCATAGCTTTTTTACAATAAAAAAGAATGTCATTAAAATTTCTTGCAATTGTCAGATAATAAATTTTGTGAAACCAATTTTATATGTCATAAAGTTTTTCTCAATATTCGAACAATATATTTCATAGAAAAAGTAAAATGTATGTTTATAAATAACATATACTAATCTTTATGTTATGATTAATATGATGTAATCATAACACATATTTACGAAATAAATAGAATACTCGTATATAAATTTAGCACCTTTTATAAAAAAAACTTGTTGAGCTTTATTAAGTACCAAAATGACTTTGCTTGATTTGCATCATTTTCATGATTCTGCATTTTCCTCTCTTCGTCTCTCTCTTTTTTTGTCCTTGAAATCAAGTACCGGTATTTTTTCTTATTAGTACATACATAAATATGAATACATGTTTATTGATAAATTGTATCTATTGTATAGGTGTGGGTAAGTAATAAGTCTAAGTTTAATGCTCATGCGTTGACTCACATGTTAAACCTCTTTAAGTTGTTGGACGATACACTTACTTACTAGAGTTAATTTTTACATTAGTTTATTTAATGTATTGTTTGCATTTTTTGTTAATCATACTATTTGCAGTTTGAGACATGAATGAAAGAATGCAAAATAACATGTTTGTTTTATGTATTGTTTTAAATATTTGTTTGATGTTTAATCAGTGATCTTTTAGTGTTGTATAGGTGTGAGTTTTTTTTTGTTTAATATACTGTGATTTATTGTTAAGTAATTATATCATGTCTTCGAAAATGAGAGCTTGCTGTAAGTATTATAAATATGCGCTGTACGTTAACTAGAAACTTTTATAGTAGCGTTTGCTAATAAACATCATTGTTTATTAAACTAATTATGTTAATTTGAGAATAAAAAAAAATCATTTTTAGTTTTAGGAGGAATAAATTATAAAAGGTTTTGCATTTCTCAGTGCTCAATTGATTGGATTTCTTGAAAAGCTATTTTTATACATCTAAAAGAAAATTAAATTTTATAATTAACATCTTGAATTAGATTTGAAATTATTTTTATAATAATAATTATTTTTATTCATTATTTTTAGGATTCTATTTTTTATAAATGGTGAATTCAAATTACAATTTTCTATTTTAAATGATACTAGTTGACAATAGACTGAAAATAACAAAAAATTAAGTTTAAACACTTTTTTTAGATAACATATGTAACGTCTATGTCTTATAGTCTTACTGATTATGAAGATAAATTCTTCGTTTTTTTTTGTTACTATCATTATTATATACTTTTTTCATTTATCTCCCAATGATTATAATCAAATAATTAATCTCAACGTAAATAATATATACATAAATGTTTTGTTGTACAATATTAATGTAACTCTTTTTGAAGGTTCCAAATTATCTCAAAAATGGGTTTTTACCGTCATGGGATTTTTAGGAATGTTTGCTGTTTTTGCAATACGAATGTGTCTAGCGCTTACTATTCCTATAATGGTAAAACAGATTGAACATACAGAAGAGTTTCAAAATGATACGTGTCCAAGTCCAAATACTGACTTTAACAATGGGACTTTAAAAAATGCAACAGCGACTGAAGATCAGTCAGAAACTTATGAATGGAGTGAATACACACAGGTAATTATAGATTTTATCTAAGAAATAAATAACTATTAAACATCGTTACCTCTATAAGTCATAAATTAACAAAGCTCTACATGATAAATATATTTGTTCAGTCGATGTGTTATCATTTTTTTTAACATAAATAGTACAAAAATAGATTTATAAACACGTATTTTTTACTAACTAGGAGAGTATCAAACTTTGAGATCACAAAATTTGCTTAAACTTTGGGATAAGTTTTCGGATGTCAAAATATGGATAAAACCAAAATTTTAGACACCAACACTCAATATTTCCCTAGTTACAGGCAATTAAAGAATGTCACTAGGAAAATTACTAGATTTTCAAACTCTTATAGTTATTTAACATTAATAGCTAGAAGCATAACTTAAATGAAAGCTGAACTCAAATTCTTTCGAAGTAAAACTTACAGTATATCAAAATATTATGTTTTAAAGATTGGACCAAATTTCAGCTTTTATTATTAATTAATGTTTTAAAAAGCGAATTCAGGTTTAATCTTTATTACGTTCTAATTTTAGGAAATAATATTTTGATATACTGTAAGCGCTATATTTTGATAGGATTTGAGCTCAGCTTTCATTTAAGTTTTATGCTTCCGGCTATTAATGCTAAAGAACTATAAATGTTTGGAAATCTAGTAATTGTCCTAGCGACATTCTTTAATTACCTGTAGTTAGGGAAATATTGAGTGTTGGTCTCTAAAATTTTAATTTTTTCCATATTTTGACATCCGAAAACTTATCCCAAAGTTTAAACAAATTTCGTGATTTCAGGATTTGATACTTTCCGAATAAGTTGTATATAAATGCATGAAATCCAATATTAGATATCTTTTAATTTACAAAATTAATTGAAATTCACCTCTAAAAATCTAATATTTTTCAGGGTATTATTTTGAGTTCATTTTATTGGGGTTTCGTTGTAAGTCATTTGATGAGTGGTATGATAGCAGAACGTTTTGGTGCTAAACAAACTTTAGGTTTAGGTATCTTATTTACATCTATTTTAACTACTTGTACACCAACAGCCATTAAATGGGGTGGATCAACAGCATTAATTATTATTCGTCCAATAATGGGTATATGTGAAGGCACAACTCAACCAGCGATATCAGTAATGTTAGCACAATGGGTACCACCTAATGAACGATCGAAAATTTCATCATTTGTCTTTTTAGGTGCACCTTTTGGTGTTCTTTTTATTTCAATAAGTTTAGGGACAATATTACGTTTAATGGGTTGGCCAGGAATATACTACTTATTTGGTGGTTTTGGAGTAATTTGGTATTTTTTATGGTTTGTACTCTGTTATAATAATCCACGAGAACATCCATTTATTTCTGAAGAAGAAGCTGAATATTTGAATGAACAATTAAGAGAGCATGCACATACTGATGTTCCTCCGGTACCTTGGAAACATTTGTTTAAATCAAAACCTTTTTGGGCCTTGGTTATTGTATCTATTGGACATGATTGGGGTGGTTACACTTTAATGACCGATTTCCCAAAATATTCTATGGGTGTACTCAAGTACACACCTGATGAAAATGGTTTAACGTTTCTTATAACTAATGTATTAGTATTGATATCTACTGCACTATTTGCGTGGTTGTCAGACTGGTTGCTCGAAAAAGAATATATGTCAAGAACTAACGTCAGAAAAATTATGGCAACAATAGGAACCAGTGTGCATGGATTAATGGGCGTATTAGCTTCATATGTTGGTTGTAATAAATTACAATTTTCCTTTCTTTTCTGTATCTCTGCAATCATGGCAGGTGCTGGATTTCCAGGAATAAAAGCTAACGTACTGGATCTTAGTCCAAATTACGCGGGTACAGTTATGGCCATTAGTCATGGACTTGCTGGTATAATATTTATTTTCTATAAACTATTAAAATATTACTTTTTCATGTTTAACATAAAATAAAAATAAATGATGCATGATTTTATTCGATAACCTTTTCATTAACGACTTTACATCCATAATAAATGAGAATTTTAAGAAAATAATTAGAATTTTTCCTGAATTGATAATTTTTTAATAAATTCTAATGATATATGGCCATTTTACTATCATTCGTGATATTTAAACAAATAATCATGATTATTTTTTCGTGAATTTTTAATTGGTATTAGCCTAATTTAGTTTTGGTAAAAATGTTATTAATTAAGTGTTATATTTAAATTATTTTTCAGGACTCTGTGGAATCGGTGGTCCTTATGTAGTCGGAATTTTAGTTACAAATCAAACATTGAGTGAATGGAGATTAGTATTCTGGCTGATTTTAATAATGGGTGTTGTCTCAAACATTGTGTTTCTTCTTTTTGCAAGTGGAGAAGTTCAAGAATGGAATGATCCAAACTTTGAAAGAAAGAAAAGAAAAGTCAATCCAGAGAATCTTCAACAAACTAAAAGACTATTAGCGCTAACAGAAATTAAAAATGATACGGATACCCGACGGACATAATACATTTTTTTATGCAAAATGTTAAACACAAAAAATTTTCATTGCTGAATACTCAATCATCTATTGTTATTAATCAGTTTATAAACAAATTAATAAGTTTATTAATTAATTAATAATTTAAGTATAATGTGATTTATCGTTAAATAGTAAGATATTTATTTATAATAAACATCCGATAATGTGAATAACATCCGATATTTCTTACTCAGATACTTCTTTTGCTAATATTGCATTATTTAACATGTGAAGGCAGTTTGATTAGTTAAATTTACTACTACAGAAAAATTCGGAGAAAAAATTAATCGATTCATGTTAAATAGATAAATACATATTTTCTTTCTTTAAAAATTAATCGTTTTATTTTTAAAAAGTAAAATAATAAAAATTAATAAATTATAAAATCTTAATTAGAATTATTAGAATGATTAAATAATTAGAATTATTTTGAAAAGTTAATTGTTTATTTTAAACTTTTATAGCTTATTTTAATATTTATTTTATAATAACCACAGAAAAAAATTTACTATAGCAAAAATTATTCTTAAATTGATCAAATAATAAAAAAAATTATAAATATTAAAAATAACTTAATTTACCTAGGATTGCCATAAATATTCCGAGTATAATCCAGATAAAGCATTATTCTCCGGTAAATTTTTTAACTCATCCGTCAAATTCAGCTCTCGTAAAATGTAACGACGAAGTTTCGAACACGTTACATCGGTAAAAAATATTTAAAAAAATAATCATCATCTATTTTTTGTAAGGTTTGTTATTACCATGCCTAACATTTTAAATAGCTAATAAAATAATAAATGCATACTTTGGTGCAAGCTTTTGTATTAAAACACAACATAAGTATTTCTGTATCAGACATGCATAACAATACAAAACCACAATTAAATAAAAATATAAAATAATAATTTAGCAATCAATGAAATAAATTTAGGTAATTTTCATCACGTAAGCCGCTTTTGATGAAAAATAGCACTTTTCATATTTTCCGACGAATATTAGCACATCTCGCACTATACCGCAAAGAGTAGGATGTATTCGTTGTCCTACGAATATTAACATCCTAATTTTGTCCCGTGATGACTATCGAAATTCGACTATGCTTATGTAATATATAAGCATAAATATATACTTCTTATATCTATTCCTAAGTTACTAACATATTGATCAACATTTTGTTTTTTGAATATATATAATTTAAAAATCTTAAAAAAACTGTAAATTCTTCAAATCAATAATATTTGTGAAATAGATATCTGTTTTATTCAAAAACCTCGAGTTCTTTGCAAAATTAAAAGCAGGAGTCAGGTCCTAACAACTTTATAAATTAATAAAAAACGAATTTAGAATCGAACAGAATCTCTCAAATTTAAAGACCTTCTTACTTCATAAAATTTTCCTAATGTATATCTGTTTACATATTAAAACAGAGTCCAACAGAACATTTGAAAAATTGAAAAAATTCAAAATTTTAGGTTAACGTTTAATAAAATTATTAAACGAATAAAATATTTATTGATATATAGGTTATAATAAGCAAAATATAATACTTGCGTTTTTACTTATGATGTACCGCTGAAGTCCTTTATAACGAGAGTTGACCTTGGCATATCATTTTTGAAGTCTGCCGTGCGAGTACACTTTGAATAGCTAGTAGTATTATTATTCCATTTCTTCAGTTGAATTAAGTTTATTAATTTTTCTTAAAATACTTCTATTATTTTTTTATTATATACATCGATCGATAAGTTTCGTTAAAATTTAAATCAACTACGTCAAGTTACATCTTTTACCGCCTGACGTATACGTTATTGTCTACTGCTACTGCTTGCAACTGTATTATCCAAAATCCCTATAAACACAAGTTTACTAATGTTCGCTGAAAATTTAACTTATAAAAACTAAATTTAACGCATCGTCTTTTAATAAAAGTATTTATTGTAATACGAACAGTGAAATTATTTAAAAATTAACGCCAGTAAAAATGAAAATTTCAATTGTGCGTATTATTTATCAGTTGACTATTCTATAGCTTTGATATGCTTAAACTCTTTTTCTAGAAGAAAAAAAAATTTCTAGATTATTTAGCACCATACCATGTTGTTTTAATAACGCGTGTATGCGTTCATTATGTGTAAGAAACTATAAATATTATATTTAGCGATAATATTGAATAATAATTTATAAATTGTATAAGGTGTATTACTAAATAATTAGAAAGTAATTAGAGTATGGCGAAACATCATCCAGATTTAATTTTTTGTCGAAAACAACCCGGGGTTGGTAAGTTAACCAAAAATTTTTTTAACATATCCAATAATATTTACATTCATTTAATTAATTAATCAAATTAATTTATTATTTTTAAAAGCTATAGGCCGCTTATGCGAAAAGTGTGATGGAAAATGCGTGATCTGTGATTCGTATGTTAGACCCTGTACATTGGTTAGGATATGCGATGAATGTAACTACGGTTCATACCAGGGAAGATGTGTTATTTGTGGAGGTCCCGGTGTCTCAGACGCATATTATTGTAAAGAATGCACTATTCAAGAAAAAGACGTTAGTATTTTAATATATCTTTTATATATGTCATAATTTATTTAGTTAAATAGCAATTATTCAATATTTGTATTAAATATACTTAAGAAATTTAAGTTTTATTTATAAAAATACCTTTTTTTTTCAATTAAAATGTATCATTTCTTTATAATACTAGTACATTTAGAACATAAGCTCTAATGTATTTACTATAATGTATAATATGATAATCTAATCTATATCTTGTAAATATTTTTATTTTGTTTTTAAATTTATATCCAATCAAAACAATATGAAATTCATTCATAATTCTTAAAATGATCAGAAATATTTTTCTTTTGAATTGCAATTTATGTGGTTATTTAAATTTTTTAGAGAGATGGCTGTCCAAAAATAGTAAACCTTGGAAGTTCAAAAACAGATTTGTTCTATGAAAGAAAGAAGTATGGTTTCAAGAAGAGATAGCGACATATTATCAATTTCATAATTAAATTTTATAAAATAATTTTCTCGCAAATGGATAAAATAATGAATATGCTTCTATTACGATATTATTTGAAAAGTTCATTCCATTTTCAATAATAATTATGCAGTGACTCTTCATTTTTTGATAAGGATGATAAATAATTATTAATATTTTATAATTTTGTATTTTAAAATAATTGTAACTCATATTTATTTGATATTGTTAAATTAAAAAATGATCCTTATTTTCTAAAATTAAACTTGTCAATTAATACAAATAAACTTTGATTTTATTTTTAATAAAAATTTTTATTACCCTTATAGTTTTTTTACTAAAACTAATCTCATTTATAAAATAACACGAATTTTGCAAACTAACTATTTAATACAATGTTCTCAATTGTTAATTATACTTAGATTTTATGTCAGAAATTTTTTTCATTAAAAATGATATTAAGTTTTATCAAATAAATAAACGGCTATTTGGAAATACTGAAATAATGATCATATAAAATAATATTAAATTCATTATTACTTTGATAGATACAATGAGTTATTAAGTTATATAAGAAAAAATTTATTTAGTTATTTAGGCACAAAGAAATGTTTGTGATAATACTATTATTCAAAAAAATGGTTTTATTACTTAATAATTTACTATGAAATAATATTAATCTGATTTAAAATTTTTAAAGGAAAATTAGAATACAAGTTGAATTTTTTATTTTGTATATTTTAATTGAAGAATTATTTTCTTTATCACATTACATTGTCATAATGTATCGACTTGTACTACAGTTCCAAGTGAAGACATTTCATTCACAAATAATTTTTACTACAATTTGAACATTTGCATAACAAAACAGTTGAATTTTTTAACCATGCTTAAAAAATATATTTAATAGAATCTTCAGATATACATTGATAATTATTACATTAAATAATATTTTCATTGGATTGCACTAGAATTGTAATTCACAACTTAAATAAATAAGTAAAATACTATAAAATCAATTTTAATTATAAGTATAACAATTGATTTTCATGGCTACTAGATTCAACTGTTTATCAAATTTATATTTATACCCTAAAATTGCAAACAACGTCGTGTCTTAAGGCTACCTTTCTATGATAAACTTCCTTAAAATTTTTTACATCACACTCTGAACAATCTGTTTTAAAAAGGAGACAATGTTTGTAAAAGTACAATTGATCATCGCCATACATCCTTGATTTCTATATACACATCATATATTTTTAACATTTCTCAGATGTTTCTTTTTTTGTACAACTTTCCTTAAGAAAATATATTTTAATTTTTTCAATTGGGCAACACTGGGGCACATATAAATCTAATCAAAAATAAATGATTAAAAAGCCTGTTTTAAATAATAAATATATATGCAAAAAAAAAAAAAAATTTTATGCTTCAATTCACAGTCACAGGATCTTTTATTTTAGTTTCAACACAATCTAAGACATTCTAGTATGCATATGTTGCTTTGGAGGTAGCTTTGTCGACGTCGTGCATTAAAAATCGTAATGTAGTTTAACTTTTTGATAGAGAAACGCATGGTTAAACAGTAACATTTTTCTTTACTACACATAGTAAGATAAATGTATTGTTGGAAAAAGTTCTACTCTACATCTACAATACAATATGCCAATACAGCACAGATATTCAGATAACACTGCGAGTTTAGCAAAATCTCATAGCCACTATACAATACTTCTACGATTAATTTTCTGGCATTTACAATATTGTTAATACTGGATAAGAAATTACTATTTAGGCCCATTTTTATATTCAAATTGTGTTGTAAAAACACAGGGCCTTATTTTGCGTGAAAACTACGTAAAAGGACATTCTAATTAATTCTTCCAGGGAAAAATATATAATGATATGCAATAGTTATATTTTTAAATTATAAAATGCCATAAATGAAATTATTAGATAAAATATAATAATAAAAATAAATTCATAATAAATTTTAAAAACTAAATTATACATAAAAAATTTTATATTTTCTAACAAAGTTTACTTATACACATAATTATATATTAATTTTTCCCTAGTTGAAAAAATGATTTTTTGTCATAGGTGATAAAAGAATTGTTGTACTTTGTGATACGTATTAAAATTCAATTCTAAAACCAGTCTGTGTGAATATTCTGTATTGTTCTGAATAGGAATGTCATGTATAGTTTTAAGTGTAAATTGATTTCCTGTGTGGAATATAAATGATCCACTTTCTCAAAGTTAAATCTATAAAATGATTGAAATTTATTCAGTTTCTTTAATATCGCACGGATTTGAATATTTAATGTTTTTATTAAGACTAATCAATAATTTATTATTTCTAAATTGTAGAAGTGTATACTGGCAATAAAAATAACTTTTATGATCCTTACACATTTAACATTAGTACAACTTTATAAACTGCATTAAAGAAAATAGATTATACTGTGATTTATAAGAATGGAAAACGTTAATAGGTATTACCAAAAATGTTATTTGACATTTCACAACAATTTACTTTAGTGGAATTAGAGTTTGCAGCTGTACTTCTTATCTATAACCTACAGAAGATGTGATGTTTAAAATAAACTAATAATTACTCTAATCTAATGATATTCAAATAAAAAGATACTATTTTTTTAAATTGAAAAATAGTACAGAAATGAATATTGAAAAATTAAAATTTTATATTAACATAACGATTATTTTACGTTTAGGAATAATTTCATTATCTATTTAAATATTACTCGTATGTTTCTTGTTTTTAAAGTCAGAAATCAGACAGCAATTCCAAATGGATGACAGATTTTGGATATTATATAAACATATTCTTTACTATACATTTTCAAACGCATTACACACTAAATTAACCCTTTATGTTAATTTTTAAAATTATTCAAAATATCAATGATTTCAATAAAAATAATTAAATCTCAATTTTAAAAGGACATATTAAAATTGGAAATTCATTAAAATTACACACAATAATCGTGTTTTTTTCATATGTGAACAAAAAGGGTCAATGTATTAACCTATATTTTGTTTCAGATCATCTTATCTTATTATCAATGACAGAAATATATTATTTTTTATAAATAATTTGAGAAAAACGTACTTCATGCACGATATAAAATAATTTTTCTTAAGACTTTTTAAAATATTTTTTCTGTAAAAAAATCTTGAATTGGCTAAAATTGCCTTTCCCCCATATTTTAGTAAAAATGGAAAACCATTGTTAACATGATGGTATGTGAAATTCACGCAGGATTATTTTACGTACCAAAATAATTTTTAAGGCAACAACAACATTACATTCTAACAGATTTGTCAACGATTATAGTCCTATAACAGTAAACTGATTATTACGAAAGGTCTTTGTTTAGTCATAATTGTTACTTTGATTTCTTTTTCTTTTTGAACATTCACATTGTCCAAAATTGTAACGAGCAGTCCTGGTAAAAATTTTGCATAAGACGATGAATGAAGTAGTTAATGTTTTTATAAACTCGCTATTTAATTACGTCTTGTCGCCAGGCTCGGTTTTGCTCGTACTCGCATTTACTTCTCATCTGGACAAAGAGGAACTTGCGACCGATCGTCCACTTATTGCTGATTGTAGACTCATCATAGAACCTCTGTTATAAGAAATAAAAAATTTTATTCAAAAATTATTTTTAAGTATTGTAAATTTTTGTTGAACATTAAAAATTTTTTTCAATCAACTCGATTGAAATAAAAGTTTATTTTTAATATATAATAGTTAAATAAAACATTTGATAATAATCAACACCTATTAATGATGGAACTAAATTTTTACTTGTAATCAATGTTTTGGATTTTTTAATTTAACTCCTTTTAGACATCTAATGCCATATATAAATACTTGGAAAGTCAACATTTAAAATAAACCGACAATCAGAACAAATATTGAAGAAATGAATAAAACGTACATTCAACAAACATTTTTATAATCCTTGAAAAAATACCTAATTAAGAAGTCTTTACATTCAAATGAAAATTTAGCTCTATAATTCATAAAATTTGGTGTTAATTATTATGAAATTCATCAATTTTTCCTAGGGCATTAATTATTTGAAATTATAAAAAAATATCATTACTTATAGTGAGCTGATGGTAGAGTTTCATAGAAATACATTAATTGAGCTTTGTGAGAGCTAATTGAAGATAAAAATTCTCCCTGTTCTTCTGGATTTTGCCACTGCAAAATGTAAATTCCTGAATCTTGCATGATATGAGTTCCCTAAAAATAATAAAATTTTTATATATTAATTAACTAATTTTACAAATGAAAAGTATTTTGATAAGAATATAAAATTATATTTATAATACCTGAATACTTTCTCCATCATGACATACAACACTTGGCTCTACTTTAACATAATCACTTCCTTCTTTCATTATTGATTCCTTATGCCCTGACACGTCGTGTTCAATTACTGTATTAACTTCAGGAACAGCTGAAAAAATCATCAAATTAAATTTTTTTAATTTCAATGCATGCAACTAATTTTAACTATAATAAAATTTGGAGTTAATTAATTATATTATTTTCATAGTGTATCATATTTTAGTTCTTAGAATTTTTAATAATAAAAAAATACCAAACAATAAAAATCGCATTACCTAAGCTATTAGTATCCATAGGTTTATCCTTATATAATACAGTAAATAAGACTTTATGACGCATCACATCAAAGTCCCAAGTGAGAACGGCTCCTGGATCGTTGCAGTGCACAGCAATGTGATGTACTTGACCACGACTAAGACTAATAGAATGATATAAACTATGTTCATGTTCAGTAGATGCTCCTTCAAGATCAGCTTTGTAAAGATTCTTTGGCACAACCCCTCCTTCCATGACATAGGTCTAGAAGAATTTTTTAATTTAACTTTTTTTATATTTCACAGATTGCAAAACATTTATTCATATTAGAAAAATATTAAACTTTTAATAATTATTAAAAAAATTTTCATTATGTTATATTATATTATAAGTTAAATTAAATATTTTATTAGTAAATAATTGTTTTTAATCAATTTTTAAAAGTCGATTTACTTTTTCTATTTATATGAAAAACAATATCTGTCATAATTCAAACAATGTTAGGATATTGCATAAAAAAGAAAGTAATAATATTTTATTTGTTTCAGTATATAATACAATTAAAGTAAAACAAATAAAAGTAGTATTTTCCGACATGAAAATAAAATTATGATTTCATAATTTATTAACTTCTATTAAAGTAGATAAAAAATAATAGTATAAATTTTTTAAAACTGTCAAAATTTAAATATAAGTTTTTAATTTAGATGAAATTTTTGTTTTACAATTCACATAAATATGAACTATAAAATGAAATATTTATCAATAATAAATATTTATCTAAATTAAATATGATCATTGATTTTGCTTTATTAAGCATCACGAATTAAGCAATAGACATCACATCAGCACATAAATAATTATGAATGTTTGAATTTCCAACTGGAAAAACATTTAAAAATGTTGATTTTTTCAACACATAAAAATTGTTGATATTTTGTAAATCTCATAAAAATTAGTTCATTTAGTGCTTTAAAACGCAGTGCGAAGTTTCACATTTATGAAAAAAGAACACCACTCTATGATTTTGTGTTATAATTTTCAAAGTGATTTGAAAAGTGGGTAGACTTTTTTTTATTAGTCTTACGTCATTAGATGATTCAAAAACGTAAAAGCGTCGAGGAACTGTACAATACTCCTCGCACAAACCTTCCTGTTTATTAAAAAAAATTGAAAAATAATCTAAAATTTATTTGTATACAAAATAATAATTGTATGTCTTTACTTCTGATTTCTTTCGAGAATTTTGGAGTCTAATAGAATAACATTAATCCAATAGACTAAATGTTTTTTTTAAATAATTGAAAAAGTTAATTATCTATTTTAAAAGTTTTTACCTCTGATGAGCCACCAAGAAAATCTGGTATATATTCAGGATCAATGTAGTCAGTAAGGCCACCAGCTCCTTGCTCTTGGTAATCAGTACCGCAGTAAAATATAAACTTGTTCCTCGTATTTTCATCTGCAAATAACAAGTTCTTATTTTAATTATTTACAAGAATTGATTTAATAATGAATAAAAATATAAAATTCAATGAACTTACGTATAAATGTACTAATCAGTGTCCATAAGATCGGAAAACATCTTGGTGCTCGCATTATCAGTACTCGTCCCATTGTTTCAGGATAATTAGATTCTACTATTTCTATAATTCGTAGAAGGGCCTGAAATATTTGAAATAAATTTATTAAAATAAAGATTTAATGAATAGTGAGGTATCACATTATTTTGTATTAATATTATATCAAGAAATTTTTTTTAACGCAATTATATAAAAAAAAAAAAATATATTATAAAAAAGTCGTTCATATAAATGATTACATCAAAAGGCAATGATATGACAATGTCGGTTCTGAAAAGTTAGAAAGTATTTTTGCCTATAATTAACAATTTAACTTCTAGATTACCTAATTATTGTTTAAAGTAAAAAATTTAAAATAAACTTCTGTAAAAAATAATTAAATTTAGCATTGTTTTTCTCAGTGATTTAATATGTTATTATACAAGAAAATTTACTTTTCAAATCAATTTAATCATCGTGTTGATAATAAAATACTTTAAAATAGTAATTATGATGATGTATTTTGTTAAAAATTAAATATTTTAATTTACCTTGATTCCTGGTCTCCATAAATGACGCATATTTAATCCTTCTAAATCAATTAATAGTGTCCATTGTGAAATTGGATGGCCCCATACATTTGTTGCTTCATCCATTAAAGAAAGTCCTTCCTCACAAATATGAAGTGCCTGTTGTTAATAAATAAATGTTCAATATAATGAATTCAATTTAAAAAATTAAATTATTTGAAAATTATGTAGTACCAGTAATAATAATTCATCCTCTCCAATTGACTTGAGGAGTCCTTTAACGTCCATTTGTCCTAATCGTAAAATATAGAGCGGTCGTCCCTCTATTGATTGAAAAAAAAGTAAATAATTAACATAATCAACTTTTAATAATTAATTCAAAAAAGTGAATTAAAATTTACCTTTGTCAAAATGATGCCATCCACCAGGGAAGTAATCCTTGACAACTTGAGGTGCCTCGTATTCTTCAAGTAATTTATCTATTTGGTGCTTCTTCCTCCAATGAAGTGATTGTGTCAACATTTCTCTAGCTTTATCGACGGAAAATTCACGAGCACGTAGAAAACGCAATAAAGTAGAATCGTTTGGGACAGAACTGCCTCTTAACTCTTCAATACTATGTCTTAATTGAACCAATTTACTCTCTTGCATCATATCAAGTTTTCCAAGATATCTTTCAATGTAATCAGAAGATAGCTGCATTTCTGTAAAGATAATTTCCGAAGAATCTTAACAAGACGTTTCAGTACTTTTCAAATCACAATTTTAAATTATATTCAAATAATAACATTGATAATCAGATATCCATATATTTTATAAAATAGTTTAAGACATATTTAATAATTTATGTTAAATCTACAAGTGTAAATAATTTAAATTTAATAAGTAGGATATCTCTTATAATTTATTATTTGAATATTTCTTTTCAAATTCCATTAATTTTGATTAGCAAATGAATTGATAAATGAAATTCATATACCTCTATTACTAGGAAGTTTGCCTTCCAAAGAGCCTTTTTCGTGAAGTTTGACAATTTCACTTTTCTCTTCTTTGGGAGACACCCTGGAAATAAATTGTAAAAAGAATTGAGTTCTGTATTTTATAAATATTAGGAGTAATTGACTTTTTTTAAGTAGTGCTTACTTTTGTTCTACAATATTAGTTTCCTCCATTGGATCTTTCCATGGTTCAACATATGTTATTCCCTCATCTTTCAATTGATTTACAAAAAATTCAATTATTTCTTTTCCCTGAAAATGAATAAAATATTATACAAATTTTATGCTTTTAATTAAAAAAAAGAATAAATTCTATACCTTGGCAATATTCTGTGCATATTGTTTCATGGCTAGTTTTTCCATAGAATTTTCAAATCCAAAGAAGTTTTTTATATCTAAACTAGCTGTTTGCTCAAAGCAAGTCCATTCAGGATTTTCTGGATGGATCTATAATTATAAATTAATTGAAGTTGTAAAACATTTAAATTACTTTTACATATGTCAACACAAGAAAATTAAAATAACTTACAAAGTATCTACATTTTTCTAAAACTGTTACTCTCGATGAGAAACTCTCATTGTATGCTTCAATTTCTAATACACTGTTGCGACGATCAAGGACATTTCTTTGTATAAAATAAATAAAATCTACACCTATTATCTGTAATAAAAAATAATAATATTAAAATAATAATTAATTATTTATCTACAATAAAAAAAAATTATTTGATAAGAAAATAAATTTAATTTAACCTTTTTCAAGATATATGGAGCATCAACATTTAATTTACATCTTCTTTCTGTAGTTCTAATTGCCCCATCTTCACTTTCCTTATCTAAAGTTACTTCGCATCCTACAAAAACTGGTATTTGCGGGCAAGTAGGAAATCGTCGCTCGTAAGCCTGAAAAAAAAACATCGAGTAATGAAATTTTATGACAGCGTATAATTAAAAAATGCTGAGGAATTCATATAAAATACTATTACTAGTTTGATACTAAAAAAACAATTTGTTATAGCTATATTGATTAGGTAACTTATAAAAGTTCTTCAAATAATGAAAATTTAATTTTTATGTATTGAATCATTTTTACCATTAAAACTATCTTATTTAACAATGACGTTATATTATCTTATTTAACAATGACGTTATAACTCCAATTTTAAAAGAACTATATATATGAAAATTAAATTAACTGAACAAAAGATAAGAAATAATTTAAGCCAAAATGAATAAAACTTGCTAAAAAAACTTACAATAAGTAAAATATTAATAAAAACATTTTAAAATAATTGATATTTATAATTATTTATTTCATCTTTCTTTTATTTTAGATTAAAATTAAAGAAGTTTATTATACCTGATAAAATATATATTAGTAAAATGAAATAAAAAAGCAAATAAAAGAGGTCAGGTTTTATTAAAACTATGCGTAATGATATTTTTTATTATATTATAAGAAAGAGAAATGACTTTACTTTTAAGTACACATGTACTATTGAATTTCCATGCTTTTAAATGCTATAGTATTTCAAGGTCATTATGTATGTACTACTTTACATTTACACAGAGCGACTGTAATGACTATGATAATCCTTACATAGTTCCTTCACAATGAGTCAATGTCAAACTAATTATATTTGATTTATCAATAATTTAGAGGAAAGGCGATAATGCCCCATTGATTAGCATTGTGTGTATGAAAATTGTCTTTTTATCAGTACTACATTCCGATAATTATAAATACATTAGCATAAATAAATAATTCATTAAATAAACCGCTTTTTACGATAATTACAAATACTTGTTGATTATTTTCTATGAATCTATTGATTTTATTGAAGGAAAAAAATAGCAATTTGAATCATGATTTGTGAAG
Organism: Anastatus disparis; assembly: GCA_017163975.1. Lineage (NCBI taxonomy): Eukaryota > Metazoa > Arthropoda > Insecta > Hymenoptera > Eupelmidae > Anastatus > Anastatus disparis. Next base: position 4,500,629 of record JAFFSR010000227.1, read on the forward strand.
CAAAACAAAAATTTGATGAGTCATTAATCAGTTTTCTTTGGTATGCGTTGATTATTTATAAATTTACATAAGATGACATATGCATTGAATTTCAAGATTTTTCAAATATTTTACTTTAGTTTTTGTTTGAATTCTTTTTTAATGATTATAATGAATAAAAATAGACTAAAAGACTTGAAAAATTTTTCACTTAAAAATAATAATTTTATAATAGAATGTTAAAATAATAAATAATAATTTAAAAATAAACTAAAAGAAAAATTCACTCAGTGAAATACAAACAAGAAAAAATAAGTTATTTAATAGCTTGTTGGTATTGGCATTAAAAAACCTAATTGACTTACATTGATATTATGTAAAATCTATGCTCATTTTATTGTGCAATCTTAATATTTTAAAAGTACAAGATAAATGAAATTTTCATTAAAAATATTGTCTTTTAACTTGTATTAAAAAAAGGTCATAAAAATAACAGCTATAATAAAAGTTATCAAAGTAATGCAACAAATCCATATTCGGTAAAAATTATAGCAATATTTGTAACATCATTGTGAAGTGACTTGCAACAATATACATTTTGCCAAATGAATAAACAAATTAAAACTCTCACTTTACAAAAGGCAAGGCTATTTTAGCCGTTTTTACCTTAAAAGAGAGAAAGGAAGGACGAAAAATTTTTCAGTCAAGTAAACAGGAAGAGAGAGACGAGAATAATACGTTTATATATATGCGTGACACATAACACATAATTCTACAAGCAGAACAAGAAAAAATATACGCGTAGAACGAAAACTAGTATTTGCTTAAAAATATTACGGATCCATATATATGTCTGTAAGGTAAGGGCAATTATATTGACGGATACGGTACATAGATATGTATATAGACGTATGAAACAAGAGAGTAAAGAAAAAAATATGTACTAAAAGTAAACGCACCAGCATAACGAGGGCAAAAGGGTATTTATATACCCGGACGGGTGATTGGTACTGTTGAACCATATTGTCGTGATTGTTAAAATGACGATAAAGGACGTTCAATTGAGATAATAGACGCACAGCAGCGTCTAACTTTTTTTATATATTTACAACACTATTCTGTTTTTTTTCTTTAGTCGATGAATACTTTATATATGTCCGTCCTATTACTTGGAATGGCAGGCTCTTTTCCTTAATTGACAACTATATGCTATAAAAAGAAAATGCGATGATTCTCTCTTCACTTTCTTCGATACTTATAACAGTAAATCTAAAAAAGATGACAATTAGCACCCGCGTTGATTCATTATCTATGTGCTCGTGTTTTATTGTTAAACAAAATCACGAGTTTAAACTTCTTTTTTCTTTTTTAAACGAGAGATTTATTTAGATAGTGGATTCTCTCTCGGGTTTACCACTCTCTCTCTCTCTTTCTCTCTCTCGTTCGTTCGTTCGCGCACTCACTTCTTTCACGTACACTCGAAAAAAACCACCATGTAAGTTATGTATATATAACTTGTTCACGTCCCGACTAACTGCCCACACACTGGCAGCTACTCTACGTAGGCTGTTGAAAAAGACTTTCTTTTCTATCCCCACCTTTATTAATTTTATATATATATATATATATATATATATATATATATATATAAATGCCTAACATTAGTGGGGAGCGACGATATGGCACCAGCTGCTACCCACGCAATATATATATATACATATATTACGGTCGCAGACCTTTAAACCTACAGGCTTTGTACACATTGTAACGATAATATTTTCCAGATGGAGTTTTCATGTTTGAAAACATTTATAAGCTTGGCATAGGCACAGGTGTAGTGCTATAATATTCTAATGTTTGTTTTTAATATGGATTATATACAAGTTTCTAGTTACGGTACTACACCACTTTATTTTAAAAAATAGAACGCAGTTTATAAAAATGTTTTTCATTCAGCTCGTTCATGCGATAATAGGAATATTCTTAACATGATTGGTTATTTCTGTTGTAGGTTATTCAAGTAGAATACAGTTTAAGGGAATCGTCCAATAAGATATGATTAAACTCAATCATACAATAATTATTGAATTTTATTCTAAAAATTTTCCTATAAAGTTCCTACAAAAAAATAATCGTCATAGATTATGTAATAAAAAAATTAAAAATAAAATTGTATCTTTTGTTAAGTTTTTTAGTTAAAACAGTAAAATTATAATTAAACTATTTTATAATTTAGTAAAAATTAGGCTAATTAATTTTTTAATGATATATATTCGTTTTGAAAATTTAAGATAATAAATAATGGCAATAATTAATTTTTAAATTAAAATAATCACGTAATAAAAAAGTTTCGTGAATGAATATTTTAAAAAATATTCATCAAGAAAAAAACGTGTACAAAATAAACTTAATTTGATTAATCAAATTAAGTTAATCAAAACTTTAGTCATTGGTAAAAATTCATAATTAAAAATCATATTTTTATGCTTATGTATAATATCGATATTTATTTTTAGAATGTTTGAATTTATTTTATTTATTTCTGCGTGACTATTAAAAGTGTTAAATAAATTCATTCAGTTTAGCGTCTAAACAATTCATTTAATGTTTTTAAAAAAATAAAGCAAGTATTAGTTCTTAATTTATTAATTTAAATATACAAATAATATTTTAGTTATAAAAAACAAGTAACGAATAATTAAATTTTTTAAATAAATTATTTGTTTTCTTAAATTTTTAAAAAGAAAAATTGATTTTTTATCAAAAAATTTTGATTGTAACTTTAATTTTAACCTTTATTTAAATTTTATAATTCAAAATTTCTAGTAATGTTAAAAACTAGTTTTTATTAAAAAAGGGAATTGAAATTTTCTCAATATCTATTTTTTTATTGATACATTTTTCTTATTTATAAAAATGTAATATAAAGTGCTAAAAAATCATAAAAAACAGCTATTTTTTCTAATTTCTAAAAATATTAAAAACTTGCATTTAAATACTCGCGCTTGAAATTCAATAATACAACAAAGCATCATAAGATAGCGCTACCAGTACCACATTTCGCGATCCCAACGCGAGTTTCAAGTTTCAAACCAAATGGTTGTTCCATCCGCAGAGCCACAGCCATACAGCCACAGCACAACAAATGGCTTTTTACTTGTGGAGTCGCGTTATTGACAAGATGGCGCCGCGTAGCAGCAGCAGCCTGTAACACAAAAAGCTTTTATTATATAGCGAATACGCGACTACAGCGCGCCGCAGCTAGCACTATACAGCTTCTCTCTTTTTAACTACACGCTTGTTACAGTACATTTAGAACTGAACTCAGAAGGTCCGCCGACTCGAGACAATGCGGAGGCGGTAGTAAATTGCCGTGTTGTGTGTGATGGAACGCTCGCGTCGCGCAAAAAAAATATAACTTGTGCATGTGTGTTATAATATATATAAAAAAAAACCCACCGACTTTAAAAAAACGTATATATGCTTCTTTATATATTCTAAGGGTGTACATATACATACGCGCACAAGACAAAAGAGAAGAAGAAGAAGTAAAAGGAACTGGAGGTGTATGGTGAATCGCGCGATTAGTGACGAAAAGAAAAAAAAAATATAAAGAAGAGTAGAGAAAAGAACGAGCGTCTGGAAAGAATCGTGTATAACGCGTATACACAACATTAGCATCGGCAAGAAAGAAAGAAGAGTATATATCAAAGAAATAAAAAATGACGTTTTCAGTGGCAGCAAGTAGAGTGAGAGAAATGCGCGACTATAACTCCGCTTTAACCGCGGAGTACTGAGAAAGAAAGAGAATTTCTTCTCGTAAAACGTATATATTAACAACAGTGCCTCTAAATTAAAATCTTTTTTTTACAATACTCAACACTATCAGGATAATCTGTTCTTTTTTTTTAATTTTATTTTGTTATATATATGTATGTATATTAAATATTAAGAAAAGTGATGCATATATGATTGTGTGAGAGTAAATAAATAATATTAAGTGTACCGAATGGAGTGAATAACAGAATATATTAATCAACAAACAAAAACATCATCATGATGCTCGGTGGAAAATCACGACGACGCGAGTTTGACGGCCGTTGCAATACAGGCCAAATGGAACAGCAGCAGCCGCTGATGAGAAACGCTGGAGCAGCCAAGTACCGCCGCCACAGATTACTCGTCCTTACTTGCCTCCTGATACTCATTCACCAAGGTAAGCTTCTTCCTTTTTTTTTTATATTAAATATTCTTAAAAGTATTTGTTTTTGCTATTACATCAAAGTGGAGGGTATTTTCTTTTGTGTTTATTCCAAGGAGTTGAGTGAATGAATTATTTAAAGTTGAGAGAAGAAATGTTGTTTTTCTTTAACCTTCAGAAGACCGGATAGCTAATATATTGGCTCTACTTACGATCGACACTTCAAATATACAATCGACCAATGGTATATCATTTTCATGCACTTTCCTAAAAGGTATTCCAAATACCTGTCTTCTAAAGGTTATAAAAGAAACAAAAAAAAAAGGAAAGATTCGTAGCAGTAAAAATCTGTGCGTGAAGAGAGAGAGAAAGAAATTCTCCTAGCCCCTTGAGTTGTTCTCTCTTACGTCTTTCCCTACAGACGGAAAATCATAAATTATTAATGAACCGCTCGACTGGAAATTATGATTTTTTTTTCTGCTACGGTATGCAGCTGAGAAAGAGAGATAAAAAAAAAAGGAGAAAGAGAAAAAAAAGAGTATGAGAAGCTTGTAAAGAGTAACGTTGGCTGGCTTGCTGGAAATATTTGATTTGAAAGGTCGATTGAGTTGAAGACTTGTTTGAATGATTGTAATTTCCATTGTATCTATTTACGTAAATGGAGCATGTAATTTTTTTTTCATAGTTATGTAAACAAGAATTACGCATAGTTTGATAAGTACAAACTTATTTGACTAAATCAACATAAAACAACGTAAATTAATTTTTTTTTCATACCAAGATTTTTTTTAAATTATTCTTTATTTAAAAATTAAATACTTGTAATTAAAAAAATATCGTTTTTTTTTTTTAACAGAAAATTTGAAAATGAAAAGTTTAAGACATTATTAAAACATGTAAAATTATTATTTGTATCTTAGCGTAGAACAAAGATTGTTTATACTAACGAATTTAGTGTTACGAATTGATAAGATCTAAAAAGCTATAGTCTCACTGAAAGTATCAGTTTAGAAGGGGGCCTTAGGCCCATTTCGCCACTGTTTGCTAGTGTAAGCTTTAATACCAGTTATTTTCATAAAAATAATATGTATATAAATTTTATTCATTTATTTATTTATTTTTATATTCGATACAATTTTTCAAAGAAATTTTAATAAACAAAATATTAAATTACTACATTAAAGAAGTTTATCAAAGCGTATTGAAAGAAGCATCGACGTTAACGTTCATTGCGAATATTATTTTTGAACGAATAATCCATACACTGAAAAAACTGTAGGCGCCCTCCCTTACCACAGCGAGGAGATGCTATACTAAACGTGAATACATCGGTGCTATATTAAATTAAAGCTATCCTCGCTGCGCTTTTGGGCTCGCTGCTTTCCCAAAATTAGAGACGAGTAGAGACGAGAGAATTTTGAGAAGGCAGCGCGCCTAAAAACGTAGCGAGGATCTCTCTCACGCGCACGAGGATCGCTTTTATGCGCAGAACGCTGCGTATTCATATTTAGTATAGTTTCTCACCCGCAATTTTTTCAGTGTATGCTTCCTCTAAAATATAAAACCAATTAACAAGTCAGAAACAAAAATTCATCCAAACGAATTCATATAAAATACAATAATCGACAAATCATGCGTTAAAATCCCACATTTTACTTTATTCAAACGTTGAAAAGCAAAAAAATAATATTTCGCCAGCGCACGATATTTCGTGAATAATTTTCCAAGCTTTTCTCACGCCGACGATATATATATAAATTTTTCCATTATATTACAAATATATGCGAGCGAAAAGAGTACGCGTGCACTAACGCGACGCGTTAATATTAACATCTATACAAAAAAAAAAAAAGTTGATAATATATACATACACGTATGTATACACACAAAAAAGCCATTGTGGATGCAGCGTTAAAGATTAAGTCTATCTCGCTCGCTTCTTTTAAGCTATATAACGTTATGTAGCTATACACGTATACTCTTAGCACTAACGTCCCTCGGGTATCTTTTGTTTATCTCTCCTTCTCTCTCTCTCTCTCTCTCTCTACTCTCGGACTATAGTCATTTCTTATAAGGCTATATAACGTTGATCTTTCAGCTCTCTCTTTCTCTCTTTCGTGAGAGATCATCTTCGACGCCTTTACACTAACTCTTATTTTCTTCTCTTCGTTCCTCTTTTTTTTTTCTTTCATATTCCTTCTCTTCTCGTTTGGTGATTCCGCACGCGCCTTCTTTTCCTTTATATATATATATATATATATATATATATATATATATATATATATATATATATATATATATATATGTTATTTTTTTTTACCTTTTTTCTTCTTGGTGAACGAAGAATCCCGTTCGTGCCCTTTCTCGCGCGCTGCATCTATATGGAGTATATGTATATATAAAAAAAAGAGAGGAAATACCTTGGGTACAACCTTCGCGTAAAGAGGAGAACTTCTCTCCTCTCCGGAGAAATTGTAGAAGGAATTTTTACGCGCAATTTGTCAGCTCTCCTTCCTTTTTTTTCGGATAATACTCGAGTGCAGCGCGTACAAGTGTCGTACTCGCTTTTTTTCTCTCTTTTTTTTTTGTAAGAATGTTTAATTTTTCGATACTGTAAAGAATTGAATTATATTACGTTTTATAAACTTGAAAAAAAAGAGCAGGTAAAGTGTTATGTATGGTTATTTTAAAAGCAGAATTTACCAATTAGCGAGAAGTAAGGTTTTTGGTGATTTAATTTCTTTTCTCTCGTGTTTATTTTTAAAAATAAAAATAAAAAAAAAATTCGTCATGTTTAAATATTCGGATGACTTCGGTTTAAGGACATAATTTGGGGATTGAACGTCTGAAATTCCCTTACGAATGACTGCTTCCAATTAAGCTTGTCGCTTTACATTTCAGATGAAAATCAATCATTAATATCTTTGACGTTAATTGGAGCAATAAAAAAAGGAGGCACCGATAATCCGCTAGTTTCAAAAGTTTATAAAAATTTTTCAATCAAAAATGTATTTTGTGTAATTTAAGAAATGCATAATTTATTTGAAAATAAAAAAAATTTCTCGAGTTTACCGTAAGTGGCTTTTTTAAACCGAAAATTTCTTTTAAAATGTATTAAATTTAACCGTAACTGTCATGTTGCATTAAAAAAACGATAAACAAAAAGACTCTTATTTATATCGACAATTTTAAATACAATCTATATAATGCCAATCAATATTACGTTTCTCCGTTCGGAAAAAAGAAGAAAAAAAAAATGTATGCATATTTAAAACGTAATATTAAGCGGTGTACACGATTGAAATCCTTCAATGAGCTTTAAATAGTCATCTGTTTTATTCTCTTTCATTTCTCGATACATACGTTCATCATCATTATTATTATCTTTTTATTTAACTCGTTTATTATTTATTTGCTTGGACCTATTAAAGCTTTCTGACGTTTGAATGAATAGCAATTGAACATTAAAAAGTACATTGTATATATATCCAAGCCTTTTTTTTTTTTTTTGTTATTGTTTTCTCCAATTACGCATATGAACTATACAAGTCGATCTTCCTCCATCTCACTCTGGTGCTTATTTATCCAACGCTCTTTTTTTTTCTTCCTTTTGTTTTGTTATTCTGGTTAGAAGATTTCAGTGTATTACACACCGCACGGCCAAGCTTCTTCTCAATTAGTACAACCCAAGCTATTATGGGCATCTATATGTATTGCTCGTTTTTGCTTTCTCTTAAACTACTATCTACATGTAATATGCATATAACGTCTATTAGAGTCCTAAGAACGGACAGCATGTATATATACACGTTGAAAACTATTTCTATAACGTCTAAGAAAGATTCTGCAATAGCATAAAAAAATAATAAAAAAATATAAGGAGTAAGACCACAAGTATTATATATACATGTAATGCCATAGTGGAATCTTTTGTTGACGTTATTATATATAATACCCGTAGTGCTCTTCTCTTTTTTATATTTTCTAATGTTGCGGAATATTTTTGTTGACGTTAGGAATAGTTTTTTTCTAAAAATTGTGTCCTCTCTCGGGAAATTGCATTTTGCTTTAGGCGAATTCTCTTATGGTTATGCTTTTTCTCTCCTTTTTTTTCTATTTTTTCGGGTTGAATGCGCTTTAGGGTTGGTGCGCGAGACGCGAAGAAAGGAAAAAAGAAGCAGAAAAGGTGAGAAAAAAATCCAAGCAATTTCCGTCTGTTTTGCTCTGCTATTTTTTTTTTCTTTATTTCTACGAAGAAAACTGTGCAGAAGTCTCTGTGTATTAAGAAGTTTTAAGGGTCTTTTTTCTCCTTCTTAAGACTCAAAAGAAGTTTGCGATTGTTTAGTCGCCAGGTCTATTACGTTCTGTGTTGTTTCGAACATTATTTAATTAATTTCGGTCTCGCTTGTTTTGCCGAGCTCCGTTTTAATTATTTATATATTTTACTCTTATTGTTTATTTTATCTTCATTGGACATTGGTACAATTAAAAACATTGACAAAAATAGTTGCTTGATAATTGGTCGTTTGTTAAAAACTTTATAAAATGTTTGTTATATGTAATTAAACATATTCGTTTGTCATTTCTTGCATATTTATGCTTGTATTATTAAAAAACCTATTTATTTATGTGATGTAATGAAAATATAAATTACAAAGTTCAAAAAACTGAGCAATTAATTTAATTGAATCTATATTATTTTAAAATTATTGCAATTTTACTATATAAATTTTAAAATCGTAAACCAGTATGCGTTGCATAACAATACAGCTATTTCGCTTTCAATTTTGTTTCATACATAGCTTAAAAAAAAAGCCCCCGATGAAAATTTTATGAATGTTAAAAGGTTAAAATACGATGGTAATAAATTTCAATAAATGGTAATTATATCTTACGTAGAAATCTGTCTTAAAAGTCAATCCGTCATAGGATGTAGTAAAAAAAAAGAGAGAAAATAAAAATAAAAAAAAAAACTAAATTTTTATAGATCTCCGTACATGTATAGCAGGCTTTGTTGCATTGTTCTTTTGAGCTTTTTGATATATACACGCGCATGTACACGCGCAAATATACACATGTATACGCGCGCGAGTAATAAGAGGAGAAAGGAAGAAGCATAGCAAATAATAATGACGGATCATTACTTTGGATCTTTAAACGTCTCTGTATGCTTTAGAAAATTTTCTCTGAATTTGTATATGAACTATGTCAGTGCATACACTGTACATCCTTTCAGGCCGTAATTTGTTTCTTTTTTTTTCAGTCCTTTTTTTTTAACTCTTGTATATTTATAAAACGTTTTTAATACGTTTTCTAGGAGCATTTCGACATTAAAATTTTTATTAAATGATATGCAAATAGGAGGTTAAAAAAAATACAAAGTTTATGGGATAGTTGGCTTATTAAAAACGAGCAAATAGTGGTATAGAAATTTTCATATTTATTTTTCATCAAATATTTTGAAACAACTTATAAATATATCAATTCCTTTTATTAATCTTATCGCGGAATAATAAAATAATGGAGATATGTAATTGGATTAAAATTTGTTAAAATAAAAACATGCCGATAAAAGATAAGGAAAAACAATACTGCGTTGCGCTTAAACAAAATCTCATTGGAAGTGCGTTTTAACTATAATTATTTTATCTACTTTTGCAATCGTTTGTCTTTTTTATTAAATTAACTTAAATAAATCTGATGTTATAAAACATTTAGAATAACATTAAAATTAAAAAAAAAGATGGGAAATTCTTGAAATTACAACTTTTAAGTATTTCTTAATAAAAGAAGCATAAAGGGTTAAAATAATCAATACGTTATAAAATTCTCATTAAACTTCTTTTTCACGCGTCTACTGATCGCATGACCGAAAAATCTCAATTAAAAACTTTTAATACGCCCGACCATCAGCCACGAATCTCAATCGAAGTATAATACGTTTTCAAAAATAAAAAGGAAAAAAAAAATATCTCACGCATTAACAAAATGCCAATCTGTCTCTCGAGCGGGAAAAAAAAACCAACATTTACCTTCGAATTTTCTACTTCTCTCCCTTAACAATACATGCGAACGATCTTATTTAGTGAAGTAAAAAGGCTTTTTTTTATATACGTACCGACGCGCGTGTACACGCACATTGGGATTGCACACTATGCAGTACCAACTCGAACGAACGCGCGCGACACATCGCCAAAGTGTACGTACACACGAGAGATAACTTTTCTCTCTCTCGCTCTTTTTTTTCCTGTGCTTTCATGTGTATACGTGTGAGACAAGTGTGCGAACCGGTATTTTCGCACTCACGCGACGCTTATGTACCGCGTGTATATAGATATACACATATACTGGCAAATGATAGTAAGAATGTATGTATTGTCCATTTCTAGAGCTCTGAGGTTATGTGGACGAAATAAAGGCGAGGGGGGAAGGGGGGGAATTATAAGAGCTTTCCGTTTGATATTCTAATTTGAATACGCCTTAGGTCGATTGCAATTTTGCGGAGGAGCTTGAGCTCTCCGGTATTCTCGTGTATATGGTGTGTGTATAAACGAGAAAAGATTTTATTTACGCGCTTCGCTTCGTTGCCGATTGGAATTTTCTTAAGATTTTTTTTTTTACCTTTTTTATCTAGTTATTCCTTTTTTTTCTTCTTTTTTCTTTCTCTCGTTCTTTTCGTCTCGACGATTTCACTGTGCATTTACATTTTTCTCTCTGCTTTTCTGCTATTATACAGTCGGCTGTGTTTCAAGAAGGGGTTTTTTGTGTACATAGCATTTTCGCCCTTCTGGATATTCTTTTTTTTTTACATTTTATTTTTCTTCTTTTTTTTTAGGTTTAGAAAAAACAATTTTGCGCGTGGATTTAGTTTCATTTGGTTGTCTCTTCATGGTTATTTTATTTTTTTTTATCTTTTTTTTTTAGCTTGAAGCGATTTTATAAAAAACTAGACGAAGGACAGGAATGTTATGCAAACGTTATGTAAAATGCATTTGAAGGTACACAATGTTTGCGGTACAGAGAGACGCAAAGTGCCCGTTTTTTTACTCTTGTTATAAAGTATTTATAACGGTTTAAATATTATAATACTTGCTTTAAAAAAATTTTTTTTTTAATTATTTAAATAAAAATTATACTATTTTCTTAATCCAAATTTTCACATTCAACTTGATTCAAAAAAATTTTTAATGATTTCAATTTAAAAAAAAAATAAACTAATTACAGAACACACTTTAACAAACTGTATATTCTTCTTTTCATCGACATTGATTTATTTGCTCATTTCATTTTTTTTTTCACATTGTATCGATTTCATTTAACAAGCTACGCACATTAAGTCCACAAAAAAAACGTATCCACGCCCACATATCATTCGAACGAATCTTTATTCTTTGCACATGAAAAACATTATTCCAAAAAAAAGCAAACTCCCACCTAAAAAAAAGCGTACAAAAAAACTTTGACAAAAAAACAATAAAAAAAAACATCCGAAAAACAGGACTATAGATAAAAAACAAATGTTCATTCCCTTCCTTTTCCCGTACAATTAATATTGATTATCGCCATTGCGTTCGAGATTAAAGGAAAAAAAAAGGAAAAAAATCAGTCAAGGGAAAGGAACTCAAGGGCTAAGTTAATATTTACCTTGCGCTGTTCCTAAGCTCTTTTCGCTCTCGTCGATTCCTCTTTCTGTTTCATTAATTGTCAATTTTAATTAGCGTATCCAGCGGACGCGCAATGTTTATCTATCCGTTGATTACAAAAAATTACCGGCACTCGATTGTTATACATTAACATTAATTAATATTCGTATAATTAAATTAATCGATCGTTAGGCATGTATACACTTACGCACGTAGATATAACACCGAAAACGTCAAAAGAGCAATATATAGATAGTTTTAAATTAAATAACCACAAATCCTATGGTTACCACAAATTATAGAACTATATATACGTATATAGGTAGCTATATACCTGTAATACCATGATAGATGAATTAATAGAAGAGAAATAGAGGGAACGAGAGTGATGCGATTATGAAGATGGAAAATTGAGGGGGTCAGGCGGTGGGAGGATGAGGGGGGACAAAGAGAGAGAAGTGTTGAGCTCTTCTGTATGGAAGAATAAGCATTATGAGCATTGATTGGAGTACTAAAGTATACGAGAGAATTAGGATAGTTAATGTATTTCGATTGAACCAAGTCTGTTTGATGTTGATTAGAGAAAATTGTTCCGAGAAAAGAAAGAAAGAAAAAAAGAGAAAGACATGCATATTAAATTTATTAATTGTAATTGCTGAATTATTTCGACTTATAAATATTAATTGGACGACGAGAGTAGCGAAAGTTGATACTTTTTTTTTCTGTTCCGTATTGTACGATGGAAAAAAAATAAAAAAAGATCCTTGCTCATGATTCTGGAAGGAACATCTCGTGCATGAAAAAAAAAAGAGAATCGCTTTATTACATTCCTGTCGTGTATATGCTTGTAGAAATTAAAATTCTTTTTAATTTAAATAATTAAACGATAGAGAGAAATTCTTTTCTTGTTAAAAATTTTTTTACCGAGTACTAATATTAATTCGTTTCTTTTAACTTCTTTTTCATTAAAATGGCTTTTTTCTTTAATTAACAAAGGTCATGTTTAGTTAAGAACATTATGAATTCTTCAGCAATTTTTTTCCCGTGTAAAATATGTTACTAAACTTGATACCCAGGACATTTCGTATAGCATAAAATTAAAAACTTTGCAAAGTTAGAACAAAGATTTGAAAAATACTTTTAATTAATTCTCCTTAATTTTATAACAGATTCTAAAGCAAGTACAATATGTTAAACATACTTTATCATATGATCATGAAAGTGACGTACTATTGAAGAAAAAGAGTGAAATAATTCTCAATAATAAGCTTTAATAAAATCTAATACTACTGACTTGAATAGAATTTACAGTAATTAACCCACATAATCTTTTACTATGTTGTTAATAAATGATTTTACGAGTTATATATACAAATGGAAAAAAAGAAAAATTTAACCATCATAAATTAATCATAGTTATAAATATCTTTATACGGCCGGACTATCATAAATTTAAAAGCAAATCGGAATTATTTTGCAAAATAAAGAAATTAAAATATCAGGTTTAAACGAGATTTTGAAACTAGTAAATCTAATTTCTCGAATTTTTCATTCTCGATTTTTTCGCGTATTTGAAATTTATTTATTTATTATGTACAAACCATATATATTTATTTGACAACTCATAAATCACGTTCTAAAGGGTTTAAAATCTAAAATTGACTGTTTCGAAAAAATGAAGAAAAAAAATCAAGACAATTGAATTGTTTTGTTAAATGAACCATAAGAATTGTAAACCAATTGATAACCGTCTAAACAATCATTAGTCTTCTCAGAAGTACCATTATATCACTGACAATACAAAGAAAAAAAAAATCAAAGAAATCGTAGAAAGAAAGAAAGAAAAAAGTATATCCCTTAAACTGAATTTGACAGCGATAATAATTTTTCCTTTTGCTATTACCGGTACACACATTCTCGCGTAGTAAACAAATGATTTCGCGTCTAATGCACATATAAAAAAAACGTATATACGCTCGTTTAAAAACTCCACTTACCATGTCAAATGAGGGAGAAAGTAAAAGAAGAAAAAAAAAAATAAAATAAAACAACATCTATACGACAAATATATACCATGTGTATAACGCTGGCTACTACAACTACTTACTACTTGCGCAATTATTATTGCTTGAGCGAACAGCAAAGTAAGTATTTTCTTCGTACCTATTATATATATGTATACACGTATATACACGTAAATTATAGTAGGAGCAGCTAAATATAGATATACGCTTAAAGACTATAAACGATTATTATTTTAATCCTTTTTCTTTTTTTTCATCTGTTTTACTTCTTTTCTACTTAATTATTTGGAAAAGTTCTGTTCTCCGCGAGTAATTAGGTACGCAAGGGAGATTTAACGAAAGTTTGTTATATGGCCCTTTCTAGAGAGGAGGAAGGAAAAAGAGAAAAATAATAAGAGAATCGGGGCCAATTAAATCGTTTGTTAGATATACGCTCTATGTATATGAGCTTTGTCATCTCGTACGAGTTTTCTCTGTTTTACATGATTATAACGAGTGCTTTACACTCTGGCTAATCGCCTAACAGTGTTTTATAACTTTCTGTTAAGAGAGAGAAAAAAAGGAAAAAAAAGAGAAAAATAGAATTATATATACGCGTGACTTATAGGTATACACACAAGGTTTTATAAAACGATTTGCTAAACGATGAAAATTTAAATTTAGAAAGCAATGCGATAGCCTTGGTTGTCTACTTGAATCTGTTATTATCGAGTAAATGTTGTATCATAAAGTATTTTTTTTTCTCGTTTAAACATAAAACATTTATTTTTTTTTGTCTTTTATAGTACATACATTTTTTATGTTCTGATTTTATTTTATTTCTTTTTTTTTTTTAAGTTTGAAAAAAAATTTAAATTTTCAGAATTTATAGCGTCACGTTTTTTTAGATTTGCGTATCATTTTTTTTCCGGGATCTTTATCATCTCATTTGAAATTCTTTTGCTACCCCGGTCCCATTTATTTAACCTACTCATCCATTTTTTTCTTCTTGAAATTTTTCATTTTTTCCTCAACTCCGGAGAATATCTTCATAATCCTACACATACAAAAAGTTTTTTTTCTTTATTTTCGCAAACTTCAAATCCAATATATATATATATATATATATATATATAATATACACGAATAATACAATTTAATCTTAGGCTAAAAAACAGCCATTATACAAACAAAAAGATAAAACAGACAAAATCCATTCATAGTAGAAAATTAAATCCCTGCTTTTCAGTCATTCTCTCATCACAAAGGAAAAGCGCTCGAGTTATCCTGCGCCAGGGCACAAGAATGTTTCGTACAACAAACGCGTATATAAAATAAAAGAATAAAAAACTAAAACAGCATCCCAAGAGAATAGCTAGCTCGTAACGAGATTACCTTTCAATTACGCTTATCTTAATTTATAAATGTATATACGTACGCGCGGTATACCTTTATGTACGTCTATATAGAATCTTTTCTCCTTTGACCAATCGTACATAAAGTTTATCACGCTCTTGTACACTCGTATTTCATATTAGCGATGATTCCCATTCCCATTGCTGTATATGCCAAAATATCAAAAGCTGAAAACTTGGGTTTTAGGTTCTGTTATTCAAAACTACGCGAGCGCGTCAAAAAGCAAATGCGTGTATATATGTAACCGAGCACACGCCTACATAACTTTTAAGCACTGTGGAATTTATATGTTTTGTATATATGCATGTACATAAATACACGCACATATAAATCGCATAAGTGTACATACATGTAAGTAGAAAGCGCAAGGTGGAGTTTTTAAGGGAAGATCAGTTTTGTGGAAAATCGCTTGGCACGCGACCGTATTTAAAAAGGGGGAAGAAGAATATACTGTGCGCACATACTACTCGTCGTAGTTAAATGAACGTATTAAGAGGGGTGTGCAATGTTGTATGTATAAAGCAAAGAAGAAAAAAAAAATAGGGAACTAAGAGAGAGAAAGTATTCGAAGATGGAATTATGTAAAAGGGGAATGACGATGATCCTTTATGACATTGCAAGCGTTTTCCGAAGCAAAAGGAAGTGTATTTAGATTTTTCGTTTGTATAATTTTTGATTAAGAAGATTGGTTACTTTTTACGATGGGGAGGGTTTATGTTATACGAAAGGGGAATGAAATAAAAGTAAAAAAAAAAATGTTTTGCATTTAGCTTTAAATAAGGGTATAAAAAACGCGTTGAAAATTGTTTTCCATAGGTTAACCGGATAATATTTTGTACGATCATTTAATTAATCCGCTGATCATACATCTGTTGAAACGTTTTAAAAAATAAATTAATATAATATGCAAACAGATTAGTAACACAGTTTTATATAATTTTTGTTGGCTATAGACGATATTTTACACTCTGTCATGTTCGGTTGTACGTATGATAATTTAATACAGAATATAAATTTAACATTATGGTATACACATTGGTATTATGTTGTATTATTTGCTTGCCATATTTGATTAAACCTATATTCAAAGGATTTAAATCTGTTATACCACAAATATTCTCCAGCTTGGTGTATTAATACGAAAATATTTTCCACGTGTGTAAAAGGATTTCAAACAAAGGGATTTTATTAATAATCTGGACTTTCCATATTTTATGTACGTGAAAAATACCAATGATATGATTAAAATTTCATTAAAGTCAACACTTGTACAGTCTAAACCCTTTGAATTATTAAAACTAATTATGTCTGGTGTACTTAAAAATTCAAACATCCAGCTGTCGTAACAAAAATTACACACTCCGCCTTGGCCATTTTATAAAAAAAGAATCTTCAAATTATACATCCCCGTTGTTGTAGTACACACATCTGCCTCTCCTCTTCAATTTATTCGACTAAATATTCCGCTTATTCCGCCAAAAGTATATGTGTTCTCCCTTCATTTGTAAGACCCGCATTTTTGTCCTCGTGCACACTGTGCTCTATGAAATCTATCCTCTCCATAAACTAAAGACCGAATAAAGGAATCCCGACGAAAAGAGAACATTTCAAAGCCTTGAAAATTCGACTCTTTAAATTTTACAATGGATTCGAAAAAGATTCTCAAATGTATTATAAACTCAAAGAAATATTACTTCGTACCAAGAATACACGGAATAGAAAAAAAAAATGAAAATAAATAGTATAAATGGAGAATGTCGCGTGTCCCAATATATTATTGATGTTAGAATAGGTTACGTTAGAATGAGCACGAGGGTGAATCAGGGGGGGGGGGGGGTGTAACCGATTGGTTTTTCTTCAATACATGTATGCAGCATCCCTTTTTTCTTTCCATCCTTAACTACCTCGTGTTATATGTTTTCTATCCTATGGTATAAAGCCAAAGCAGTCCAGTGCCCTCGATATATAAACTAGCTCATAAATTAAGGGACGCAAAAGTACTTCTCTCTCTCTCGCTCGCAGATTGTCCGTATGTCGAGTGTCTTGTGTTGGGTGTATATGTGTGTACTACTGCTGCGGCATATGCGTTACCGCGTGTGTGCGTATGTATATACGTGTGCGCCAGGCAAAAGTAGCATTATATGTTGCAGCGGTGCATGCGGCGCGTGGTATTGCAATATAGTTTAGGCGCGATCGGAGGTTTTGATCTATCGCTCTTATAATACTTAGAAATGAGGGGAAAAAGGCACAAGCAAACACTTGCGCAATGACACGTGAAATTCGACATGGAAGAAATGCTGTTTTTTCCTTCAAGTTTTACATCATTTTTTTTGTTCAAAATCGAAGATTTTTTTTTATGAAACATAAGCGCTTCAAGAATAATAGTTTTGATTTCATAAAGTCTTGTTTTTTATAAAAACAGAATATTTTTTTATTATTTATTGTATCTAGATAGGAATAACATTGATATTTGTAGGGAAAAAAATATAAATATTTTTGCTTCGTGTCTATTTACTTGACAATATTTGAACAGACATTTTTATTTATTTAAATAACAACCAACATATTGAAACAGTTTCCATGTTTATACGCGCAAAATCGTCAAATCGATCAAAAGCAATCATCTTTGACGGCAAAACTTATATAACGATTTCGTTTAAACACTCGCATATTTTCTCATCGATCAATATTCATATCAATCCGTCACACTCAAATATGAATTTTCGTTCAATCTTTCCTCGATTCATGCGTCTATCGCCCAAAATTAAAGCTCATCTTTCACAAAATCATCATCACGATTTTCAACCAAACACAATTTCTCATTCACAGTTTTAACAAATTAGATTAGAATCCTCCTCTGTACTATATCAAAGATAACATTTGTTACCAAAACCACATGACTCCGACCATTGCAAAAAAAAACAAAAAAAATATGTTCGTTCCAACCCCCTTTTTAAAATTAGCATTGAAATCAACTCCTAAAACGAATACTCAATAAAATTCTGTACTTCTCTCTCTCTTTGTCTCTCTCATCTCTCTATACATCATCGTTCGTAGCACGTGCAGCAGCGCGACAGCCAGTGTAGTCAGCACGCACGAGTGGTTTAGAACCGCGTTGGTGCGTCAAATGATGTATGTATATATGTGTGCATACGTACATATATCTCACATGCACAGTCGTAGCAGCAGTAGTAGTAAGAGTCTACGAATCAGAGATACCTTGCATTTGGGGGATCGTTTGTCAAACGGAGCTACACACAAATTCCAGCGAGGGTTAGGCAAATGTATATATATACGCGACATAGAGAGAAAGACGGCAAGTCGTTAATGGTGATTCAAGTTTCGCCAGTACACATTATGCGTGGCACAGCACTGATAGCGCAACGAAACGCGAATTGTTTGTAACTTGACGAGGGGATTTATATTGAGGAGAATAATCGAATGTATGAGCACTACTAGTATATACCCGGGTCAAAAGCGCTTGAAAAATTTAAGGGATGTTCATGGAAATCGAGTGTTTGAGTTTTAATTTTTAATTTCTCTTTTTTAACAGCTTTTGCGGGAGTTTAGTATGGTTATTTGAGTGATAGGTTTATCGATTAATGAAATTTGTAGTTACAAATTGATTTTAATTAGAAATACAGGCATCGAATTAAAACGGATTTAATAGGAAATTTTGATTGTTGAAGATAAAAATTTATAATTAAAATAGCTTCATCAATTTTTGTATATGTCTTTTTTATGGGGTTGAATAAGAACAATTCACAACATAAATTTTCCAGTAAAAGTTTTTCACACATAACAACAAAAAATAAAAATAAAATAATGAAGCAATAAGAATAAAAAATTTTATTGTTTATTAATTTCCAGCATATATAAATCGTTTAACAAAACCTTAAAAATCATTTCAACACAAGTTTTCCACTATTGCTATACACATGCTTGTAGTTTTCGTTCACAAAATTAAAGATCATAAAGATAATGGTTACATTTTTTGGTCTCCGTATCTAGGTATTGATTCATTGTCATCATAAATCGAACAACTTTTTAAAATGTATCGCTTTATGGATACCGATATTCGATTGGTTTATCATAACAATATAATGTTCAATAAATTATTTATCTAACGCATATGATCATAAGCCATGTTTTACAAGAGTCGTAACTCAGTTTTTAGTTTAACACACATATATACGTACACGTATATCGATTAAATTTCTTCACCTGTTACATTTCACAGGTTATCCTTGATAAAAACTTATACTTCTTATAAACTTCGAATTGCAAACTTCCACCCACGTAAATCTCTCTCGAATATACGGCAATTTTTACATATACAATATGCAATAATATAGTTATATTGCGTGCGTATATTCGACAGTTAATAAAATAAATTTTCTTAGAATCAGTGCGTATAAAACGTGCGGACAGTTTAGATCGGTAAAATAAACTTATGATAATAATTTCGATAATTGACGATGATTGAACATTAAAATTTTATGAATGGCAATCAAACTTTTATGGCTTATCATATGGTTTAACAGTTTTTCCTTTTTATTTTTCATCGTACTGATTTTTTAAAATTAACCTTTTTTTTCCGAACAGTAATATTTAATATCTATAACTCGAATGGTCGCACTTAAATATTAACATAAATCGTAGCCTCGTTAAAGTGAAATAATTTTCATAATATACTAATATTACTTTCAACACCGCATTAGCCTCGATAACGGAACGATAAACGAACTTCATATAAGCATCGAATTAATTCCGACAAAAAATTAGAGGAGAAAAAAAAATGTTAAAACGTTCAATTTGTTATATGTACTAATCGGCTTCCATCGTTTGAAATTGCGAAAAAAAATAGAACGATTTTCATGCTTAGTGAGTACATATAGCCGCGTTACATGAATGCACGTATTATTGCGTGACTCCCTTCGGTCTCTCTTCTTTTCTTCCCTTTTTTTTTCTCTCTTTTTTTTATTATTTTTACTAAAAAAAGAAAGAAAAAAATGCTAAACCGGGAAACCGTTGAAGCTCACTTGGCCAAACGCTCATGTACATATATACACAAACGTCATTTTACATTACACGGATAAATAGTCTTTTACGAAGCTTGATCGAGGGCTAATAACGCTTCCGGCGTTTATGCGCGACCGACAATGAGCGATCGTTTGCATTTATATATATTTTATTACTATATGTTAGTTTATAATGCTTAAAAAAAAGCGATACACTCCGATGCTCACCCGTACGTATTAATTTTACTGTATATTTAGTTATGTCTTAATTGGAAATTATGCGAACGTATTTAAAATTGGATCGATATAATTATTACATTTTTACGAAAGTTAACATCAATTGCAAGGTATACTTTAAATATATATTTTTTTTGGTCGTTTTTAAAACGCTTGATATGTAATTTATGAAATTTTATTTATAAATATATTACAAGCCTTAATACGCGCATTTTTTTAGAAATTGCCAGACTAAATGATATAAAATGTAATAAAGAAATAACGAATTTGAATAAAGTTATGGAAGTGCGTGAAAGTAATACTTATATAAAAGTAAAGGGTTTTTTCCGTCAAATATTTTCATTATACAAATTAATTCTAATTAATTCGATCGTATATTTATATTTGAAACTTTTTTTTAATGTTGATATTCAAACTAAAAGGATTTACATAAAAATAATAAATTTACATTTAAAATATACTATGTAAAAACTGAACATTTTTATCATATCGAATTCTTGTAAAAGATAAAAAAACCTTTTTTTAAAAACATAATAATAAAGAATTAAAATTCGTTCAATTCTCGTAAAAAACTAAATTGTATTAAACGTGCAAAAAAAGTTATCCTTTTAATGTCCATCTTAAGAAAAAAGTCACCTAATAATCATATTCTGTCTTAATCCTTCTTGAAAGTTGTAAAGCACAAATTTCCAGTGAAAGGACTTAATATTGAAAAGAGCAATAATCCCCATACACTGTTATACGTGTATATAATAAAAGATGTTCCATAAATACAAAAAAAAGCAACAACCGAAGATTGTCATTTGAAACAAGGTTGCACGCATCTGGAGAAAGATTACGTAAAATACGTTTAGTTTGAGTTGCGTGGTTTTAACGCGATTCTACCTCCCTTTTATATATATACATGTATATATGCAAGCGCAAAGACGCGTGAATATCGAAAGACACGAAAACTAAACTGCCTACGGTAAATTTACAACGAAGCGTGTGGAATCTCTCACGGATCAGAAAACTTTAATCGGCTTAAAGCTTCCGCCACTACCACTACTTACATACCTATAGATATGTACACATATACATACATACACATAATGTCCAAAGTGTCTCTTTACTCGGCAAGCGCACACCTACACGTTTAAACGGCTTCGGGATTACTCTATGGATAATCCGATATAGGACTCACCGTTACAAGTTTGTGCTTGAATATTTTAACACTGCTGGGCTCGCGAGCTCTCTCGCTCGCCAACAATATTCTCCTTCCTGTATAGAGTTTCTGGGTGCTTTTACTAATGTTAATTCAATTGCTCGATTAATCTATAGCTCCGTATCGATTGCCTTATGTATATAGCTTTATGGGCTCCATGTCAATCGAATTATCTTGCAAAGCTTGGAATTTCCTCTCTCTCGATACCCAATTGATTAACATATTCCTTCGAAAAAGAAACATTTGCGCTGTTTCTCGATGTATATCTGTCTTTAATGAAATTTCGTTTGATTCGCTTGTCGTTTGGCTTTACAAATGAAATCAATTCCAAGCATAATATTGTTGATGCAGGTTGGAACTTGCGAGCTAAAGCTTTTAATATGACAAATTAATTGACGCTGGTTTTTAAAGTGATTTTACACGCAGCTCGTTTTATTTTCGTGGATGATTTTGTTAAACGGATGAAAATAAAAAGAAAAAAAACGTTTTTGATTGTTCAATGATGCAATTTTCATTTGATTGTAAATTTAAATTGTTGAAAGTCGATGTTTATGTAACAAACGATTTTACCTTTCACCGTTTTAATTACAATACAATTACAAGCTCAAGATACAAATTGTTACTAATTTTTCACTCGCCAAACATTCTTCCCATAACGCCTATCCAAATATTTCACCCAGAGAAAGATAATCGATCCGGAAGCGTAACATAAATATTTGATTATTGGATTTTGATTTGTTGGGTCCAGTTTGCGTTTATGAACGGAAGTGCAAAGATAATTGTTGGATAAATTAGATAAGTTATAAACCAAACAAAATTCTAAAACGTAAAACGAATATTTTTTATCTCCAAAAGTTAATACCAGCAAAGTACGAGCCCTGAACTAGATATTTTCTCATGTATACCAGCACTCAAGGATCCCTTTTCAAATTCATTAAAACATCAGTGCCTAGAGCATTCACGCAAGCAGAAGCACTCGAAGCATTCGTAATTCCGGATTCCCAAACCCTCTGCGCGCCTCCTGTTTTAATGCTTTAATCAAACTTTAACCACACATGCATAATTCCTTAAATTCTTCCTCTATAACTCCATAAATCTATCATAATTTCTTTTTTTTCATATCTTATCGCTCCATCAGAGGTAAATAAATAAAGTTCTTCGACAAAGAGGAAAATACTTTATCAGTGAAAAAAGAGACCTTTAAAAAAGTTGAATAAAAAAAAGCTATACACGCAAAAAGCTTCTTTACACGTACTTTTAGCTGCGCATAATGACCGGGCTCGTAAAAAAATAAAGGCTATTAAAGCGCAAATGAGATAGCACCCTTCCTCTTTTTTTCCTTCGTCCTCTTTACTATAAAACATATATAACTATCTTATATCCTCTCCTATATAGCCTTGTAAAAAGACATTTTGTGCATTTAAAAGAAAGAAGATAACGCGACGAAGGACTCCTTCGTATATATATATATATTTTTCCTTCATTTTTTTTTCGAAGAAGAAGGCAACATGCTGAAGCAGGAAGTTATCGATCGCGAACCAAGGTGCTTTAACGCCTCCAGCAACATTGTATGAACGGGATTGACGGGGAGCGAGAGAAAAAAAAGAAGAAAAGAAGAGAAAAAAAAGAGAGAAGAGAAATGAGGGGAATTCGGGATAGGCTCTCTCTTTCTGGTCCCTTTTTCGTGATACGATATGGAACGACGCCCGCCCGCGTTTAAAGCTTGTACTGGGGCGTGTGAGAGAGGATCAAGTAAAGATTGGCTGGTATATACAGGCTAAAATGAAAAATACAAAAAAAAAAAGAATCCTATACTAGATTTAGATTTGAAAAAAAAAATTGTATGAGAATGTTTGGGTTGAAGTAACTCTGATGCTTTCGGAAATGTTCTATTAGAACGAAGGGATATACGAGATATATATGCATAAGAGGAAATATATATTGCCAGCATGTGCTGTAATTATTTTTGTACTTGTTGCCATCAAAATAACACTCTTGTGTTTAGTTATGGTGTGGCTTTTAAGCTTTTTTTTTTCTTCATTAGAAAACAAAAGTTTACTTTTCAGAAAAATTTGTCTCACGTGTCTAAACTTTATCTTTGTTTAAAATTAGATTTGTATTTGCTTTACTGAAATACAAGGAAATATTAATCTAAGTACATAAATTGAAAAGTTTAGTTCTATGTCGTCTTCTTAATTGTTTAATTAATTGCATTTTTCAACCAAACGAACTTTGTGATAAAAATGTATTTTTACTTTTGGCTATGAAAAAGTATATATACTTTTTTATGAGACAAAATTACAAATGTTATTATAAAAGGAAGCCATAAATAATATTCTAACAGTTCCTTGCCAAATCCCTTTTATACAGAAAATAAGGAAAGCATATGAAAATTAAGTATCATCCTGTTTTAAATAAAGAGAAATAATCTGACCTTAAAACGGTTAAATGAATTTTCTTATATTAAATTTATTTAAAATTTTAACGAAAAATAAATTGTATTAAACTGGAATAAAATAATTCAAAGAAAATTTTCATGTATAAAAATTTGATAAAAATCCAATATTATTTTTAATAAATCTTCCATTTCAAATTAATCTTACGATGCATAAAAACTATCATGTTTGTTAAATAAATCGGATTTTATTAATTGCAGCATTAGGCACTTGAGCTCAAGAATTCAATTACAAAAGATTTACTTTTCAGGATTATGCACTTTAAAAGCTACATTAACCGCAAGAAAGTTAGCTTCTTAATAGTTAAGACCACTACTTAAGAATTAATTTTTCACTGGCTGAGAAAGACTAAAAGAGGAAAGCTTGAGAATCAAAACAAACGCATTATCCACTGAACAAGAAAGAAAAATTTATTTTCACTATCAATAATCCATATTTCATAAATTCGAACTCTTAAATAATTTCGAAGCTTCTGAGAAAACGTCTAAACTATTCGGAGTAATCAACGCTAATTTATTTATTATCTCAATGTATAAGAAATGTATGTATTAGAGCCACATTAGACAAAGAGGAAAAAAAAAACATGAATAAGCTCGTTTAAGAAATGATTAGACGTCTGTCAGAATTGAATTTCACACACGCACGCATTGATACGTTCTAAATCCGGATACATAAAACATACAATCAAAAGTCATTCTTGCCTTATAACCTTTGACACCCTATTTGACAGAAATAATAGCATTAACGAGATTATAAATCAACAAACACACAATCAAGTCGTTTTTTACTTAATCAGTTCTTCCTTCTATTCCGTACATATCATCTTTAATTTTCTCGATGCTCGTATCTGCTAACGGCTTTGAATTTCCCAAAGGTCTCTTTCTCGTCTATCTCGCTCCCTTTCTCTTTTCTTTTACACGCGCTTCACGTTATATACAAAGTAAACTTATTAATTGATTCCATTTTCCCGTGGCGGTATGCTGGGCTTTGACGCCACTCGCAGACACACACACACAGCGGTGAAGGGAAGAAGCTGACTTTTGCTACTGTCGATAATACCAAACTTATTTTTTTTCCTCTCTTCAGGCGATATTCTTGTGCACGTGAATTCGATCGACAACAATTTTATCATAAGCTCCGCATACGCGTACGCGTACACGAGATGATTTTTTAAATACTTTTTATTTACGGTGTTTTTTTTACCGGTTTGATCTCTTATGTTTGCGCTTTTTTTTTTCTCTTTCAACATATAGGTAAAAAGATTATTATAAAAGTGAATGGCGCACGAGGATTGAAATGATTACGGCCTTTCCATTTTATCTTTGGATATGCAAATTTTATTATGTTTACTCGGATTTTTATTGAAATGTATTAATTTACAAAGGTTTTATTTTATCGTACACGAGAGACAATGTAATTTCAATATAAAAAAAAACATCCAACCTTTCATTTAACAATATTTCGTTGCGAACAATCTCGTTACCTTTTTATTTACAATACGTCTTGTCTAATATACCTTCATAATTGCGTTTCAAAGTAACATTTGCCAGCGTTATTAGCCGTAGTACTACACCCAGCCAGCGGTAATACCCTCAGTATTTATAGTCCTTTATGGGTATCTTTCTTTAACAACTCCCCAACTTCCCATATCTTAACTCGCGCCCTTCTGCACAACTTTCTTCGGAATATTTCTCGAATCTGCTCCCCCAGTATTTTGTATGGGTATTTAATAAAAAATCTACAAATTGCCTATATTTCAGAAGTTTCTTTGACGTGCTGAAAAGCTTTTATTAATATATTATTAAAACGAAAGTTCGAGTCTCGGATAAGCGTTTATATTTATGTGAGAAAAAAAATGTAGATACGAAAAATTGATAATCAAAGGATATGTATTTAACTGTGTTGTTTAATGAGTCAGAAACATATAATTGTTAGTTTATAACTTTTTTTTTTTAAATTATTTACAACAGAGATTGTAATTTTTGAAAGTACTAATTTTCCAAACCCATTAATTTAGATTCAATCGAAATCCATTTTTTCCATTACTACTGTATATAATTTTATAACTTTATACAATCGTGTAAGATTTAAACTGCTCTAATTTTTGTTTCTCTTTTCTACATCGATAAATTTACTTTTTCTTTCGATTCTGTAGCATGCATATTTCAAATTTTCAAATTTTTATCGATAAGTTCCTCGATTCAAAATATTTTTTTATCCGATAAAATTCTATTCATTTATGTGAATTTCTACAAGATTTTTAAAAAATTTGAAATACACCGATAAAAAGAACGAGAAAGAGTAAAAAAATAAAAACTAAATGTACAACCCATATCTCGGATGCAATGGCATGTTTCGCATATATACGTAAATTTAAAGTATGCGCACGCCGACGTTCCTACTTTGCTTGATCTATATAACGCGTTGGCTTTTGCCTTCACGGTCTGTTCGTCGCGCGCGCTCGTCGCTGTGTATATATATGCGTATATACTTTTACGCTGGGCTGCCTTTTTTCGACATTCTCCTTGCCAACCTCCACTCCTCTTTTTTTTTTACTCTTTCTTTCCTTCCTATATACATGTATTCGCGAACGTGTACCACCTCACCAAAGAATGTATTTATATGTAGTCAATTTTTCTTTTTTTTTTTTATTTTATCGAAAAGAGAAAAGTACGGAAGTAGATTCCGAGAGATATCGACAATGCTTAAATATTCGTTTATAGTCGATTTTATAGCGATCGGTGTAAGTAATAAGATGACGCAGCTGCGGGATTATCTTGAAAAAGTACTATTTTATGGTAAACAAGATTTTCTAAAGATTGGAAAAACACTGGGTGGCAAGTGGTTTTGTAATTGAATTGTTTTTCAATGCTGTTTGTAATAATATATGTAAGGGATTGTTATCTACTTTCTTGTTTTTTTAAAAAAAAAGCTCGAAAAAAATTAGCATATAAAATCGGTAACTGTTTTAGTGTTCGAATTTATAGAGAAATTGATATCTTTAATTTTCATAAAAAAATATGTTTATTTTCATTGTATATATTATAAAACAAATACCTAATTTATATAACTTATTTACTATCAATTAAAGAATTATTTTTCCAAAAATTTTATTCTGCAATTAAAAAGATATCTTTTGTTTTAAAAGATTATCGAATCTTGTTGGCTCAAATAAAATGTTTCATTTTACTTTAGTTCTAAGCCAAAACATTTGTTTATATATAATTAATTTAAAAAAATTTAATTAACTCCAACATAACTTTCTTTCATAACACCTACGTTAATTCACCTAAATCTCAATTGAAGTCTCATTCACTTGTTACTTTTTTTCACGTGCCACTTGTCAATTGCAGAGAGAAAAAGAAAAGGCACTACTTGTGCCCTTATTTCTCTTCTCCTTAGCTCATTTCGCGTCTGCGCCATCGTTATACACGTCGTCTCCTTTTCAACGTTAAAAGAAAAAAACCCGTCGAGCTTTATTGAGTTGGCGAAGGGAAAAAGTAAAGCCTCCCTCGTGCACGAAATAAAAACTAAGATGCAAGAGAAATAAGAAGAAGTAGAAGCGGGTCGACGGTCGCGAATTGACCCAAAGCTTTTCGAGAGACATCTCTTTTTTTCCAGGCTTGTATATACAAGATAGTGCCGGAAACTTCATAAAAGTCAAGCTTGAAATGACTGCTGCTGAAGGCACATGATACATATATATATATACACACTCACACAGATACCTATACATTTTTACACGCATATATACACACATACACATATACGTATGTATATACCGTTAAGTTTACCTCAAGTTTGGCTTTTCGCGCTCATAAAATAGCGTGGGAGGGTTAGCGAAATTGCTTTTACCCGTCGCCGAGAGCGAACGAAGCTGTTATTGGGTTAAATTTAGCAGAAGACGATAGCAGAGAGAGAGAAAGAGACATACCGAGAGAGAAGGTATATACGGTGGCTTTATATACAGGTTCGATGATCGATAAAACATCGCGATCGATTGCTCTCCAAGCTTGTATTTACCAAATACAAACACGCATTCTTGAGAAATCTTAAAGGAAAAAGCCTTGGCAATCATTTTTTTTTTCTTTCTTTTTTTTTTTTTTTAAAGAGCAAGAGAGAGATACGATACAATCGAGAAGCTTCAAGTCCAATAAATCTTACCTCTCCGAAGGAAATCACACGATATTTCGTGCCGAGAGTAGATGTTGAACTAATTTGATCGTTACTTATACTAAGCTTATACGATTTTCATACAAAACGTTTATTTTTTCTCCCCTCGTCAATATCAGTTTGGAAATTGTAACTTTTCTTTTTAAAATTTTTCAACTTTTTCCAACGCATAAATAAAATGCGAAACGAATGTTATCTCAGAATTAATGAAGGTTTTAGCGCATATTTTAAATGTTATTTTGTTGTTAACAAATACAGTTTGAAACCCGATACGATAATTTTTCGAACGCTCGAAATATTTGTGCCGTGTGGGTTTTGACGTTATGAAATGCGAAAACGAGATATTTGCATAAATCAAAGACATTAAAACTCTTTTTTTTTCTTCTTTCTCTCTCCAGATGTTTCTTTATGACTTGCGAGAACGATACATACTTTACCATATGAAAATCAATATTTAATGCACTTTTTATTTCACTCGTATATTGCCTTATATTTTATAAGTTCTATTTTTTATAGGTATAATTTTATTATAGCTTATTAATATTTCAAATTATCCCTTATTCCACATTATTTTAACATCCATCATTAATATATAAAAATATAAAAAAAAAAATATTTAATAATGCATATTATTTAAATAATCAAAAATTAATATTTCTTTCTGTTCTTTTTGTTACAGGTAAGTTGAATTTAATTTTCCATTCATCGAAAAGCAACACGATCGCATTACAGTATCGAAAAGAAAAGGTCAGATATTTCTATTATTAAAACAAGCGTTCATTCCATATGCAATTGCAAAAAGAAAAAAAAAATTGAAAAAAAAAGAACTGGTTTGATTGAACGTTTCATTCAAATTGATTTTTTTTTATTCTTTAACAATAAATTTTCACTAATTAATTCGAGCGTTCATTCATTTGCAATTTGCTACCCATTCAATATTCAACAGTACAATTAATACTTCAGATACAATTACAAATTTAAAGCAGTTACATCCATCGTAATCTCTATAGACATAAGGAAAGAGAAAAAAAAAGGTTTAGAAAAAAAAAGCGAAGAAAAATAAAATAAAATGTTTCTCTATCTCTATCACAATATACTAGCGCATTATCTCTTTAACAAAAGAAAGTAGGACGTCATTGTTGTAAATTAAATAATGTTTTCAAGTCCCATTCAGACGTAATGTTGTTACAGGCAATCCACGCCCGTAATTTACATAATGTTTCCATTCACTTATTAGACACGAAGTGAGAGAGAGAGAGAGACTTTTTGAAGCGTTTATAACATTTAAACTCGCACGTAAACCAGATTCTATAAAACTTTTCTCTGAAACGTTCAACCAAGTGAATCCAACCGATTAATATGATATTTTGGTTATTGCTTTTGCATACGCAAGTTTTCACTGTAATTTAATTTTATACTTTTTTTATTAGATTATTACATTAGTCGACACATCTGTAAGGATAGTTTTGAAAATCTTTCCGTGATTCGATTAAATGAATCATGTGAACACAGAGAGAAAAGCTTTCTAACATGCTTTTTTATCAAATTTTTAGTGAGCTTTTTGAATATTTCATATATGAGCTTTTGTCTGCTTTAAAATTAAATCCAGGATATCGGACTCCATAGCCTAATATTTCATTTATTCAAAAATAATAAGGACTCGGCCAATAGAATATCAATTCTTTATGCCAAATTATTAAATATTTCATTTCCCGTTTCCTTACTTTGGTTGCTAAGTTAAATAAAAATAATAAAATTCCAATAAATATATATTTTATATTTGTACAATATATTCACTCTTCGGATCTGCTTTCTAATATTTATTTTTATTTTTTTACGAATCGATTTTCCCGTTCATACGAATGTAATAAATACAACGTAATGGAAGTTGAAAGAAAAAATGTTTTTAATGCGTTCATTTTTCCAGGCCATTCATCCAAAACGAGTTTATGCGCTAATTAAAATTTTTACATTACTACATTATCGCAAACAATGCTTTTATACATTACAAAAAAAAGGCAGGAACGAAAATGGAGAAAAAATATATGCCCTGTAAATTTTTCAGGCTCGATTTTACCATTATCCAAGCCAAACGCATTTATTTATTTATTTTATTTTTGCTTTTTTCGTTATTAAAATTCCATTAAACTCCCACAAATCAATTCCCTCACTGTCTCGCATCGAATGACCTCCTCTCTTCGTTTTTGCTCGTCTGGGCTTAATACAACGAATAAACATTCGTTTAATTTTTTATTTAATAACGGGCAAACATTAATCAACCGTATTACCAACAATCCAGCCTAACTAAAACAATTAATAATGCACATTTTATATGTTTAACCGAGATCAATTTTCAAGCACAAAATACCCAATGTTAAAATAACCAACGCTCTCATATATGCGTATTTAATAAAACGCAAGTTAGAGGCCAATGATATATTTTTAAATAGCTTTTCATTAATATAAAGCTCATTGGTGTAATTTCACTTGGTTGTACTTACACACATACACGCGCATATACACGTTTATGCGATATCAATTGAAACGCTTATGTATAAAAACGTATATTTCATTCGTATCAAAAGTGGCTTATATACGCTCTCGCGCTGGCTATATACGTTTGTTTTGTTAAATGAGGCGTTTGAATATGCGATATTGTACTGCAATGAACTTATATGCGCTATAGGTGGGTGGCCCCAAGAGTATAACATAAGCACAGTTGTCCGTCTGTTATATTATTTGATGTATTATAATTTTCATGGAAATGCGCATATATATATTTTGTACAATCAACACTCGGAGGATTGTATCCATCTATTGTAGAATTGTGCTGGTGAAAATTTGTAACATCATTTTCATCTCTAAATATTTTTACTTCAGTATAGATAAATTTTAAAGGTAGTACGAGAAACATCTCGGTTTTGTGCTTAATTAGCAAGAAATCAGTGGCTTGAAGCGTCGATTAAAGACCGTGTTATCAAGTAGTTGTATATGTATATATACGTGTATATAAAGTTTTCCCTCATCTCTCATTTTTCCTCGTAATTTTTTTTTCCTCATTTTTCATGAATGGGTTTGCTGATTTGCTGGCTATGCTATTTATTTTTTTTTTTTTTTCATTTCATCGAACGTTTGTAAAAGCTCGATCTTTCTCTCGCTCGTTTCTCTCAGGCAATCTGTTAATCGATTGATTAAAGTTGCGGTGAGAGAGAGAGAGAAAAAAAAGTAAAGTTTTTGCTCCTTGAAGTTTAGAAAGTGCAATTAAACGGATGAATCGAGTTATTAATTAATTTTTAAATTTATGAGGAAGTTGGATTGATATTTTCTGAAAGGAAATATATATGAGACCAGTTAAATAAACTACTGTAGGTGCTTATTAAATGGTAGCCGTTAAAGCTTTTTTTTTATGTACACATATGAAAAAATTGTACGTACGTGACTTTAGAAATTGAAATAGAATCAAAGAAATTATTCGCAACTATAATTTAATTTTGATATTTAATAAAAAGGTATAAATTTTATTTTATTTCAATTTGTAAATTTTATGCACATGCTTTATTAATAATTACAAATACCACATTGTTTTAAGGATTATAGTCAATTTTATCTTTATTATACCAATACGTGCTTTTACTTATCCTTATTTATTTACTTTATTATCTTTGAGCTTTTAGTTTACACTCTTTAGATGATAATTTTTCTTCTTATTTACAATATTACAATTCCGTATTAATATATTACAAAATGTTGGCAGGCTTTTGAGTAATTTGTAATTATTATACATTTCCGAAAAGAACCTTAATTAACATAATTTTGATAAATGTCGCATAAACATACCGCTCCCGTACATACATTAATAAATCATTTAATTATGTAATCAGTCGCTGAAATTCTCTTTCAAACGTATACCTATTCAAAATTCGTTCCGATATTATTTTGGCTTTGAAAACGATATATTAATTCATTTTACGTATTATAAGCGCACCGGCTTTAAACATATATAAATCCCTTCGAACATATTTAATTAATAGGAATATTAATACCATATTAAAGGCATCATTATAAAAGATTATTGATATTATTACTTTTAGAAAATTTTAAAATAATTAATTTCACTGTAAATTCGCGTTCATACAATGTTTATTAAATTAAAATTTCTTTCTTAGTATACGAAAATAAGTAATTGGTGAAATTGCTTTTACTAGTGTTCGAATAATCGTACGTGTATTTGCGTTATAAATATTATTTCCAGCGATCATTAATAATTTCTCTTTATTTCTTCCTTTATTTTTCTTATTTTCTATGAACCATATAAATTGTCTTGTATACCAGAATTTATGTAACGAAACTTTCGGATAAGATTAATAATTTTAGTTTATCTACGTCGCTTTACATAAACAAGAATATCATGCGTAAATCCATACATACAGTTCTTATTCAAACATCAATTGTTCTCGTTAATATACATTATTAAAAAAAAATAAAACGTTGCAAAAAAATCGCTAACAAGCGTACGTCTATATTAAACCAATAATTAATCCGTTAATTTGAACCCTATAACATTTATTATACCCAAGCTCTCCAACGTCATTTTCAACGCTCACATGCGTTTAGAAAACCGTTGTCACGCCATAACAACAACTAACTTTGCTTTCCTGCCTTACATATATATATACACAATCGCCGAGGCAAACATTGTGTTTTTCTCGGTACTCATTAATTACGTAATTTTATTTTTAGCCTTTTGATATAGCGATCTTTTCCACACAAAAGCCAAAAGGTGTAAATCAATCAAATTCAGTAATATATATTCATTTCTACGTTTTTCAATGTGGATGTATATGTATAACGATCGGCTGTACTACCTTTCCTTGTTCTCTTTTCTTTCTTTCCTTTTTTCTTTCTGCTCTCTTTCTTTCTCTCTTTTTCCGGTAAACGATTGCCGACTTGAGAGAGAGAGAGAGAGAGTCAGACTAATTAAGTTATATATTTGTGCATTGGCAATCGCTGAAACAATTGAGTCTCTACGCCCAGTTATATGCGTAACATGTTGTTTCTTTACCTTCTTTTTTTTTATGATTTTTGTAATATGTCAACAAAAAATTAATACGTCGAGTGCAATGCGTTTTCACCATGAAATTTACACCTTTGTTTTTATTCCTTTTTTTTGTACGTTAAATTAGCGTTCTTGTGGGGTTTTCTTTATCAGATGGAGAAACATTTTTTTTAAGTTAATTAAATGTACGCGAATTTGATTACAATCGAAACTATTAAAATTAAAAATATTTATTGATATTTTGAATTTTCGTTGCAATATTTTGATACAAGATTGTAGGTTGACGTTATATTGAGTAATTTAAATAAATTAAAAAATTTTACTCAAGATCAAACTGGATAATTTTATTTTTCTCTTTTTGATTACTTAAAAAACTTTTTTCTCTGATTGCTGGCGACTTAAGTGAAATGTAATGACAGATTTAAAAAAAACGAAATTACTTTGTGTATACCTTGGACTTTAAATTAAATGATTTTAAAATTGTTCTCATTCTTTATTCCAGTTTTTTTTTAAAAAAGTTATTTGTACACACTACGTAACAAATGTAATGCATAAAATGGTTATGGTGGTGATAAAATTTTAACGACGTGTTATTATACTTTTCATACCAATGAAATTATGCATTATGAAATATGGCACTATTGATAATATTAAAAAAAAATTTTGTATTCATTTTTATGACTTTTTTCGATTTTAAAACGATACGGAATTCCATCTGACCAGGAGTATAAAATTAATGTAAATACACTCTGATATATTGTTTTTATTGATTGCGTATAGATTGCAGAAATCCTTAAATATTATTAATGATATGGCTCGGGTGAAAATTAGAAAATGAAGGATACTTCGAGAAATTTTTTTGACGTTTGTAAAAATAAAAATTGTCGTCATTAGTACGAATTGAGTTATATAAACTAACGAGAATTTTGTGTTATTGAATGTGACATACACACGCGTTAAAAACGAAAGTAGAAATTTTGGAAAAGACAATTTAAACTTTTATATAATTTACGGATAAATGAAATATTATTTCCATTCCTTACACTGTATTTAATTATATTATTGAATTATAATATAAAATGTAATTGCAATATTAAAATATCGACAGCAAATCATACATTTTAAACATTTTATTTAACGTTGACATTTAAAACTTTGAATTACGTAGGACGTATTTATAAAATTTTACATTTCAAAAAAGCGAAGATAACTAGTAATCTATAAAATGTCTAATATCAAAAAAGCAATTGGAAAATTTCTTTTTCAAAACAACTCAATAAAATCTAGAAAATTAAATGGTTTACTTCGCCGTCCCGAACAACTTGAAAAACGAGGGAAAAAAAAAACTGAAAACGGAAATACCATCAAATTAATACAACTTCTCTGGCAACTTCTCTTGTACATACTTTTAAAACTGAGTTTTCAATGTTAAGCATCATTGAATAAATAAAAACTTTTGCAAACGAAATATATAAACTCGCAGTTCCAGCAGTAGTAAAAAGCAAATAAAACACAAAAGTCTCCGTAGCTCTCATCGTTAAAAGATAAAAAGAAAAAAGAAAAAGATTAAATCAAAAAAGCAAAAGTCGCGTGGATCGTAATCGTAAATACACGACAAATCGTAATCGTAAATATCTTTTAGACTATAATAAAAGCTTCGTTTGATTCTTCTTTTTTTTTTGTTTGTTGTTGTTATATCTATCGTTTGATTATATCAGAGAAAAGAGCGGAAGTAAGATTATGACCTTAATAACATTGACGATCAAACGACTCTTCAAATTCTTTTTAGGTTTAAAGCTGGAAAAAAGTCGTGTGTATGACGTTGACTTTTAGATAAATATTTTCTCAGGATACAACGACGACGACAATTACGGCGAGTAAAGCGTGAAAAGATAATTTTTTTTTTATATTTCTGCTTCTATTTATAGAGCTTTCTTTTTTTTTCAACAATGTTCTTTGCACTTTGTGCTGTTTTATTCATCAATTGTTAAGCTCGGGAAGTTATTTTAAATTGGAGAATTCTTATAAAAATAGACTTAAAACTAATTAGATAGCAATTACGGTATTTTTAAAGTGCTAAGTTTGAATAATTTAATTTTTTAGCTGATTATTTAAGTGGTATTTAAATTAAGATTTCGAGTTATTTTGTACAATATATAAATACGTGTACAATTATAAATCAATTAAAATGGTATTTAAGTAAATATAAATCAAACGTTTATATTAGCTTATCTGAATTCAGTAAATAATCTAATTATTTTTAATAGTCGTTATAAAAGACAACGTCTTTATTAACATTTCTTACGTATTTCTAAAATTAATTTAGATATTTAATAATTGATTCAAAAAATATCAATTAGACTTCTAAATAACCATTAACGACTTGGTATAAAATATTATTAAACAACGGAATACTTGTTCACTCAATCTCTCAATCACTGAACAAAGTTAAAGTCTTAGAGATAAAATACAAAGTTCATATTCAGTTTCTGCAAAATTACCATTAAAATTTAGCGCTCATAATTAACTTATCACCATCTCCTCGTACTCCAAACCGACAAAATCAAAAAAAGATTAATGTCAATAAAGAAAGAAAAAAATTCAAAGTCTCAGGGAAAAAAAAGAAAAAAAATAGTCAAGTTAAAAGAGACGTATATACAATAAGCATCGGGAATTGCGTTTCGCATATAAAGTTTTCTTAAAACGATGAATCGTAGATTTTTCCATTTCCCCGCTTCAAAATGTTTCATAGACGGTTTAGATTTCGTAATCCATTCAGAAGTGAATACACACATGCCATCAAACATTAGTTTGTCTATATAGCATATAGCAATGCACATCCGAGTCAGTTGCATTGAGCATTCGTTAAATAAAAAAAGGGAAAAAAAAATGACTAGTCATTCGAGTAACCGTTTTCCATTGACATGAAAGAGTAATTGAAGAGAAATAAGTTTATAGAAACGATCTCCTAATATACATGTACATCATTACATTTATTTAAATGCTTCTATTTACGAAAAATACGTATATACACGGAGCATTATCTATCGGGTCGTACTTGGAGTTAGATAATGAAACTCATGTGTGCGTGTACATGTGTGTTATGACGAGAACTTTTTTTTTCTTCGTCGAGTGTACTACGATATATTTGTTGAGCAATAGCATAATAACATTTGATACCAGATAGCATTGTAATTTTAGAAAGTACCATAATCGATTGAATTCAATACCAAAAATCAGTCCCTTATTAAAGCATTAATTTTTGGGATTTTAATTTTTGACAGGCTTGCTTAATTAAATAAGCATAAGTCATGATTTTTTCTTTTGTACCTATCAAATTCAACGTAATTTATTGTTATAAAAAAAGCATATAGAAATTTAATTAACAATTATATAACGGTAAATGAATTTTCGTAATAAAGAAATCTTCAAAATTGTATGCCATTGAAAAAAAAAATAAAAGAAAGATGAAATAATCCGAGGGAATCATTCAATAATTCATGTAACAATTGAAATAACTGTTTATATATGCACACCTGAATATATTTATATATATATATCTATACGTGACAGTCTTTAATTCAATGTTGCATCTCGAACGAGCCGTCAAAATGTATTATACTAACAAAAAAAAAAGTTTCTCACCTGAACACACGCCTCTCTATTTCTCTTTGTTTTTTCATGAATATCGTTATCATAATGAAAAATGAATAAACGTTTTGTGCACGTTGCCTTTGAAAAAAAAAAGAAATAAAAAGATCATTTTAATAGTCTACATACGCTTTTTTCGGTGACAATTGCGATAAGAATAAATATGGGATTGTAAATAAACGCATAAAATATGCGTTATAAAGAAAAATAATGGATTATTCAAAACTCGGAGACTCAATGATTCTCCATACAAGGATAGAGGATGACATGTGCATCGAGAAATGTATTGTTTGTTTTTATTGAGTTTGTCATCTCTCGGATACTAAATGCTATACTAAGGCTAAATAAGCTTTTTCAACGATAGCAATCAATGAATATCATAGTTTTCAAGTGGAAATTTATTTTTATTGTTAATAATCAGTACGTTTTAATGATTGATTCGATGATAAGACCGTAGGCTAAGCCTTTCAGTGTAAAAAAATAATCTTTTTTTTTAATTTTTCTAGTAGAATTTGTATTACAATGGAGTGATTAGTTCGTTTGAATCGCGGAATATATTATCGTGATTTTCCTCACCCTGAAGCCGCGATCCGAAAATGATTATTATTTTTTTACTTTTAATTAATTGAGATTGAAGGCGAGGTAAACAAAACTATTAACATTAATGTTCATCGTTTTCTTATCTACAAATAATCAACTACCTTCTAGCAAATTTTTTTTTGCTAATTTTCCACGTTATATATCAATCAGCAATTAATATCGTCTATCAGCGAACAAATTTATCCACAAATCCATATGTCAATCGAGCACATTTACCGCTCGCGTTGATATATATATACGATTCATCAGCATTAAAAGCACACACCTCTCAATTTCTAGCTTAATGTAGAACGACATCAATTTCCATGTCATCTCTCGCTCTCCTCTTTCAAGACTTCATTTCACATGCAAATTTCACTTTAACTGATGCTTATACAGGCGCGTATCGGTACGATTATTATGTGTACACGTATACGAGTAATTTTGGCCTTTTGCATTTCTTTCTTGATGCGATGATATTGAGATTCAGTTTTCTTTTTGTATTTTGAATGCTTGAAAAAAGAATTTTTTCTTTTCTTTGATATTTATTCATTTTATTATAAGTTAATTTGTTCCTTTATTGAGAAAGACGGGGAGAAGAGGTGCGTCCGTTGAATGGTGTCGTTGAAAATTGTAGTCAGCGTCATTTTAAACTTTAACGATTGGTTGATTGAGTGAAATTGTAAATTATGCGCCGGCGAGACTTTAAGATTCAAAGATTTCGAGAGCAGACAATAACAAAAAAAAAAAGATTCAAATAAACATAAAATCTTCTTGATATTCATTTGAAAATGTCACATCAAACAATACCAACGAATGAATAGTGTTACATTATGACTAATCCTTTCCTTTTTTTCTCTTTGAATTAAAACTTTCTACTATAAATAGGCCATAAGTTATTCCTTTATTAAAGTATCTCCGTATTTATCAATTTTAATTAAATTTGATATTTAATAAGATTTGATAAAACATTTGTGTACGTACGCAAGTAAAATGTCATTTTGCACGTACACAACAAGGCTTATCGTTACAAAATCATCTTTATGTTAAATGTATTTTGCTTAAGTGCGTTGCAACGAGTTTTATATAAAAAAAGAGAGAAAAAAATATAGAAAATAAATGTAAAAGTTTATATCTATAAGCCTTTTTTCTGCTGCACGTTATCTGATAACAGAGTTTAATTTATCTTTAGTTTTAACGTTATTCATTTAATTTCGCTATACAACTTTTCATACACATACAATTTTTCGCAGAAATCCAATGTAATCTCGAGAGAAATAATTTTATTTTTTTTTTCTCTTTCATTACTCACGAATCTATTAAACAATTTGATTAAATATATTATATAATTATCTTATAATCTTACGTAATCAGAATGTCGGGTCAATAATATAGAAAACGTAAAATCTCGAGGCAATTTAATAAGAAGCTATTTTCTAATACATATTAAAAAGCCTTACCTTATTACCGCGATTCTTGGAACAAAGATTTTTAAAAATTCTCGTTATCTTACTTAATGAAACGAAAAATTCAACAAGCAAGCATGCACATTTGCTCAATTTAGAAATTTAACAATCGCATTGATAAAAATTTCCGACTGATTATGCCCATATATGTCGGTCAAATTTTCTTTAATAATTCCTTTTCATTGTACATCTCAATTATCTTTGAGCCTCGTCTTTAATAATTCATCCTTTCTTATTTTCCTTTCTTGCTATGCGAGTGTCGTATATAAATGCACTTACAACGCTCAAGAAGAGTAGATCATAACTCGTCTTGCTTGCGATCGTGTTTCCGGTACTTTGTGACTTGCTTGGGATTAGCTCAGATAGTATATATATAACGTCGTTATGCCGTTGAACTTTTATATGATATTGTCACACCGGACGAGAAATAGACCGTATAGTATATAAGTACTTACCTCCTCTTTCTCTTTTTTTTACTAGTTTTTTTATTCTTCTTTTCTTCTTTAATTTTTTTTTAATGCTGTTTTCGATAGAATAGAAGATATAATTATTTAACCACTCCTATGTAGTTCCATATATTATCTTTTTTTATTGTAGTTTTTTATATGGTTGTATTAATACACATTGCGGTGAGAGTGTGTGTATCTGCAGTCCCGCGCCGTAAAATTTGGATTATCGGAATTTAACGCGCACTCGTGTTGCGGAAGAAGGATATGCAGACCCCCTCAAAAAAAAAAAGCTGTCTTGATTCTCGTTTTTTTTTTTTTGTTGGTTGTACACAAACGAAACATGTGCGGTGTGTTGAAGTGTACTGTTGCACGAGAGCTTCGTTTTTTTGTGTTATCTTGATCTCTGGGAAAGGGAATCTTTGTGTAATACTCTCTCATCTCTCATTTTTTTTATGCACGGGGTACTATTTTAAAGTCGATGATTACGATTTTCTATTTGTGTTGTGTTTTTTTTATCAAAAATATTTTAGTATTGTTGATTCTTAGGGAATTTCGTAAATACAATGTGAAGTAAATATTTTATTT
Source organism: Anastatus disparis (assembly GCA_017163975.1). Taxonomy (NCBI): domain Eukaryota; kingdom Metazoa; phylum Arthropoda; class Insecta; order Hymenoptera; family Eupelmidae; genus Anastatus; species Anastatus disparis. The sequence continues at coordinate 4,540,748 of JAFFSR010000227.1, forward strand.
AAAATTTTTTGAACGCATTTTGGCACTGGAATTGAAAAATACAATAGGATGGGAATTCACGAAAATATTTTTCTCAAAAATAAAAATAAGTTTTCTAAATACAAAAATACTTTTAAAACAATACGAAAATTGGGTGGATGGACAAAACTATTTCTATTAATAAAAATATCTTTTTTTATATAACATTTTGAAAAAAGTTATTCTATTAGTAAAAAAAATAATCTTAAATATTACTCTTTCATACTACGGTTATTATTAAAATCACTTTAACCGTAGATTTCTCTAAACTGTGACATAGTTCAGTGCAATGATATTTTAGACTAATTTCATCATGTATTTGAATTATTTAAATTTATAATTTGTTTTGATAATTCAATTATAAAATAAATGCATGAACTACTAATCATCCCAAATGTAAATTAACTCAAATCCAACAATCTTCCCCATTCCAGTCATTAAGAATAATCTAATTAATACACCATTCAATATGTTAACGTTAAAAAGGGGGGGTACTTTCATTTAATTATAGCATTTTACTCTCGGCGTTACGTAGCATTATGTTATACGATTTATTATAACAAGCCAAGGCAGTTAAACGTCAGCGTTCGTAAAGCCTTTAAAATCTCTTCGGCTCGGATGGCGTTGAAAAATTTATAATGTCTTCTTCGTATATACCGAGAAATACAAACAAGTCCAGTCGAAATCTAAATGAACTCCAGTCAGTCAACTGTAACACGCGTCTGCTTTTAACGCCGCACTGACACACAAGCTTTTTCGGCTTCGTATAGCAAAAAGTTTATATATAGAGAAAAAAAAAGAATATGTATTCGTACAAAAGACAATCCGAAGTACATATACGCGTGTTTGATGAACTAACGAAAATCGTTTATTTGAACAAGCTCGACATAATGAATTTTAAAGCGGAGAGTCGGAGAGAGAAAATTAAAGTCTGATTTTTCATATGATCCAAAATTTATGCTACGGAGAAGTTGTTACAATAATTTTAGGAATTAACATTAGGAATGCATAGTTATGATTATTTAGGATTAAAAGCATTAGAAAAAATATCAAATAATGTTTCCATTTTGACATCACCATTTTAACAATTAATGATTGACGTTATTCCAAATAAACGCACGAAACATTATATTATCAGCTATAGGAAACGCATAACCGTATCAGAAATAGTAAAACCCGTCCGTGTACAGTTAAACGCTTAAAAAAAAATTTGAACTTCAAAGCCAAAACACATTAACGGTGTATATCTTCCGTACGGCTTGCGTATACAGGGTCATATTGTATTGTATATGGACGCCCCCCTACTACTTCGGGGCGTAATACTACCTCGTGCCAATCTTTGCATTTTTTTTTTTATTTTTATTTCACATTTGCAATTCTACGAGAGAGAGCCACGGAGATAAGCCTCTCCGACCTTTTAAAATGGTATATCAGCGGAAAAAAATATGCTTTTAAAAAATTCGTTAATCTCGCCGAAACTTTTAGCTTTTTCAAATATCTTTTAGAAAAATTAAATTGGTTATCGATCATTCATATACAGATATAAAATTTCTTGAAAAATTACAATAAATTAAACAAATAGAAAAAAAATGATGAAAGTTATTTTATTAGCACTAATAAAGATTAACTTTAACTAATTACAATTGCTATTATAAAATTTGTAACGATTAAGCCGTCGAAAATATCCGAATCTCCGAAACTTATATACAGCACTTCCGTATCCTGAAAGTTATACGATACAATTTAACGGCACATTAATTTTCCATATTAATGCTCGCAAGCACATACTTAATTGCGCGCAAAACTCGCATTACCTTACAGCGCAGCAACAATAGTACTTCGGTGTATACATATTATTTGAAATTTAAAAATAAAAATAAAAAAGCAGAATAAGAATAAATTGTACAATCTATTTATAAAAGAAGGATAGACAGATACGAGTTTATACCGGTAGCTTTATTCGGGGTGGATAGAATATATTTTATATAACTCGTTCCACATTGACTTGGCTTTACCTGCCGGAATTTTCCTCCTCCCTTCTGAATTTCGCATTGCGCCATCAATTCTTTTTTTTCTTTAGTTTCTGCAAGCTTTAAATCCATACTTTATAACTTTCCGTTTAATTCGGAAAAAAAGAAGAGAAGAAACGTTTATCGCTTGGTTTTCTTTCATTGATAGGTATACTTTATGTAATCTTGCAAAAATTATTATTCTTACGTCTTTATGGTATGCACAAATGTTTCAAGGTATCATTAATCCTAAAGCGTTCATTCAGTATACCGCAACAATGAAAAAAAAGAGGAAAAAGAAAAAAAAAAATCCAATCTTTATCTTCATCCGCGCGATTCCGAGATTACGCGCGAAACAGCGGAGCAAAAAAAAAGTAGGACTTCCGTCTCAAACCAAGCGTAAAAACTCGTCCACAACAGAGGAGCATATATTTTTTTCTTCTCTTCTTTTATTTTTCCTCTTCTCTCTTTTAACACGCCCATCATCATCGCATCCTAGATTCGTAATCCCAAACAACAATAGCTCACTCATCAGCATACGCTTCTATGTACCGTATACAAAGCCTTTTTTTCTTTAAAGTAAAAAAGAAGAAAGAAGAAGAGGAGAAGAAAAAAAGTAGAGAGAGTAAGAGAAATAAAGGGACGAAAAATTTGATTACATAGAGTATATATACAAGCCCTACGGCAAAATATACACACTTTATGATATCGCAGAAAAGTGTTTAAGCTCCTAGGCTAACACTTACCAGACTCGCACGCTTACACACTACTAGATAAAGCTAGACAGAGAGAAAGAGAGTCAACGCTCCGTATTTACTTATAGTAACAGCGCGTATGCGTATACATAAACGTGCCATGGTAAAATGTTCTTTACGCGTATATAAAGAGAGAAAGAAAGAGCGTGTGTCTAGTGGCACGAGAGTGTCTATTTCGGTATGATGTCGTATGCGGTAGGTTGTCGCGCGCGCGAGAGAATATTTTCTTCTCTCTCTCTCTCTCTCTCTCTCTGTTTCTCTCTTCTTTGGCCTCGTAAATCAAACAGTCACAGACGGTTTATTTTTTTCTCTTTTTTTCTCTTATTTGAACTTTCTCTCTCTCTCTCTCTCGTTTTCTTCTCTTGACGCGCCGACTCTTAGGCGGCTGTGCAGGCCTTTTATATGTATAAGAAAAACCCTATAGTCACTGCGTATGGTAACGAAAGATCACTGTATAGAAATATACATATAAGAAAGAATTCACGTGAAATTCTCTCGACAGGGAGCTATAAATTTTTTTTTTCTAAATTCATGGAGAGAGAAAGAGAGGAAGGGTGCAGAAATGTAAGCGAAAAAATTCCTTCCCACTTGGGAAAGAGAGAAAGTGAAAGGTAGATTGAGCTTTAGCTTTCGATTAAGGGTAAAAGAAGGATTCGACTTCATACCTTTTTTTTTTGCTTTAGGTATATACATCTGAGTTTAGGAAGTTTTCGAAGGAGATTTGTTAAGCGTGGCGATAAAGAGATTTGACGCGGAACTTTTTAAATCAAATTTCTTTTTCTTTATTAATATTGAGTTCAAGAAAGAAAAATGGCGTGAAAATATTGATAGCTTAGATTAAATACTTTATAACATTATTTTGTAAACTCCGCAATATTTGTCTTAAATAATTCAAATTTTCAATTACTCACTTTAGGTCTTTAGTAATTTTAAGTATAAACAGAATGTAACGTTTAAAGTGTAAATTTTAATGCCCTAACCCTTTGAGCTGTTAAAAGCTTATGCTTGTTATTCAAGTTATTTTTTAATTACTAAAAAAATATCAAAGACACAAACGAAAACAAGTACTCTACTTTGCAATTTAGTATTTTCAAGTAATATTCAAAGTTAAGCTTAAAATTTCTGCTGATGTATCAAATTATCTATTTTAAAACCCTCGGAAACTCAACGAAACCATAAATTTTGAATTTAATCATTAAATTAGTTTAAATAGTATTACCGAATTCTCAAACGTTTATACACTCCAATTAGTATGCAAAACAGTCGAGTTCCAAGATTCTAACTTCTACTCCACTTTATCTATTTATATAAATGTTATCTTTGCTCGAAAAGAAATATCAATTATTATAATGAAGATAATAATATCATTCAATTTGGTAGTTAAATAATATTTCAAAACTATATCGAAAAGTTGATAATGCAAATTCTAAAGCCAAATCTGTCTATTAACGGTTTAACTTTTAGCTTCTTAGCTTGCACTGCGAGTGTCGAGGAGTAAAAATAAACAAGAAACCACGTGCAGCCAAGAAAGTTTGGATACTTGAATAGCTAAAGTATGTAAGATGCTTTTTCAGCAAACTGTCAGCGCATACGGCTCGAGATGCGCAAATTTTTGTTTTCATGAATAACAGAATTAGGCGCTTTTGATGACACTTGAGAATTATTGTAAACATTTATCATTTTGTTAGCGAATTGGTTAACAAATTATGGAAAAATTTAACATTTCTGATAAGCTAATTAATTATTGAATAAATTATTTTTAAAAAAAGGCTAAAAAGTACTAGAATTTTTTATTCTTATTGGATAATTAAATTTTAAAAAAATGATATAGAAACAGTTTTTATATGAATACTGCAACTAGTCCAATTATATTAACTTTTCTCTCAACTTTATAAATTACACAGAGAACCTAAAGCCGCATTGCTCTATAAATCAATGTTATTGTTTAAATATGCTTACTCGCGTTTAAAAGTTTATTTGTTAACAAACTTTAAGTACAAAAAACGAAAATAAAAAACATTAAAACAAATTTACAAAAGCTTGTAAGCTAGGCCATTATAAGAGTTTAAACGAAGCATTATAATTCAGCGTGCAGTTTTATATACGCAGTCCAGTCTGCGTCGAGTGAAGATTTGCATACACGTCTCCCGAAAGTACCTTTATTTTTCATCCAAAATAAAATGATCTTCAAAAACCTTTTGTAAGCGTCTGAATATACACTGTTATATATATTTTCCATGAAAAAGCTCTCGTAGTGCGCCTGCTGCCTTTAAGCTCTAATGTTCAAAAGGCTTGGGCGCTTATATTTTCTCTCCTTTGCAATTATTTGTATTTTAATCATCCCTCATGGGTTTAAAGCTTTTCCGTATATATACACAGTGTCAGAGCGTATAATAAAAGAGGTCACGTTTTAAAACGTTCTAAAAGTGTCATTAGAGAGAAAACTATATAGAACTTTTTTAAAAAAAATAAAAAAAGAAGGAGCTTGAGTACATGTATGCATGCAAAAATAAAAAAGAAGGGAAAAAATGGGTAAGTGAAAGACAACGCACATGACTATTAGGATGGCGCTAACGTGAAAAAGGGAACGTTGAGAATCCTAAACGCGTTCTCTTTCTCTTTTCAAAGTCTCTTCTTCCTCTTTTCTCTTATTTTATTTCCCTTTTTTTTTTATCTTCACCTTCTCCACGGCGTCGGTACGGAATCTCACGTATGTCTTGAGCCAGCAACATTTCGTCGTCGCTTTTCCCCTCTTTTCTCTTTAAGATGAGTTGCACTGTTCAACCAACGAAGCGTGGAAAAAGACGAGTCAACATACTCCAATCCCTTACACCCACCCCCCTTTCCTTTTCATCCTTCTTCTTTTTCTCCTTTTTTTCTTCTTTGTACTTCTATACTCTCTTTATCTCCTTCTTGGCTTTCTTTTCTATGCGCAATTCTTTTCGTCTTATCTTTCTTTAGTTTTTTGCTTTTATTGTTCCATTCACAGTTGAATATGCGCGGATTCTTTTGTTTTTTTTTTATTCTCCTTGCGACGGATTTGCACTTTTACCTTATATATACTCGAGAGGAGGAAAAAAGAGGGAGAGGTATTATGTCAAATTGCTGTGTAAGTAGCGCATAAAACCAACTTTGATTATCTGATTTCTGACTGAAGAAGGATACATTTGCTGCTGATTTTTTTTACCGGCTAAGATAGTTTTCAATGCTGATTGTGAGCTTTTGTATATAAAGATCCAAGTTATGTATAAATCTTTTTTAAAAGACACGACAATGGCGGTGTAAAAGAAATAAAAAAAAAAAGATGAAAATCGAGTGGATGTATTGCTTTTGTAGAAAACGATCGATCGACTTGACATTTACAAATTTTTAGTCCACACGTTTTGGATGAACAATTTTAGAAATAAAATAAAAGCTTCAGCTTTTGTCAGAAAATTTCATTTCTTTATTCTTCCAAAACGTTTTGAGCAAATTCTATTATTTAAATTTATTTCATTGAAATCTACTTTGTATAAATTATCATCAAAATAATATTTTAAAAAAATGTATTTTAGTATTTCAAATAGAAAATTTACAATTAAAAAAGTTACTGTGCTCTCGCTATTTTGAACAGTTTAAGATCTCTATGACCCTTTAGGCGAGAAAAAAAGAAATATAAAGCTAAACGCTCGTGAGCTTATGCGAAGGGTGAAAATTTAATTTCATCAAATTTAGAGAGCTTTAAAGACCTTGCCGTCGTAGTCGTCGTCAACGTCGTCATCATCACTTTCCTCGTCGCAAAATATGTAGTAGTGTACTCAAGTATTATGCGTTTACGAGTTGCGCGTGCGTAACTCCAGAGGGTAAGAAGAAAAAAAGAAGAAAATAGGAAAGAAGAAAGAAAGGAAAAAAAGAAAGAAAAGGGTCTTATAGTGTACTACTACTAGCTCTAACATCCTCGTTTTCTAAGGAGTATCATCGCATACACTCTGGAGTTTCTGCCGGATTTTACTGCTTTTACGCGTGGGTTTGCGTGCACCACCTATAAACCATACCCACCACACTCTCTTGGCTAAGTCTTGGCAGTCCAAAGTGAGCGAAAAAGGAGAAGAAGAAGAAAAATAAGAAAGAGAAAAGGAACAAGTTGAGGAGAGTTGTAACGACCTTCGGCACGTCGTAACTCGCCTCTTAGGGAAAGGCACTTTTCAGATTTTTATAGCTCAAGTATAAAAAAAAAGAGAAAAAATAAGAAGAGAGATAGATATGGTTTCCACCGGTTTGGAGACCGTCATCTGTATCGTCGATTTATTACGGGTTTTCCTTTATTTTTTTATATTTTTTTCTCTTCATTTTTTTCTCCTCATACAAAATTGCACAGCAGTACGTCTCGGGCAAAACGGATGCGACATTACTGTCGCGGCTCATGAAATTTTGATGAAACGTTACGGCGAAGCTTAATGTTTTAGAAAAAAAAAATTGTACACGTACGGAGATAAAAAGTACTTTAAAGAATTTTTTGAATATCAAAAATTTTTCGATACCGAGTATATAACATGGAAAGAAGATATTATTACAGCAGAACGTTCGGCTGGAAATTGCTACGATACACGACATAACACAGCAAGCATATGCGTATATATCGATGTACTTTATACGCGCGAATGAACCGTACCAGTAAAATGGTCATGTCGATAAATATTACATGCTTCAAAAGAGGACGAGACGCAAGGATTTTTGCGGTTAAATTTACAGGAGTTAATTCGCGTATCTTCTTTTTTTTTTTATTTAGTGAATCAGAAATTTTATGTAACGCACAAAAGGATATGGTATATAGTTTTGCTCTTCTTTATTTATGATTGTGTAAATTAAGCTGTACTACATATCAATATAAAAGTTTATCATTTTTATGATAGAAAGTTTACATTCATTTACAGAAAGTATTTTCGTTTTTAAAATAAACCATATATACATTCCATTTTTTTAAAAGCTTTATTTTTATAACTTTGACGTTATTGAAACATAAAAAAAAGCTATTAATTCATACACTTTTAAAAATCATATAGCTTTCAAATTTAATAAAATATATAATCTGATATTAAAAATCAGCACACAAAATAATATAAAATTCGAAAATAAAAAATATTTTCAAAACTATCATAAATCTTACATCAATACTCAATCAAAGTAAATAAATAACCTTATTTACTAACTTTTCAATACACCTTCCATCTATACCTTAATCTTCATTGATAGAAATGAAACTCTAAACTATAAAAAAGAGCTTAAAAGTACCTGCTAAATTTTATAACGAACTTTATTTTTCAACCGTGAGATATCGGAATTACCGTTGAAAGTATAAAACAAAAGCACTTTATTAAACGAAGAAAGAGCGAAAAAATAAAAATAAATACGAAGATAAAGTAAGTAAGAAAAAAACCTAACACTTTTGTTCTTTTCTTCTAGCTCTTCGAATTTATCGTGTAACCGCTATTGGCGCTTGTGCACATACAAAAAAAAACACACGTACACATATACATAGAGACAAACGAAAAGAGAAAGAAAATAGAGAGCTTTGGTGTGTGTGTATAAGAAAAGGTGTGAGATGTAGGTTGAAATCGGAGCCATTAGTCGAAATCGACACTTCATCTAATGGTCGTTCGTTTATACGACAGTAAAACAGGCATTTCGGCCAAAAAAAGGTACGAGACAAAATCAATAGAGCCAACCTGTGCAAAAATAACTCCTCGGTCTATCAATCGAATTTATTTTTTTTATTTTATATTTCTTTTTTTTTTTCGAACAATGGATGATGACGATTTTTTATATACAGGGTATAATCTTTGGATTAAGTAATTGAGAAATGTTGGAATAATGGAATATTACCGACAAACAAAAACAATTTACTTTGTTAAGAAGATTGAGGTATCTACTTTACACAGCTTTTCTATTATATTCTATCGTTAAAATCGGATAACTTTATAATTCTTTGGGAAAACATTTACCATGAAAATACAGTGTTCTCGCAGTATAAATTTCCACTTCATTTACACCAATCAATTAATCAAACAGAAAAACAAAAGAACAATAATAATGTGAAAAAAAGAAAATTATTATTTTCACCCCATAAAAATGGCGACCTATCCAAATATTTATTCCAAACATCCCTATAGTTCTGATAGAATTAAGAGAAAGAAAAAGCATTGAAAAAAAAGAAGCATCATAGAGACAATACAATGAAGTGGCCACTTTTAATGTCGCACACTTTTTTTTCTCTCTCCACCTCTCCCCCCTTTCCCTCCCACACCAATAAACAAGGGTAAACTTCGATAAGTGCATACTCCATGGCTTGGGAGGACTTAACAAGCGTGAGAAACTGTACAAAAGGGAAGGAAGAAGAGCCCGTCAGAAAAAAGAAAGAGAAAGATATACAGCGAAAGCGCCAGTATATATCTAGTAACTCAATGGTAATTTAATAACCGCACACCTGGAGCTCCTCAATACTTCATGGCTATATACACCTCTGTGTATAAAGTTTGATGTGGCCCCCTTGTATATCGTGTATCGGGAATATTCAATATGGTTATATTGCTGTCTAAAGCCTGCCGCTTTTACAGATCTATGCGTAAGGTGCCATACTTTCTCTCTGTCTCTCTTCGCTGTGCATTCTCTTTCAATGAGCAATTTTCAAAAGCTTCGAAACGTTCTATTTTGCGTTTCTATTACACGTTATATATCCATTCCGGAGGATTTTCGAGGACTTCAGAAAAGAAGATTCCTTTTTTTATTGTCGCTATAACGCAACGTCGAATACAATGGGACAAGAGGAGAAGGTATATATAAACGTAGGGCTCTTCTTCTCTTTATTGCGGCATTTTGTGAAGTGAGTAATTTTAGTATTTGGAAAATTGCTGTTTTTGACCTAGATGCGAGATAAAAGATTTTTTTTATTGTCAAAACGCGTATATGAAACTTCTTTAGAAACTACGTAAAGTAGCTTTAACAAAGAATTAACATAATTTCATTGAATGATTCCACTCGTTTATAAAATTATAAAAAAATAACCTTTATTACGAAAAGATAAAATATAAACATTTTATATTCTTAACAATTTATAAAAAACTTTTTTTTTAATTATAAATTTGCAATTTTAATACATCAATGCGACGACTATAATCACTATGGACTCATAATCACCATTGTGAGCTTAACATTGATGTTATAGATTGGTCAATCCTGAATCCTTTACCTTTTGTATTTAGTAATTATAATAGCATAATAATAAAGTGTAATGTTCGCCAAGATACTTGAGTTATCCTACCAATACATATACTTTGTTAAAAATCAATGAGGCGTGATATTGTGTATCCAAAACATTGAGGTCATATTCCTTTTTCGTTTCAGTTTTATTTTTTTTTCAAATTTAAAATTGCAAAATAATTTTTAATTCAAAATAAAACATATAAAATATATTCGTCTTTCTTATGTAAAAAGAAATCTATATTTAGTAAAGATTCATTAATTTTTTAATAGCTTTAATACACTCGATGATCCTCGTTAATTAAGCTCTTTTTTCATATAAATACATAATTCCGTCTAAATTTACTTATTCATTCGACACTCAACAAAGCAATTAAACTTGATTTATTAGTTACATACCTTTTAATTATGGACAGATTAATAATAGACCAGAGCTCGTATAGCAATTGGCTCTTGAAATATTTAAAAGGTAAGAAATCATATTATGATGTAGGTTTAACTTTTATAGACATAGTCTTTAGCTGAACTTTATATGGTATAAAAACTTTTCTTTTACAATTGTATTTGTCCATATAAGATTGAAATAATTTGAAAACTAATGTTGACAGATTTTACGTTTATTGGAGTACTTTTATTAGTCAACTATAAAAATTCGTAAAAATAAAAAAACAAGCTTTTAAAACGTTTATTTGAAGAGATAACTTTAACCGTGGGAATCAGTACTAAATGTTGATAATATCAGTTGTACGCTCCGGGCACTTTACCATGTATATACAGTGAGGATAAAACAAATAAATAAGAATTCCCTTTTTTTTTATTTACAATTTTCATTGACTATACGACCGGTAAATTTAGTCGCATTTCAGTCATTAAATCGTAATACTAAATCAGCCGTTTAAATTATTAAGTGTTTCGTGCATACCATTAACTCGATCATCGGAGTTGTTGACTATGCAAACTGAATAATAACCGCGGGCTTAGCATGTAACAAATAATTAGAAAAAATTACGATGAAAAAAAAGTTGGTAGAAACTGGATAAAAAAAAGGATCAATCGGCATTAACGCTGTCGATTGTGATTGCTAATTTTCCAATATCACTAAATCATTCAACCTTTTTTTATTTTTATTTTAAATATGTAATTTTTAACGCGTGAAAGGCATAATGCACTCGGCATTAAAATCTATATATAACAGGCCAATGCTCGATACACACGCTTCAATACCATGACATTTGGAATTATATAGTATTCAAATCAATTGCGAAAACTAAAAGTCATATGTGCGCGCGATAATGTTACAGTTATTTACTTGGCGAAAAGTATATATAGAGAGAGGCAACATCCAATATCGATGACCTAAATTTCAAATTCAAACAATTTATATACCATTCACGTGTACGTAAAAGAGAGAACAAAATATTTTATAAATTTCAAATTTTAAATTAAATTCAATCCCGGACGTTTTATTTTATCACATTGTCAATCACGCGTTTTAACGTTTTTCACAATTTTTCATTTACTCTTTTTCAACAAGGTGACAAAATTCATATTATAAACCTGAAAAATTATTAACAAGTTCGACGTGAATTATAGATCGCAATAAAAATATTAATATTTTTTTTTAGCGTATTACGGGGATAGTAATGATCGTAAAGTATATTTTTATCGCATTACACTCGTTTAATATATAAAGCAATGGATTCACAAGAAAATTATTATCGGTTTGAATTACTCGAACTTTGTCATTAAAACGTACATTCGCTTTAATAACGAGCATAATTCATTCCAACTCATAAATCCGTATATAATGCATTATACATACACGCGTGTATACGTGTACAAGAATACGCTATATTTTTAACTACCGCATTTTCTGTTTCTTGGTATAACGTATATATTTGTGCACATAACGCATGGATTTCAAAGCATCGATAATAAAAGTGTTACGGTTACAATGTTGCAAAATTAATCGCTGAAATGTCTACGCTAAATGTTTCATTTGGCGTATGCAAATGCACGCGTAATGTACACGGAGTTTATCAAAGTTTTCGTGTTTTTAACAAACATTTGTTGTACGTTGCACTTTAATATAATTGAAAATGATTTTACTCTGTGTATGGCATTACGTTTTCTTCCATCTTGTAAAATTCATTTTGCGAACTTTCTTCTTTTACTCAAAATTACTTTTTCCTTTTTTTTTTTCATTTAATGGAGATTCACTCGTAATTTTTCACGACGGAAGAAGCATCAAAATATTATTAAAAGGAAAGGTTTTGTTCATAAAGATAACTTTTTAATATTCATAAAATTCGTATATATAATTTAAACAAAAATTATCGTACAGCTTGTACCATTAGTTTTATCAAAAATCTTTTTTTTCATAACGCAGCTTAAACATTTTAGCTACGTAATAAAAAAATTTTACAGTTCTATCTCTAAATCCTGTCTCATCTTATGCTACGCTAAACCCGTCGTTGTTTACATTTAAATTTGAAAAAATAAAATAAAAAAAATGAAATTAACAAGGAGTACGATGCCCTTGCCTCTTTTAAAGAGTTTTGTTTTAAGTAACGCAATTCGATTAACATTTTATACTTCAGCCGTTTTTTTAACGGCTTCGTAATACGCATTCTCTAGCTGACTCACTTGTACGTATGGGTCTCCGCTGCATAAACAAATGCCGCATGTGCTTAAAAGATATACACACATACACACATATGTAACCAACTTCATATTAAATTTCCCGCGTAGTTGCTAGAATTACGAAATGACGGTTTCTAGAACTGGATTTTCTCGATCGAGTTTGCAAGAAGGAGAGAGATAGAGATAGAGCGCACTTTTATTATAAAAATTTTAGCGCGCCTTGTTACTCCGTTTATTTCATATATATATTTTTTTCCAACTTTTTCTTTGCTCATAATATATAACAAGAGCACGATTGAGCTCTCTTTGGCTTGACAAATATCTTTGATAGATATTTTGTACAATAGAATATATGTGGGATATTGCGAGATACACACGTACACACACGCGTGCGTTGTGTACACATGCGCGATCCTTTATGTGCTTTTATAATGACTATTGATATGTATACATATAAATATAATATGAAATCTTTTGTGCGGTTTTATTATTCGATTCGAATCAAGGATTATCGGTGTATGGACGTTGATTAAGAAATAAGATGTATATTATGTTTTTTTTTTTTAATTTAATGTTTATACATGATGGATTACATTGTGGATATAAACTTTACAAATGTAAGATGTAGAAATTTTATTTTTTTTTATAAATTGAATATATAATAAACGTGATTTGTAAAATGAAAAATAATTGAATGATATTTATTTTTATGCTTTCATAATAAAGTCAATCATAGCATATGAAATGTCATTCGAATGGTGTTCAAAAAACTGTTCTGCAAAAATTCAAACTGTCAATTTAGCGCGTTGATACAATTAATTTATTGATATTAGCTAAATATTTCAATTTCAATAACCTGAAAAAAATATCGTAATTGAAAAACGTCATACTTTAATTAACCAAATTCAATACTTTAGTTATATAATATTAATAAAATTGACCAGAAATCAGTTTTTCATAATTAATTCCATAAAATATAAAATACGATACGGCAAAAATTTAATTTATTTTCAAATATAAAACGAGCTTATTTAAAAATTTATTAAAAATTTCTCAACAAAATATTATAAAGCCGTTTAAAAATAGCCGCGCGCAAACATATTTCAAAGAATAAAAGTTAAAGTTTGAAAGGCGACAAATTAAATTAAAATTCATGCAATAGAATATTCATGACAAAATTAGAATTTCCCAACAATAATCGTATTCCGCTATATACCCGCAACCGTTCGAAAAAAATAAAAGAAAATAATGCTTCTTGAAAAAAAGTGCTGTAAGTGCAGAAAAAAAAGCGCCCCACGCAACAGTCAAATTTCGTGCCTCTAATTAAATTCTGCCTTTAATCCATACGAAATCGTCGGTTTATAAAAAAGAAAAGCGTCGCCTAGTTTCTCATCTTTGTCGAAAGTAAACATTGAGCTTGAAAAAAAAAATCAAGGCGGTAAACGTTGGAAAAAAAAGTATGTTCAAAGGCAAACATACGTTTATATACCTTTAAATTTAATGAAACGAAATTATTCAATGTTTTCGCACACCTAAATCACAGTTTAAAAAGTAATATGGGTATACAATTTTTTATTTCACGTACCCTCAGGGCCTCCCTCTCTCTCTTTTTTTAAAATTACATACATAGGATTATATATTACTTGAGTATGTAATTGCTACCGGAGGATTTAAAAGAGCCCGTAAAAACCTGGCTGGCTCGGTATAGAAAACACATCTAGTTTTATTTTTATGCTTTTTTTTTCTCTATTCGCTACTCTAGGAAGAGTAGACGCAAGTGTAGGTGTATGTTTATGTTTCGCGTAGAGACTTTATGGGCTAAGAGAGAAATGTGTACACTGTATGTTATAGAAAACGTGTATACATAGAAAACTTGTAAAGAGAGAATGTGCAGGTCGAGGAGATTCTCAAGAGTCTTGTTTTGCGTTTGACTTCTTCTTTTTTTTTTCAAAATTAAATTTGCTTGATTTTTTTTTTTTCGTCGTAACCTTTTTTTGATATGGAAATTCAAACTTATTTGAATTATAAAGTGAAAGGAGTACGTTGGTGACCGCTTTTTTTTTCTTCTTCTTTTTTTTTGAGTTATAAAAGATATTTTTTTATCGTGTATGTTTTTAGATACATTCATTATAATAGCCAAATTTAATACTAATCCTATTTTTTGCTTTCTTAAGAAGTGGTGATAAAAAAATAATTTTTAAAATAACATCATGGAAACGTGTTTTAAGATGCAACTAATTTAAATACGCTATTTTTAGAAAATTTCTGAGTTTGTGACCGGGTGTGTGGGTTTATGTACGTGTTTCAATTTTTTTTTTTACTAATATTTATAGTAAAATGAGTTATTAACATTCATATGGATTATTAACACACAATAAATAATAAATAATATTTATCAGCACTTTTAATTATTTTTTTTATAAGAAAGAAATCTTTCGACATTCAAATACAAGTACTTTTTCCATTAGTTCGTAAATATTTTTGAAATAAAACTAACGTAAATTATTTCTCTAAAATATCGAATGCAGTTTAAGTTTAAGAATAGTTAAAGACTTTATAATTTAACTTTGCGGAAGTTAAGTACTAATATAGTGCCAACGATTTTCCTTTTTCCTTTAATACTACACAGCGCATTCGATAATTGATGTTGGAAAAAGATAATAGCTGTATTATTACGTGAAAATTTTCAATTATTTTTAATAGCCTGCCTTTTGTCGAGTGTAAAAAAAATAATGTTTTTCCTTCGTGCGAGCGCGTCATAAATTTCATCAAATTTCTTTAAAAACTTGTAGATGTATCTATAACAACTATAAATATTTAAATGTTATGCTGTACTCATTAATCAATGTGTCAAGTTAAACTAGCGATATTAACTACTGGTGTTAGAATTCGTTAAAATTGTTCTCTCTCCTTCTTTTTTCATATCGATAATTTTTTAACACATTCCAGCGAAATCTGTCACGGCGAATTTACATAACTAATAAAAAAACTAGAAAAATCGATATTTCTTGTAGATATGTACATACTTATTTAATTATAAAGTTTTACACGCATCAAAGAAAAATAATGAAAAGAGGAAAAATTTTTATCAGCATTAAAATGTTCTTGAAATAAAACTAAAAAAATTGAAATTTACTAATTATTGAAATTTATTGAGAAAATTATCAATTTTCCGGTCTTCGATAATCCTTATCCAATCTATTAAATGACAGCTTAACCAACATAAACTTTTATTAACTCACCCATGCGATCAAGGCCTATGTAACAAGCACACGCAGAGCTCAAGTCCATAAAATAAATTAACGAAAAATAGCAAGCTCGTTTCGTGCATACACACACTCGTATAAACTAAATACATTATAGAAACATCAAGAGATGCTGCTGCAGCAAGCAGTAGCTGAGTATTACTCGTTTCCTGCGGTTATTTCGCATCGCACCTTATAAAACGTAAGCTTCATATTAACGTACATATATATGTACTTTTATATATATATATATATGCGAGGGAGCGGTTTGAATTTATATTCACGCCTAGTAGTGCGACCTACTGCCGGATACACCAAAGCGTTCTAATTGCGGCTTCTCGTTGCCTTTTGCTCAGTGTATACTCAGATTTAATTTTTATTTTTAATCCTTTTTTTCTCTCTCTCTCCTTTTTCCTTTTTTTTTTTTTATTTTCTTATTTTCTCTCTAACATCCAAAGATCGCGTGTATATTAAGGCTGTACTTGAGAATCGTGAGTTGATATACACCGCGATAAGAAACTTTGATATTTCCATAAGCTTTTCATATTATATAGATTTTTCATTGCTTTCTATCCCTTTCACAATTTTTATAACTTTATATACGTGTGTACATAAAAGTTGTCCAACGATAGTTTATACATTTTGTTTTCTCGTGTACATTGCCCCTCTCTTTTGGCCAAGTAATACGTGCATTACATATACATATATACAAGCAAAAGGTTTCATTAATTTTTTGGTATTACTCGACTTTTGCGACTTTTATTTATGGCCGTTAAATCGTTTTTATTGCACTGTTAACGCGGGCATGCCTTTTAAGGAGACTGTTTTCATGATACATTGAGATTAAGTACACTCGAAAACGATACGATGAAAGGATCTTGTTTTCTCGGGTATGACTGATTAAATAGGCTTTTCTTATTCTTATTTTTATTCGTAATATGGGTTATTAATATTTGTCGATACATTTGTTATGGACAAAACAAAAAATTTTTATTTGTACGAAATAACATTATCTTCAACAATGAAATTATAAAGTTTTTTTTATATTTCGAACATTAGTTATGGTAAGACTTTTTTATTTCGTGGTACAACAATCGTGACATTGTGAGTTCTTAAGAAGTATCTTGAATATATACAAAGTATAAAAAGTAAACTTCTCCAAGAGAGAAATTGTACGTACGAAATTTATAAAGTTCGATTTCTAAAGTTTTCGAATAAAGTTCGAAAAGAAGAAAAAAAAAAGAAATACATTGTATTATGTGGATATTATTTTATCGATACGTTATATTATTAAAAAAAATGTTGTTAAGCTGTATTGAACAAATAAACGGTTATTATACGTATTAATTGTACTTTATTACTCTCATTATCGAATAAAAATCAAGTTAAAACATTGATTTTCAATTTGCGCAAAAAAATAATTGCACGCTATAAGAATTTTTATTCGAGAGAGGATAAAAATGCCGGTAATAACATGCTATTTATAATTCTTAACTTGAGATCCTGCGCAAATATCGGAAAAATTCTTAAAACTTTTGAAATCATTTTTAAGATTCTTAAGATCGTTAAAAGTTTCTAAAGTTTAAAAAAAAGAGTAAGAGCTTTAGTTTTTTTTCGATCGATTGAATTCTATAAATACAATGGAATTACCAATATAACTTAACAAGCTTATTTATATATACTTTTCATTCATAAATCTTTTATAATCGTCGCATAACAATGTTATTCCATTTAAATAGTTTTAATATTTATTCAATTCTATATAAAAAGGAATTTTATTTGCCATAATTTTACTAAATAATAATATTGTATTCATTTGTATAGATTTGAAATATTAACTTGAACAGGAAAGGTCGTCAGTGGCTCAGTCGGTAGGGCGATGGATTCATAATCTCGAGGATTCGAGTTCGAATCCCGCTCTCGGCAGCTGATTGATACAAGCACCACTGTATGCGATACATGTGCTTTGTTCACAAAACACACTGATGATCTTCGTCGCTTAGCATTCAAGTGATGGCATAAATACAGCGACGTTAAATAAAATTAATAAAAAACTCACAATCACAAATAATCGAATCGAAATTAATGTAAATTTAAATGTTTTTTTTTTTTACAAAAGTTGTACAATACAAATGAATATACTCCCTTGATTCGCTTAAACCACGTCGACATTCAGAATAAAAATAAAAGTTAAAACTTTTTCAATTATTTCATAGAATGAATTTATGCAGTTTTAATTTTCATATTAAACTCAAGCACTTTAAATAACTTATCAACCAGCAAAAAAAAAGAAAAAAAAAATACCGGAACCATATTTATGATTGAAGTCTCGATCTCCCATTTACATCAGTTCTCAATCTTTCAATTCTGATCCTATTCAAAACACTAAATAAAACGAGACCCTTCAACCTTCCACTTCTTCAATTCACTACTTCCTACTCCTTTTATTTTTTTTGCGCTCTCAGAGCATTAATTTTCTTTGCATGCAAAACCGACCGAAATATTTCGCGTATCGTTAAAAATCCCTTCTCTGCAAAAAAATCTTTTTTTTTTTAGAATTTTATTGCCTTGAGAAGAGCATAGGAAACCTCGCGATGACGGAAAAATGTTAAGCCGCTAGAGAAACAAGAACCGGAAGCTTTATGTAGAAAAGAGAGCTTTTTTCGGTAAGTTCAAGGAAGTTGTATGCTGCATCGCGTTATATGGTACATAGCTCTAAGCGAATGAAGAGCTGATATGTATATATTTAAAAAAATATATACGATCAAATATACAAGTTTATAGAGAAATTGTTTTATAACTTTTCTACAAGCGATGCTAGGATGCGATCTTGTTTTCAGGAAATATACAAAACATTCTTAGAAAGTGCATATTCTAGTTCTATTAAAGTTTGTACCAATTTTATTTTCTTCTTCCTTTTTTTCATATCGATATAAAAATTTTACGATTTTATTCTACATTCAAAACTTATATTCTATTGTTCTTTTCTGTTACCCGTTGATGTACTAAAACAATTTCTATTCTTATCAGAAATAAAACTATTAATTTTCTTTTATTATTTTATAATAGTATATTTAAGATATAATAAATGATTGATTCCACAAAGAGAAGAAAAAAAAAATAAACCGAAATCCAAACGATACAAGAAAAATCCAAACTTATTAGAAAATCGTTACCGAAAATTAGATTAGCTTCAATCTATAGCAAGAACTTCTTGCGTAACATATATATATATATATATATATATATATATATATATATAAAGCTTTTTCTTCCTCTCTTCAACTCCAACACAGCAAATCTTCTTCTTCTCGAGCATGCCCCATATATCATGTACAGTATTCCGCAAGCCGAAAGTTCGTTCGACCGATTACAGAGCGTTAACGAATGGCCGTTCACTTTCTCTCTTTCCTTTTTGTCGGAGCTAAGTAGTAGCTAAAACTTGCCTTCGAACTAATACGCACACACATAGAAATCCTAAGAAAATTCGTTTTTAACGAATAGCAAAGCATTAATTTTCAGTTCTTTATATACGGGAAGGAAAAAAGAAGGAAAAAGTGGTAGCAATAAGGGATCGATGGTAGATTTATCGACAGTCAAAAGGCCGCTTTATCGAGATGAAAATTGATTGATAATAAAAATTGATGGTTCTTACACTCGCGTCGTAATATCTTCTTTTACGTAAAAAGTAAAGGGAAGTAAACGTACTCACGTCTCCCTTTTTCTCTCATTTTTTTTCTCTCTGTTTTTTTAACAGGCACGTGTCTTAATGCCAATGAGTTTGTTTTTCGGTTATGTTTACCGATATACAGCTAAAACTTTTTCTTATATATCGGGTTAAGCACACACAAGTGCTCTCTTCTTCTTTATTTTTTGTTTGACAAGTTTTTGTTGTTAAACATGCTGCCGGAGACAGAATTACATTTGGTATGTATTTTGATATAAGGGGGACGCATTGTATGCATTGATTGTTTGCAATAATATTTGAAAATAAAGAAGGGGGGAATGAAATTTTACGGATTAAAGTGGATTTCGTTGTTTATTTTTTTTCTCGAGAAAGTCGAGAATCGTAAGTAGCAATGAACATACCCGATAAACAGGAATAAGTTTACTTTTAATGATTTGTAAAAATAGCTGGTAAAATTGACTTTTATTTACAATGTAAACAATACATTTTTCGAAAGCCTTTGGAATTATTAATTTAACGAAGAAACATTGTATGCTTTTAAACTCGTAAAAAGAGGCGACATTATAAGATTTTTTTTTAAAAAAGACAATTAATCATAATCATGATAACTCAGTTCCTCGGTAATATAACTCTCGATTTAAATGACACCAATCCCATATAAATATCATTCGCCTCTGGCAGCGACATTTATTAACAAGCTCCAAACTAAAATTAATAACCGCATCAAGTATCACGACAGAGCCCGCAGAATGTAACATTCCAACAAAACGACACTGTATAGGCCCAAACCCAACAAACTAAATAAGACAAAAAAAACCTCAAACGAAAAAAAAAATATATAAGAAAGACAAAAATCTCACATTCTCAAGGAACTTAAAAATAAAGACTAAAAAAAGAGAGAACGAAGAATTTCTATTCAAAATCCAAAGCCTAAAGGCTCCAAGGTTTCTATTTACAAAAATTTACCGCTCACTTAGGGTGTTCTCGGTGTTTTTTTAAAAATTCAAGCAACATACATAAGACTATACCAACATACTTACCTTTTCTCTCTCTATAATCAATTATACCTGGTACACATGTATATATATATACCAGATTTATCCACCTGATGTGTGTATATATATACCCTAAAGGACGAATTTACTTTTTCTTTTTATTCTTTCATTCTGTTTCGTTTGTCTAAAGAAAAGGGGGAGTGATTCAAACAGTTTTTCGCGAGTGTACGTGGACGATCTAGATAAACGCTTTTGTGTAGGTGCATAATGAGCTCTAAAGCTTAAAGCTAAAAAAAAAAGAAGGGAAGGTTTGAAGCATAAGAGAGCTATATATACGTGTACGATGTGTCAAAGAGAATTTCGAGGCTTAAGAGAATTGAAGGTATACGCATTGCGGCTGTGGAATTATAATGGGAAGTTTACGTATGACGAAAAAAAAAGGATGGAATAAAAGGGAGAATAATAAAGTAAAAGGATGAATGATAGACGCTTGAAAGGTATAACATTTCCTCCTTCTTCGTCTTCTTCTTTTTACTTTTTTTTTCATTTTAAAGACGTAACATTAAGGAATGAAAAAAGGGGTAAATCGATTAGAGGGTTTATGTAGGTCCTTAGAAATTGAAGTGGAGCAAGAAAATAAAGAAAAGGGAATTGCTACGAAAATGTATAACATTTTTGCTTAATACTCCGAAAAAAACTTGCAACATTAAACTGTAAAGGAAGATAGTGCACGGTGTTATAATGTAACGTAATTAGGAAAGATTACTAGTTATAAAACTTAATACGACTCTGTTAATACTCGAGCAATATAAAACTTTTTTTTTCTCCGCTGCCCTAAAGGATAGCCAAGACGATATTACACGAATATCGTATTAATTTTATACCTAAAACCATTAAAAATTGTAAATATGTAAATTTAGTACCAGCGTAAGACAAGTTCGTAGACGCTTAATTAAGGGTTAAAAACTAAGTAAGGATTACCGAAAGAGCGTGCTGATTGTCAATCATTTTGATGAATGTTTATCTGATACATTCGAATGTATGATTTATATCTGTGCATTAACATCCAGCCCGACATTGTCTATCAATTTAATATAATTGGATAATAAAATTCATTATAATCTCAATGATGTTTACGTAAAATCTTAACCAAGCAATTAATATATTTCAAATAATCATCGTAATTATTTATGCACTTTAATGAAATTTACACTATTATAAAGGCTATATATGACAGTTGCGTTAGTATCTTTTATATTTATAGTAATTATATTTTTTTTTAAATATACTTTTTTAATAACTTTATTCATAATCTCAGACTAATTTTAAAAGTTATCTAGAAACAGCAATTTTCTTGAATATCCTTTCACAAGATTTTAATGAACGTGAGTTATTTTATATAATGAATATGATTTATACATATTATTACATGAATTATGATTAATAATAACTTTAATTACAGTTTCTTTTAAAAAGTAGTGATAAATATAAAATATTTGCAAAACCTTTTAGAAACTTAAATAAAGACTATGTTTGATTGTTTCTGGTTTAATTCGATTTAATTAGTTTACAGTCGAATGCTTAGCGCTCCGGTCACGTAAGGAACAATATTTTCAAAACAAAATCTCCAAATATCTTCCGCTAAACGCAATTCGAGCGAATATATTGCTTTTGCAATTGTATATGTGTACGTAAAATATAGAATATGTACTAAATATGTTTTAGCGACCTATAAAAAGTGTACGGGAAAAAAAAACACCCTCTCACTTGAAATGTACACAACTATACACTTTTCACCCTTTCTCTCTCTCTCTCGGTGAAAATCCTAGAATCATGAATCATCAAACCATGAGTATACATAGTACCAGCTTCGTCGACACTTACATATTTCCTCGTTAATGTCAAAAAAAAAATTTTTTTTGTTTTGTTTTTATCTACGTATATGTGTACACGCGGAAGAAAGGAAGGAAAATCCAGCAAAAGAGCAAATGAAAAGAAGCCTTATATACCGCTGCTCGTCTAGTGTTAAATTACAAGTTAAATTTTACACTACTGAAAATATATGTGCTTTAGTCACTAGTTCTCTATAACAGGGCTCTAGTAAATTTATACCGTACAATAGTATTATTTTACAAGTATTATAAGGGTATACACGTACTACTGTGGATCATAATGGTTATAAAAAAAAGGGAATTTTTTTCATTCTCTGCATTGACCGTAGCTAATAAAGTGGCCGAGTTTCAGTATAGCCTTTTTTTTTAAAAAAAATACGTCGACTATATTTTTATACCTCTTGGCATTATAATGGCATACAGGATTTATGCAAAAGTACTGCACTTTTTAACCGGTGTGTGTACATGCCGGTGTATATTGTAAAATTTTACGTTTATACGGAAAGATTTTTTCTTTCTTTTTTAGATTTTTATGAATATCATAAACTGTAAACTAGAAAATTTACTGAATTAGTAACTTTTTTTCTTTTTCTTTATTTTAATTAAATAAAAGCTAGACTTTGCGCTAACGAGAATACTTTCTAACAGGAAGTATAAAACTCGCTTGGTTTCGATACAAAAAAAAATTGATAATGCAACTTTTATTCTTGAAAAATTCAATTTATATTAATAACCAAATAATAAAGAAAAGAAAACTTTTATTTAACAATCTAAACAAATGTAAACTTTAAACTTTCATTAACTTAAAAGTGGATAGAAAACAAAACGTAAACCATTCGGCCATAAAAAAAGAGAATTCCCTTCCATTTTGCTAATTGGTATAGATTTAATTTTTCTTTTTTTTTGTTGCTCGAGGCATCACGTAAAACAGTCAAAGTATCCGGTATAATATATACGTGCTACAGCAGGACGAAAAGTCTCGGTAGTAGTACAGAAAATGCCCAAAGAGAGAGAAAGAGGATTTGAGTCGTCGCGAATCGTCTGTGCAAAGACACGCGCAAAAGAAGGGAAAGAGAGAAAGGTTGTCTCTGTGTGTAGCGTATGTATGTTGGTCGTAGGGAAGCACGTCCCTTTGTTTGCCTCCCTCGTATCTCATTCTCTCCTTTTCTATCTGCTCTCTGCTACTTCTCTTTTCTGTTATATTGCACAAGTCCAAACTCTCTCTCTCTCTATACGTATGTATCTTTACGCCCACATCTGTGTGTACATGAACCATATATATCCACGTATATATTTCGAATAGTTGGTTATCTCTCTCTCACTCTCTCACTCCATGGGTGATACTCTTGTAATATCGTATCGTGAACATAAGTGTATATATGTGCATTGTGGTTATATATATATGCATGGAGAGAGACAGACGCGGGATGAGCCAGTGCGTTTTATGGCTTTCTCTCTGTATAAGTATGGTTTGTAACTTTACTATGGGAACATGCGCGTATATATGTTGATTTTTGTACATTGTTCAACTATTTGACTTAACTTACTTGGCTTTCCCGGAATTTCCTAAATACAAGAATTTTGAAATGTTTTAACGAAAAAAAGGAAAAAATTTTAATGGATTTTCGTTTTTAATGTACGCGCGGAATATATAATTGTTAAAAAAAGGAGGGGTGATTTTAATTAAAAGTATAATCGTAACATGAATTCTTTAATTTAAAATTAATTAGTGGAAGTATTATATTACTCATTGTACAAGTACAAACAGAATCCTTATCTTTTCATCATCTATATACAATGGGATCGGAAACTTTGAATGAATGTTTGCGCGCTTTTCCCCCTCCGTTTTAAATGGAAATCTTTGATGAAATTTGATGAGAAGAAGTTAAATAAATTGCTATACAAAATTTAACTATTCGATTAATACATTTAATGGAAGCTACTGATTATGATTGATTATCGGTTCGAAATTTAATTTACGCTTCTATTAGAGCTCATGCAAACAAAAAATTATTTTACGTCGGAATTTTATATAAAATCTATTATTCTTGAAAGTGCTGTATTAAATTTTTATGAAGATAGAAAAATAAATTCTATAAAAGATCATTTTTTTATAGAATTTATCATAAAAATTTATTCTGTTAAAAAAATAAATATGAAAATGCGTATTGAATTCCTTTCTTTCAATAAATAGCCGAAATAACACAACATATAAAAAGTGTAGAAATTTTATTTTCATGTATAACATTTGTTGAAAAAAAAAACCGAAACTGTATTCATAAAAGTTTCAAGAGATACGATGTTGAGTACTCTTTAGCAATGATGAAAACCTACTTGATCATCATCGCACTAAAGTGATCTTGATAATTTTCATCATTCAGGGCTTGATTTTAATTTAGAAAGAAAAACCTTACTCAGCAGTTTCATTGTTATTTTTACCACATTATGCATTTAAAAATTATTTTAAGCAAACAATTATTAAATTTCTCCATTTTTGAAAATTAAAAATATTAAAAAATATTCTTTGTTTTTAATAATTAACAAATTTTAAAAATTTATTTATTTTTTTTATGTCTAATAATATCGTAAAATCTCTTTGAAACCATCTATACTACTAACTATAAAAAACTATTAAATTTTCATGCTAAAAATACAAAGTAACCAACGCAACATCTCAACAACCCTATTGTTTCTCGGCCAAACTCCAAACATCAATTTTCCCAAGTAAAAGAATATAAAAAAAAAAGTTATATGAAAGAAAGAAGGTTCCCTTTTCTTCCTTTAGTCTATGGTGCATACGCACGTACTTACTTGCACACGTGATACATTCATGCTCTCATAGTCATACACACACTCCGTTCCTTCTCTTCTCCTCTTTTTTTCTTCTATATACCATATAACGACGGACTCGCTTGCTTGCCCTCGTCTCTCATATTTAATATTATATATACATAGAGTGCGTGCGGGTGGAAGTATATATACATAGGCTCGCGTAGTTTACACCATACATAAAAAAGAGATTCAGGTATATGTAGATGCATGTATGTGTGTAGTATAAGAAATTCGATATGGGCACGAAATACCTTATTGTCCCTCTGTGGTTTCTTCTCCCACTCTTTTTCTCTTATTCTTTTTTATTTTATAAAAAGAAGGGACCTATGCTTATTCTCTTTCTTTTTATTCTCTCTTTCTTTTTTGTTTTTTACTTCTTCTTTTTTTGTTGTGTATCACGTGCGGAGGATGGGTGTCCACGCAATCATTAACCCCCCGTTGTCGCTTCTCTTTTTTATTCATCTATGCACCACCTTATAACCAGCATAGAAAAACGACCTCGAAAATTGTTAAACAAGTCTCGGGGACGAAATTGTGAATAATAGTTTCGAATAAGATGGATTGACATTTCAATGTGATTGGTTACGACGATGCAGTGGTATTTGAAAAATTGAGTAGATTTTTTAAGCATAGAGTTTTTTTTTTAACTAATGTATATGCACTGTATTTGTTAGTATCTTTTTTTACTTTTATTTGGAATGAATAGTAGTTGGGTGGATAGGGGAAGATTTAAAAGGACCTTTAACACAAGGAGGATCGTATTGTATTATAGTATCTTATAAAGTCTGATAGAATTTCATGAAATTTTAGATTTTCTGTTTAGAGAGAGTAATAAAAGCTTGATGAATTTACTATGGAATGACTAAGACTTATTTTTTCAAACATTCAAATTCAAATAATTTTTTTTTATTAATCTTATAGTCACATATGTATTTGAAACAATGTTTTTAATTTCCTCTAGATTTATCTAGAATTTCTTTGCAATTTCAATAGAAATGAATCCTATGCATTGTCGATTTGAATTATAAAGGCTATATAGAAGGTTTTATAACCTGAATAAAACGCGGTCGATTTTACGTTTCAGTCTTTCCTCGCATTCAATTTACATTTCTTTTCACCTGTCGTTAAAGTGTATTGCAGAGAATCGATCGGGTTTTAATCTTTTTAGTTTTTATTTGACTTTGATCGCACGCATTATTTTACTACTGTTATAAAGATCAACCCTTTTGATATTTACTTTTTAAATTAAAATCGTTATCTTTTTTTTCATAAAAGCTGAATCTGAAACTGCAATCATCTGATTAACTTGATAATTTATCAAGATAATTACGTATTAAAACTTTTTTTATGTAAGAAATTTCCTTTTGTTCTAACACTAATAACATGGTTCATAATATTATTATTCATATAATAATAACTCTTTTTATAATGTCTAAATTGTATCAAAAAGTATAAAAATTATTAAGTTACGAAATACAAATAATAAAAATGTATATGCATCGTAAGCAAAAGAAATTTTCATTTCTCACGAAACAAAAAAAAAAAACTGAAAATAATTTATATTTCTTGCTCGTACCAATTTAAACAAAATGGCATTTAAAATTCAAAATAATGAATGAGAAAAAAATTGCAACAATAATAATAAGCAGACAAAATGAAAAACTCCAACGATGCAAACTTTACAAAAAAAAAGGAAAAAAAAAAGAATAAATGAGAAGAAACACCATCATCAACAAACGCACATCACACCTTCTCCCGTTTACGAAAATAAAAAAGAAGAGAAAAAGAAGGAGAAAAAAATAAAAAAACGAAGAAAAACAACCTAGACAACAAGCGTGTACCCGGATAATCATAGAAATTGCAGCGCGCTAGAAAACAGGCGTTATAGTAATCGTCCCTCGAGTACAGCCAGCGCAAGTGAAAAAAAAAAAGCCGAGAGAAAGAAAAGTGTGTACAGAAAAAAAAAAAGAAGAAGCAATATATAGGAAGAGCATATCACAAACGTTGGCGACGCCTATTACCCCAGAGACGCGCGTACGTATACATGTATACGGGGAATAAAAGTACGTGACGATGAAAATGCAAAGTTAAAGGGAGAGAAAAAATATTAGAGAACAGAAGCACTTCGATACACAATATAATACCACCCTCCTTGTGCACCTCCTCCACCCCCCGTCCGTTTGAACGAATGCCATTAAACATAAGGATTATCGGTAGGCTATATCGCTATGATTACTTTACGGTTTCTTGCCACTCTTTATAACTGATAGATATGACTTTTTTTTCTCACTTTGGTATACACACGTAGGGTCACATCCTTGCACTTGCATTTGCCTTTAGGGATAGAAGAGAAAGATAGAGAGAGACTTTTCTGCAGAGGGTATATTTTTTTTTTCACTCGATTTATAACGTGTGTAAACGCCTTGCATGCATCTCCAAGGTTTTATTATATGTGTGACTTTGCGCGCTTGGCTTAGCTTTAATTGGAATATTTATAAAGGGATAACGTGTGTGCGTATGATTGTAAAACTATATACGAAGGATCGCCAGGGTGTCGTGTCTATGAACTCTTGGGAAATGCACGTGGCGTTAAGAAAAGGGACTCTTTACATTTTATGTGTTTTTTTTGTGTAATATTACTTTTTTTTTTGTTTGCAAAATTAGAAAAACTTTTTACACTATTTTAGAAGTTAAATTTACTTTTCTAAAGTTAATTAAGATAAATTATTTGGATTAAATTTGTGAATTTAACACTAAATAAATTTTGTCAAATGATTGATTTGAATTTTATTACATTGTTTTATATGCACTTGTTTATTTTTCTGAATAAACAAAAGAAAAACCAAAAGCGTTTAACATTATTTGTGACAATTTGTAAAGTAGATTTTTAAGTTTTAACTTATGGGAATTGCTTTGGCAGATTTCCAAGTCTGCTATTTTTATATTCCAAGACATATCATCCCTTTCGCATATGAAAAATGCATAAGTCATAGAAGAAGCGTTGATGTTATTAAACTAAAATAGATCCGAGAGAATCGTTATATTATATTATAGCTATAGACAGTGGCATATAGCATTGACAATTTTTCTTTTTTTTATATTATTATGCTTTCAATATTTTATTCTGTATTTTATGATACGGAATAACAAATTTCGCATATTATTTTAAAATTATTTGAAATTCGAAATAAACGATTTTATATTTTATTGAAATAAATTGTCATTAAATAATGCCAAAGCAAACGAATATAATTTTGACATTTATAAAATGACAATTTTTATTCTCAATTATGTATTTAATCCTTTTTATTTTTTATTTAATTATATCAAAATTTTAATATAAAATCAACGATTTCATAAAATGATAAAATCGAAATTTTCGAAAAATGAAATAAATTATTAAACGATTGATTGAAACAAATTGTTATAAAATAATCGTATAGAAAATTAATATAATTTTGACGTTTATGAAATAGGAGTCGCTTGGCGTGCGCAGTTTAATGGATTGTTTAATGTGTATTATAAAGGACGAGATGACAACTATTACAGTAATACCAGTCGACAACGTTGCATTATTGTAACGATGACAAAATTATAGCATTGGATTAGTAACGTATCTAAGTGTTTCTCGTACAGAATCTATAGTGCGCGATATTACGTTACTAAAACATTAATTCATAGTCTATATTTTCATGCTCAATTAAAATTGTTACAATAATTAATTTAATAATAGGCGAAGAATATAAAAATAAAATGGGTTAATAAATTATGACTGAGAAACTTTGAATAATTACTTGTTTAAATATAAAACAAAGTATTGACCTTATTTTAAACAAAATTTCTATTCAAAGAAAGTTAAAATGACATTCATCTAGAAATTCTATAAATTCTTTAAACAATATTTTTAGATGAGTTATATTTTAAAGTACCGTTGACCAGAAATTCAACCCAAAATATGGTCAATTTCCTACCAAAGAATTTTTAAAATTTTTGATTGTTTGATTTTTAATTGTACTTAATTCATGTCCCTTTTAGTATGTGGCGATATGTAATTAAAGCTCTTATTAATAAAACGAAAACTGTTACAATAATAACGAGCGTAAATTGCAAAATAATAATTTTCATCACGTTTTAACGATCCTTTTATAATTCCATTAAAATTTTCATTATCGAGCATAAACAATATGCCGGAGCACGAAAAATAAAAAAATAATTCTATCTTCGAGAACATTATCGAGCATTTATCAACGATTGATTCGTCTTGCTTTATAACGTGAAACCCGATAGGCTACCCCCTTGAGTTATAAGTTCCGAATTACAATATATATCTTATAACCAAACCCTATAACCTTTAACTTTATATATATACCCACATATACATAAAGCAAGACGCGAACGAGCTCTCTCAATAGTCGTTGTATGGTATTAATATTATCGATCGTTTTTAACCCCCGCACGCACATACACATCTACATATATATAAAATAATACAAAAGCATCGAAAAGTTATACAGCCGAAAAGTGAAGTGCGTACAGCGCCATGAAAATCGATGATGCGTAAACCTTCATTCCTCCCTCTCCGTTAATATGATGTATAGAGTTATTGTAACAGATGAATTACTGCTAATTTGAAAAGAAAAAAAAAATTATTAATATTCCAAAGAGTCACGAAAACTTATTTTTTACTTGTACAGCGCAAACGACCCTTTTATATGCGTGACAAAAATAGGAGGATAAGGGTATACGCAAGGCGTGAATGTTATGATGGGTTGGTTCTTTTTTGTTCTTTTATTTTCTCTCATTGAATTGGAACGAAATTTAAATATTCGTGTATATATGTACTTTACTGATTTATTCTGTGTGCGGGCTGGTTTAAAGACAGATCATATAGACAGTAATAAGACTGTTGATCGGATGTAATAATATAATTTTCGGATTATGTGGGTATTGTTATGCTCTTTTTCAGTGCGGTCTTCAAAGAAGACAAAAAAAGAAAAATTGGAATGAGCCTTTCAATAGGGGTTGGTGTAGATTAGGTAATTTTTTAATCATAGAGGGATTAATATTTGCTTTCTTTACGGTCATCCTTATTTATTAAAACGCGCGATTGTAATCATTGCTCGTTATGCATGCTCCTTTTTTTTTCTCTCTTTCAAATTACACTGCAGATGCATCGCATGATGTTTGATTATTTAAATATATCGTAACCGAAATATGAATTGCATATGAATTTTTAAAAAAAAAGCTTGAAACACGACAGATGGATGAAATGGGAATTTTATAGAATGATTACCATGCACTTTTTTTACGAATGTAAATTTATATAACAAAATTTTGGGTATTTCGAATCGAATGAAAAAAACGTGTATTAATAAATATATACATTAATAAAATTGATAAAACATATCCACGGGCATATACCCACTTAGCTTTAACGAGCACGCGAAAAAAAGATTAATAATACAGTCCGTTACAATGTATGTTTTAAAAAATATACAAATGCGTGATTTGACGAAACAAATTATTTTTTATATTCTGTTATTATGTATTTGTAATAAATTATATGGTATAATGAAAATTAAAATTATTAAATTGTCATTTTTTATTAATATTATAATTATCTAATTTATCTTTTGAAATTATAGATATTAAAATAAAAATATAGTTATAAACAAATTTAATTAAATCCATATTGAGATATTTTTTTACTATTATTGATTAAATTTAAAAATAAATAAATACTTTTTTTCATCATCGGTAAAGCTTTGAAATAAAATTTATTTTATCAAATTACAAGAAAACGTTTGTGATATGATAAAAACAAACCAGACTACCGTACAACAAAACCTTTCGCTCCTCTGTTCAAAAGAGAAAAAAAAGAAAGAGTGAAAAAGAAAATTGAGCAAGCATCAGCGTACTTAAAAAAATAAAAAAAAGGAAAAATTCCCGACTCAAAGCTTTACCCAGACACATAGAGAGAGAGAGAGCGAGTCTCTCACCCCCTCTAGGCGCGGTAAAGTATCAAAGCGCAGCAAAGATTAATTCTGCCGGTAGCAGCATACTCTAACTACATATAAAATTTCACGTATATATATGCATATGTGTGCACGAGTGTAGGTGTACACGTTATACAGAAAAAAAGAGAAATAAAAAAAATTAACGTTTGAAATTTTTTCTTTTCTGTTACAGCGGTCGGTCTGCAGTTTAGTATAGAGCCCGAAGATCAGCTTGTTGAATCTGGTAAATCAACGAGGTTAGATTGTGAAGCTAAGCTCGATACAAAACCTGGTGGTTTATTATTGGATCAACCTACAATTAGTTGGCACACTGATGACGGACAGCCTATCAATTTTATTGGTGACAATTATCGGTACGTTTTATTTTTTTTATTATATTTTTTTCTTTCATTTTAAATAATTTACTTTGAATTTCACGATCATTCACGTTTTATGAATTTATTAATAAAATAATATTTCATCAAATTATTATTCAAAGAATGGAAAGTATTTAGTTTTAAATAATTTTTTATCATATTAAAAGTATGGATATTCATTCGCTAAATAATTTCAAATAAAATTTTATGAATACTTTTATCAGTTAAAATATTCAATTTGCATATAAAGGCCATCGGTTTTTCAAAAGAATTCATTTTAACTCCGATATTGATGAAAAATTGAAATAGCGTTTTAGAAATACTTGAAATTCTGTAAAATAGTCGTTCAATCAAAAACTTTTACTCCATTCAAAAGATAAAAATTCTTTGTTTCCTTTAAAACGTTTAAATTTTATTACACCCAGAATACAAAAAAAAGAACTATTTAAATTTCAAAACTTGATTTTAAAATTTCCGTTGCATTAAATTTCAATTATAAATTTAAATAGCAAGATTTCGTTAATCAAAGATCTGAAAAATCCCCGAAAACGTTATTAGGCTCATAAATGCTTGGAATACAATGAATACAATATTCAACTTCAAAAGGGCTAATAAAATTATAAAATATGCTACATTACAATGTACCGATTTTAATAGGATGTTAATTAAACCAAAAGACATTATTTGAAATGCTTATTATACATTTTGCCATAGTGACTCACGGTTATTTATTTTAGAGGATGCCTATTTAAATAGCCTTATTATTATATTAACATTAATTTAATTTGCTTCGTTTTCATTGTTTTATATTCCTCTTCTTGTAAATGTTTAATATTGTTGCACGATAATTAACTCGGAATACGTTAATAGTAATAATAATAAAAATATAATAACAATAAAAATAATAATAATAATAATGAAAATGTTCTTTAGATTTACAAAAACAAAATTTTGATAAATGTTAGGAATGAAATCCTCTTAACTTTCTAAATAAGAATTTTATTTTTTCGTTTATCTTCTAGTACAAACTTAGCGAAAAATACTCTTCCATCTATCAAAACAAACGTTATTACCTACTTAAACAACCGAAAAGTCCACTTTACCTCTTCAATCTAGAACAAAACAAAAGCGTCTTATAACATAATAATATCCCTTTTACCCTCATTTGCCACACAAAAGAGAAAATAAAAATTTTTTCTATATATTCTCCTTTGCCTCTCTCGTCCAAGTCGATTCAATATCATTTTGTCCGCATCTTAAGTATCGTGAAAAAAAAAGAGAGAAAGAACGAAAGAGAAGAAAAGCCGTCAAAGAGCACTCCAGAAGCGACAAGTATAACTGTCTATATCTAAAAATTTCCTTTTTCCCTTACTTTTATACCATCGGAATCCCTAGTGGCCTCTTATCGTTTATCCGCTTATCTTTGTAACTGCTTTCGATAGCTGATGTATGCCCCCTCGTGCTGCTTTCTCTTACTCTCTTACTCGCTTTGAAAATCTCTTAATGCCCTTTCGCCGTAGATAAACGTTTCTATGTCTGCTTTGGACGCCTTTTGTATATATAGATTTAAAACACTATCTGTCTATGCTGGAGCAATGTTGAAGTAAAGCTTGGAAAATCTATCTTTCGAACGATCCTTCAGTTTTCTTTTTTTTTCTTCTCTTTTTTTCGAGACTGTTTTTTGTAGGCTCGTATATTTTTAAAATCAAGCGTGCATTTGCTGTGATTAAGATATTTTAATGGATCGAATTTCCTTACTTTAAAATGTCAAAGATAAGAAGTTTACTTGTTTCGTAGATTTGTAGATACAAAGGATAAAGATTTTTCTCATGGTGTTTCTTGATTATCTCATTGTAAAATGCATATTTTTCAACGGATACACAAATAACAAGATCACAGAGAAAGTTCTTCATTAAATAAGGATACGTATATATACATAAACATTTTCGAAAATTTCATTGAAACACCGTTTGAATTTGCACTTTAACTTTTCCCGAGGATTACAGAGTTACTGTGGTGGTCAGTGTAATTAACTCGCAAAACTTTATCAAACACGTACTTTCTATACATATGCATAAGCTTTATGTTAATTTTAAAAATAAAATAAAACGAAATAAAATTAACCAGACAAACTGTTTTATTTATAAGAGGAATTATTAAATCATGTTTAAATAATTATTAAAGAAGATAAGCGCGATATAAAGTAAAACTGAATAAATAAATGAAAAACAATAAAAATTTTACGATATTTTATTAAAAATATTTAACTTTTGATTAATTTTGTATTTACATTGATTAAATAAGCCCTTCACGGTATTAATTTCGCAATGAATACTCTACGTTAAATAAATGATTAAAATCGTTACCAGTGGCATTAAACAAAATGCAATATATATGTCATATTTACAAAATTTATCTCTCATTTGACGCGTTATTAAACTTTCATCATCAAACAAGATTGAAAATCTATCGCAGAAAAAATAACAACAAAGTCACTCGATATTTACAAACTTACTTTTATCAAACAATTTTATCATTTTTTCATTTATTTGCTTTTTTTTCAAACTCTTCAAGAAGAAAATCCCCCGATGGCCTCGCAATATTTTTACATCGATAAAAATCTAATCTGTATTTATATATCTTGGCAAAAAAAAGGTTATATCCATTCTAAAAGCGTACAAATTGAAAATTTTCTATTTTTCATTGCAATTTTTTTCTCTTGTTATTGGACTGGCTTTGTTTTATTATTATTGTTGTTTTTTTTTTATCAAATAGAAGCCAGCTGGCAAATGGCTCGTTGTATATCAGCTCGGTGAACCAGGAATCAATTGGTAGCTATCAATGTTTAGCAACTGTCGAAGGTGTTGGTGCTATTGCATCCAGAAGCGCTACAGTTAATATTGCAAGTTAGTATCAATACATTGTATATTACATATTTCTAAAGTTCGTTATAAAAAGTTAATGTTCATTTGGTCATAATGGCAATATTATTACTGGATTTTTTAAATGTTGAAAAATTTTACTTATTCTAAAAAAGTTGAAAAATTTTGTGTATTGTCCTACACTCAAAGTTAATCTAAAAAAGACAAATTTATTAAATTAGAAAATTTTTTATTAGATAACTAAAATTATTCGATAAAAGAAATTTTTCACGAGTGAATTATAGATTATTTATCAAAAATCTTTGTTTCAAGTTAGTAAAATTATGGATGTACAGATACGTGGATCTCTTTATTTTAGGAAAAATCGCTGAATTTTATGAAATATATTAATTTTGTAAAGATAAAATCTGATATAGTATTTCCCTTGTTCAAGTAAAAATGACTTTCTTATATATTACATATTCTACCCTCGAAGAAAGTATTACGTTTCTTACAAAACTTATGTATCGCTTTATGAATCAACAGTGACTCATGACTTTTTTGATACATTTCTAGAATTCATAAAATTTATCATTGTTAAAAATAAATTTTATTTATATCTTAATTAGATATAAAAATTTATTCAATTATTTCCATAATTTTATTTATTATAGAAAAAATGTGATATTAATAATCGATCCACAAACTAAATTTTTTTTCAAAAGTCAATAACATAAAAAAAAGTTATTATCTTGTAACACATAATAACTTAACTTTTTTCGTTACTTTTTATTTAATTTAATAAACTGTTGAACATTTTCTCCCTTATTTCCTAAAAAGAAGTTCGAGCAATTATAACGTAATACTTTACTAAAACAATACTTCAACTACTATTAAAACTTCCGAAAACAAAAATCTAATTAGAAAAGTTATTATATATAAAATTTTCTTTGGCAATCGCCGCAACATCAAGAAGAAAAAAAAAACGTAGGGACGAGAAAGAAAAGAAGTAAAAAAAAGAAATAATCTTACAATTACCTCGCGTGATTCTTTTCGAAACTGTCCAACAAACTTTTCTAAAAGCACCTTTACCTTTAATTTCTACTTTTTTTTTTATCTTTCGGTTTTGAAGGTTTGCCAGGTTTCGATCGTGAGCCACAAGATACAATGGTTTATCCTGGCCAAATAGCCTATCTGAGCTGCAAATTAGCAACGAACGAGCAAGTTAACATACAGTGGCTTAAGGATGAGCAACCTCTTGTACTGGACGAGAGTAGGATGACTATCTTACCATCGGGTAAACATTAATGTTATATACGTATAGATATATGTGCGTGTGTTGCTCCGCATATAATGGAATCTCATATTCATGAAATAACAAGCGAATTGATAAACATGATTATCAATTTGAT
Source organism: Anastatus disparis (assembly GCA_017163975.1). Taxonomy (NCBI): domain Eukaryota; kingdom Metazoa; phylum Arthropoda; class Insecta; order Hymenoptera; family Eupelmidae; genus Anastatus; species Anastatus disparis. The sequence goes on from JAFFSR010000227.1 coordinate 4,576,707, forward strand.
TAGAATTTTGATTTAACGTATACAATATTCTAGGATGTTAATATTGAAAACAATGTTTAATTTGTATAAATATTTGTTTTAATTAAAATTGATTTTCATGTGTTTTCAAGAAAATTAAATTATAATTATTTAACATTTTTAATATTTTATTAAATTTTTTAAATATTAACAATATTTCTTAAATAATAAAAAAGAACTCAGATATTAAAAATTGTTTTTTAAATATATATGAAAGATTGTTGACTTCAATCATAAAAATTTTAATCATGTTAATTCTAGTTTCATAATTGCCTTATTGACGCTTATACATTTATGAAATTAAAATCATTAAAATAAAATAATCAAATGACTAATATGTAATTAAAATTATTATATATTTATATAAAACAATATTATTACAAAGCATTGAATTATATTAGATTAATAATGCTCTTCAAAAGATCATTACAGTGTATACCTTTGTACACCGAAATAATTTTTTATGAGTGTCTATACCACAACATCATAACACACTAACAAAAAAAAAAAAAGAAAAAAAAAATATAACAAAAATAATTAAACCCCAACAACAGGAGCTTTGGAAATAGACGAGGTACTTGCCGAAGATGTTGGCTCGTACAGATGCAACGCCAGTGGCTTTGGACAATACAGACTTAGCAACAAAGCTCAACTAACACTTCAAAGCAGCGATATTGGTGAGCGCGCCTTTTATCTTGAACTTTTTACTTAGTTCTCTTATATAAAATGAAGTACCTAAGGTATAAAAGAAAAGAACTAGTTTTCTGGGTTTTCTCTCGCATTGTATTGATGTTTTTCAAAAGAAGCTTTTCAAATCTTTTTAGTTATCTTTAAATTTGATGTGCATCGTTTTTGTTTTGCTAGAAAAAACATTAATAAACATCAAGTATATTAACCTTTTATTTATCTCAATTACAGAATGTTTGTCAATCATGGCCTGCATTTTTTCACACTTATGACACATACGTAAACGATAATTATAAAAATATTTGTCACGAGCGCGTACTTTTTATCTCGCGGCGTAGCGAGAAAAAAATGCACGCACTGAGCGATAAACATTCCATAATTCCGATAAAATAGTTTCTGTTTATCATAGACGTGCGTAAAAAAAAGAAATTTTTCAACTAAAAAAATTATAAATATGTATAAAAGAAATTTTCACAAATCGAATAGAAAATATTTAACGAATAAAATGATTAATGGTTCCGATGAAAATCAAAAACTTTGTAAAACTGATAAAATGTTAATTTATTGCTCTAAAATGAAAGTCCAAAATCTAATTATTAATCGTTTTTTTATGCATGAATCCATAATTTTTGTTCTATAACCACTGGAACCAATCAATCTTTAATAATCTGACTTGTCCAAAAATAAAACTTAATTATTTTTCAAAAATACTTGTTTTGACAGTCCTGACGTCAAGTCTCAAACTTCCACCCTTAGGATCATTCGATCGCACCCTTACTTTTAATTTCCTTTCTTGTTCCTTTTCTTCCTAATATACATACATATTTTTTTTTTTCTTAACCTCATTGTTGCTTTTTTTTTTAATTACGATGAGTATAGGCGAGGGTGAAAGTGCGCCAGTATTTGTAGCGAAACCTTTCAATCAAGTTGCTGTTGAAAAGTCAACGATAACATTGGAGTGCGCTGTTAACGGTAGTCCAAAACCTGAAGTATATTGGTTAAAAGATGGAACGTCTATCGACTTAGCTTCGTTGGACTCAAGGTAATTCGATGCACTCTTGATATAATCGAGACTTTATGGAAAAGAAAAAAAAAAATATTAAAAGAGAAAGAAAGTTAAAACGCCGAGTGGATGAAAGTATAGTCGATAGCTTTTAGGCGTAATTTTTTTTTATCTTTTAATTTTTTGGGATAGGCGATGAAAAAAAAAGTGTGGATGAGCTGGAGTATATTCGATAGGCAGAAGAGATATTGGAAATTAAAGTGTGCTCTCGATAGTTGAAAAATAAAAAAAAATCATACTCATGTCTGGTAGAAATATAGAGTTCCATTTAGTTGGTTTAATTACAAAATATAAAACACTTCTTTATGATAGCATATTAAATAATTAAAAAAATAAAATTATTACATATTAATGAATCTTTTTAAAAAAATGAGTTTAATTCTAATAATAAATTTTATCTTAATTTATCTTTAATTTTTAATTCATTTTTTAAAGATAAACTTTTACCAAGAAAATAAATGCATGTAGTTCAAGTACACGCATACGTGTTTTATTTTAAGGAATATAGTAAGTTGTGTATTACGAAATTACGAAAGAGAATATATTTTTAAAGATCATAAAATATTTGTATACTTTGATTCGATAGTGATAGACAGCTGACTTGTAAAATAGTACAGTATATCCTTATCTAATATGTACATTTCTATTGCTAATAGTCTCGCTAATTTATAGTTTGCCAGGCTGCTATTAGAAAATCAATATCAATTTACCTGAATTAGAAAATATTAATAAACGTGCGACGTGTACATTTTAATTAATTTATAGATTTAAAAAAATTTTTTTTGTAAATTAGTATTGCATAAATAATATTTATAGCCTGTTAATTACAAGTGATATTTGTACTGAAAATGAATATTTAATTGATGTAACGATTTTTTTCTTTAATATTCGATAAGATCATTTGTGTCGAGTTTTAGTCATCTTAAATATTAACTAGTAAAATGTTTAAAATATGTTAGGATTGTGACCACTAATATTTTAAATTCATTTAACATTCAAATATAAAGTGACTATTTTCAAAGTTAAAAAAATTGTATGTACAGAATAAATTACTAAGTTCTTAACATATTTACGATATGCATATATTTTATTTAAAAACTTGTGTAAATAAAAAAATTTGTTCTTTTATAAAATAAGAAACTCGAAAAGTAAAACTTAAAACAACTCAAACAAATTTCTTAATTCATTTACGTGGATCTCATATAATTTAATTACAAATCCTTAATAGGTACCAGACAGTCGCAGCTTCCAGTCTAATGATCAAAGACGTAAATGAAGAAGACAATGGTTCGTATCAATGCCGCGCCAAAAACGACATCGATACACTTGATGCTGTGGCTGAGCTTACAGTTCAAGGTATGTACATCAAGTACCAAGAAATGAGATTAAACATTAAATTAATTTCTATCCCCGAATTTAATTATCGAAACATTTTAAACTACAATTTGTGTTTTGTGAAATTGTACAGTACCGCCACGATTCATAAAACGACCACAAGACAAAGAAGCCAGCGAGAATCAGGATCTGGAATTCGAGTGTGAAATCTATGGAAAACCAATGCCTGTAATAACTTGGCTTAAAAATGGCGAACGCATCAAACTTAGCAATTATTGGCAGCTAACAAACGGGTAAGAACAAATATTACAATTACGCACAATCTTTATAAAATATGAATATTTAATTCGTTAGGGTGGGTCTTATTCTCGGCCTGGTCACTTTTTCATCTACTTTATCGTGACTTGACACCATATTAAATAATACGTCAAATTAAATAAATATATGAATGCATCTGCATAATTATTCTTACCAACGAAATTTGCCTTAGTCACTTTCCGGGTTAAAAGTACAACATAAGGCGCAATACGCGTTGAAAATTCTGAAATTTCATTAAAATAAACACGTGAATTAATTTGAAAAGATGTGGTTGACATACATTTTTTAAAATTTCCATCATATACTTTTTAATGAAAAAATTCATTTCCTCGTCTTTTTTAATGTATTTGAATTGACGTATGCAGAATGTACAAAATTACGAATGTAGATCATGGAAAACCTGAAAAAGTACATAATTTTTATAAAATTCTATGCAAATGTGAAAGTAAACGAGAAATGCAAATAATTATAAATTTTTTTAAAGAAACAGATTTGTGAAAAATATTCTAGCTTTAACACTGTTCGCGTTAATTTTGTTTTTTAATCTTACATTTTCTCTTTCAAATACCACGGCATTTATTCTTTTGAACTCCTTTATATTAATTCATATTAATTAAAAGTTTGAAAATACGTCTAAAATTGCAATGTTACGTTTACAATAGCCTCGCGCATTCATCACTGTGTAATCTTTTTTTACGTCCATTTTTAAATGCCGACTTAATTAAAAGTTTGAATATACGTTGGATTTTGTAAAGATTCACTCACAATAGTTATTGATTACATGTTCAATAGTTGCATTATGAACAAATTTAAAAGTTTACACAATGTAACTTATGTTTCAAAGTAAATATCAAAATATGAATTGAAAATGAAAATTTCAATTTTAAATACAAAATTATATCTTTTCATTGTATGTTCAATAATTTATTTTATATGTCTGATAATAACATAATATGAAATAGTTTAATGTAAATATTCGGAATAAGCAAAAAGTATCTCGTTTATCTTACAAATAATAACGAGAAATGCGAATAAAATAGAGGTTAATAACGATCTAGCAATGCTCAGTAATAATTGCAACTTTTCTTACAATAAACTAGAAAGATAAAAATCTCAATGTAAATAAAACGACTTAATTCCATAAACTAACGACTCTATCATGTAACAAGAATTCTAAACATTTCTTTTTTCCCATTAACAGAAAACACGTCTATTATTCACTCAACACTTGCAAATACAAATTATCTATCAATCTTTGAGAAAAAAAAAGAAGCAAAGTTTAAAAGAAGACGAAAAAACTTTTTGAAAAACACGTCGCTAAACTTGACCATATCCACAATCTCGATAAAATGCAATGGTCCGGTTTCGTTAAATCCCACCCTATATAACAGTATAATAGCATCCTAAAACCTTATCCTTATAATACACCTAAATATCCTACAAAAACAAAGAAAAAAAAAAGTAGGAAAAAAAAAACTAGCCACATACTTACCCATGGACACCGCTCTAAGTATCCGCAAAAGATTCAATTGGAATCCATTTAAGTTCCAGCGATATCAAGGCTATGAGCTACTTTTCTCTATTTCTACCCAGCAGCAAGACTTATTTTCTAACGGTCTATATCTTTCCTTTTTTTTCTCCTTTCTTTCACTCTTTTACTCTCACATATGGAGAGTAACGTATATACGTAAAACGTATATATAGGGTGTTGTCCTTTCTCTCTTACTCTTTATATACATTATATGCTCTATAATAATGTTTGTGTGTATGTGTGTATGTATATGTAGGTGCTATTCGTGTGACTATGCCTTACTTCTTCTTTTACAGATATAATCTAAGGATAAACGGCTTGCTGAACATAGACGCTGGAATCTTTCAATGTATGGGTGCAAATCCAGCTGGTAGCGTGCAAGCTTCGGCTCGTCTTACCATTCATCAACCAAGTGAGTATCTTTCTCTTTAAGTTTACTTTTTTTTTTATTATTCTTCTCTTTCTCTTTGTCTACTTTTAGATATACATATATACTTTTCTTTTCAATTTTTTTTTTCTTTTTTATTTTTGATCTTCAGAGTTAATTTATGTAAGTGTTAAGAGTGTCGGGCGCGTTTACGAAGATATTTTATTTGGGTTGTTAGTAGAAAATTAATTTGTTAATGTGCCATGTTTAATGTGATGGTTTTTCATCGATATGTTTAAGAGAAAAAAAGAAGAAAACGAATAAAAGGATTGTTTTAAGATTATCGTTTACGATTATTGTGTATACTGCTTGTACGTGTTTAAACGTTTAATGGCTTTGTATAGACATTAAAACTCTCCTTTTTTTCGTTGTTGTTATTGTTGTTGTTGCGGGAGAAAAACGATGGAAATTACTTTGATGTAAATGAATTGAAAGATACATTGCATTCTCTCACGCGGTTTTTAAATAGTAATAAGAGAAAAATCGTATAATTGAAGCATTTGCCATTTAATGTCAGATGTTAAGTTATTTTAAAATACAAATCGTAATTTCTGATGTAATTTAGATTAGAACTTGTTCTTTTTTATTTTTTTTTGCGTCAGATAGATTGTGCTTATTGTAAAACTGGTTATTAATGTGTGATGCACGTTACATGCGTATACAAGTGTTGTCATAGTAATTTTCAAAGTTTTAAGTATCCTAATGTATAATTTATCCCACATCTATTTAATTTTATCATTAATTCAAGTATAATTTATTACAAATTATTTTCTGTTTCCATTTATTTATACTTTCAGTTAAAATTTATTTTGTTTCGATAAATCGCAATTTTTAGCGAAAGGATTATTTTTAAAATCATAGTATTCTAGAATAGTTTATCAGAGAAATAAAATTCAGTAAAAATAAAAAAAAGAAAGTATTTATATTGCATATATTACAAGGAATTGTTAATAATGTTAATATAAATTATATGAATAATAATTTTTGCACTGTGCTACATATTCTATTTGAAATGAATATCAAAATAACGATTCGATTCAAGAGTATAATTTTTATTCTTTTAGTTTAATAATTTTATTTAAGTTTTATTTTAATTGTTTCTTTAAAGATTTTCATTCAATTAAATATTATAATTTATATTATATTTATATTCATTACAATTACAACAAATTAATAATAATGCGGTTTATTTATCAAAATTTTATAATCTTCAAATCAATTCAAGGGATTAATTAATAAATCAAATAAATAATCCTCTTTATAACTATGAAAAATATTAAAAAATTATGTTGTTTTATATTTTTAATACGATTCTTATTCTCAAATTATCTTTCTTTAAGGAAACAAATATTTTATTTTATTTTAATTAAATAATTTTTAATTTTGTTTTTGTTCTTTTTTTCCTTTTTTTCCTGAATCCAAATTTACCTGCCTGCCAATCCAAAATAAATGTCGTTTTATAACTGTTCTGCATGTTAATTGTGTTAAAAAAAAACTAGAAAAAGAGCGTAAAGGTCCAGGACGTAAATCAGCTGGAAAGAAAAAATGGACACATAGACTTTTATCAAATAGCACATGGCAACATCCAGATACACTGGTTGGTCATGCATCGTCTGCATATACGCCAAATCCATCTTTATCAATAAGTCCATCTGACGATCCAGCTGATTTGTTCGGTAGTCCTTTTGCTCGTTTACCACCATCCTTTTCATCAAACTCATCCCCCTACGATCCTCCCTATCCTCCTATTTTTCCAGATACTCTCGATGGTCTGGGCTTTGGCGAAGCTGCCAATATACCATCGGCACCAAGGAATTTGAGCATTGGTTTGGTCAATAGTAGGTTCGTTGCTTTACGATGGCAAGAGCCTGAAATCACCGGAAATTCTGAAGTTTCGAACTATTTGATTTATTATAAACAAGAAGGCTTTGAAAGGTAAATTATTTTCATTTTTTTTATAGAATTGATAATATTAGTTTTATGAAATTTTTTTATTTTTTCTTATTTTTATTCAACTTGTAAATATAATAATGTGTTAATTTTAATTTATAAATGAAATTAGTAAATTTTGAAATTTATGAAATATATTTATGACTGATTCCGCGAGACTTTTAATATTTGATTAATAGAAAAAAAATCTTATTCAGAAGCAACGATGTTTTTACCTTATTCAAACGTTCTTAACTGGAACACAAAGTCAGAGTTTTTGAAATCTGCCTAAAAAACAATATTTACGAAAAGCTATTGATTGTTTGAAAATCAAGTGCTTTCTGCACTATTTACATATGTAAGATTTAAGTTTCAAATCTATACAAAATCAAATTAGTGTACAAAACTTATTTTTATAATAGAAAAGATTTATCACACTTGACTGAATTTGAATGACAATTCTGTTATTAAAATTCTTTAATAATGCGCGTCAAAATAAAATTACAAAGAATGATTGTATTATTATAAATCATAAACCAATTTGCATATGTACTTGTCTACATGGCAGGAAACAACTGTCAAAATTGTAATTATCATAATTTAGTATCATTAAATCAATCTTATACGTATTCGCCTATAAAAAAAACTCTCTCCATGCATATTCTAAATTCCATTATTATCTTTATTGCAATCATCGAAGCCCATTCTTTGTTAAACCATTATATCGACAGTAGCTTTATTAAACATATATTGTATTAAAATTTTCAGAGAGAGAATTGAGCGTACGCCGCACAAAGAGACAACAGTGACTGTTAGCGGCTTGCAACCAGGTACAACATACCTGTTTCGCGCTGTCGCCAATGTTTCTAATGTACTCAGTGCCTCTAGCAAAGTTTTACAGCTTACTACTGAATCTGAGGTTGGTCTATTTATATCTCGCTTAATATATAAGGCACCTGCATTTTCATTTTATATTCTGGAATGTTATTCATTTATTATACACACATATACAGATTGCATTATGCAACATTGTAAATATCTTTTGATTTGAATAAATTGATATATTTTTTTATATCAATGGTTTTTTTTTTCTTTGCGATCAAGGAGTATGAATATTATTTATAAAAATTAATATTGTTGTTCAATAATTGATATAACTGGTTTTTCACTTTTGATATGAATTAACTGCAATCTATTATACACGATTTTAAAACATTCAAACTCATGAAGAAAAACTTTCTATTTTATTAATTTATAATTTAGCAATGTAATTGTTATAAAACGAATATTGATCATTAAATATTTTGTATAAAGAATTTATAATCACGAAGAAAAAAATCTACTCTGTTTATTTTGATTAACCTAAATATATGATAGATCTCTACACCTGTCATTCACGAAATGATTAATGTAATAAAAAAACATAAATTTTCAGCCAAACGTACCAAGTCAACCTTTAAACTTAAAGGGATGGCCAACAAGTAGTGAAAGTGTAGCGCTAACTTGGGATGAACCAGCAGTGATGAATGGTCGTATTTCAAGTTATCTCATCTCTTATGCTGAGGTACAGTATACTTATACAATTTTAATCCTTATGACTTAGTCATTATGTTAAAAACATGAAATGATTAATCACGTATAAATCGAATTTTGAATAAATTTTTTTCAGGGGGACAATGAAGAGTTGAAGAAGAATACAACGAATACGGCTTATGAATTGATCGGCCTTTTGCCTTATAAGGAATACAATATTTGGGTACAAGCTGTTAATGATAATGGACCAGGTGCATCTACTGGTGAAATTAAGGTCAGGACTTTCAGTGCTCCACCTACAAGTCCTCCTAATGTCACTGTTGAAGCAGCTAGCTCTTCGGTAAATATTATTTTTTTTTGTTAACTCAAATCAAATCTTTGAAACAAATAAAAGAAATTTATTTTTCTTTATTATTTATTTTTTTTAATTATTTTATGTATATATTTGTTTTGTTAAGCTAACTCGATATTATAATTAAATTTCAGAGTGTTATTATACGTTGGGAACCTCCATCCGAAGGACAAAATGGTATTATCACTGGTTACAAAATTCGTTACCGACCAACAGATCGACGTTCACATTCGAATCAAGTAACAACAGAAGGCAATCAGCGTATGTTTGTTCTTAATAAGCTTGAGAAAAATGTTAGTTATCAAATACGAGTTTGTGCTTCAAATGTAAACGGAACTGGTCCATGCTCAGAATGGCAAGATATTGAAACTTATGAGAATGATTTGTCTGAGAGCGAACTACCTGGTAAACCTACAAATGTCAATAGTAAGTTAAATTGTGACATATTTTTTTAATTCAATTTGATTTTAACCAAATTAGTATTTAATAATTTAAACGTGCATTGAATTTTTATTTTTTCTCATTAACTATGCTATTTATAAAAAACAGTTTTTTAAATTTATTTATTGGATATCATAATAATTGTACTATTCTTATCTTTCAGCTAGAGCCATGGCAAATGCAATAATAGTTTGGTGGGGACCTCCAAAAGATCAATCCATTAAAGTTAGAGGCTACGTTCTTACTTGGGGCAAAGGCATTCCTGATGAATATAAGAAATATCTAGATGGGAAACAACGATATTATCAAATCGAAAATTTAGGTTAATATTTTATTAAATATAATTGTGTTGCGTTATTAATCATTTTGATTTGATAATAAAAGATCTTAACATAAACACTATTATTACAGATCCAAACTCTGATTATGTTATAACGTTGCGAGCTAAAAACGAAGCTGGCGAAGGTATGCAAGCATATGAAAATGTCAAAACAGTAGAAAGAGCGGCTTCTGAAAGTGCAGCTCGTCTAAATCCTCCTATGGGTTTAAAAGCAATTGTCTTGTCGTCTAGTACAGTGGTTGTTCACTGGACTGACTTAACACTTTCCAAAAATCAAGTACGTTTATTACTTAAAGTAAATTAATAATTAAAATTGTAATCAACAATATTTGAGTTTTATTAATTTTTTATTAACTTGAATTTCAGTACGTAACGGATAATCGCTATTACGTTATACGTTATACTTCGTATCATCGTAGTAGCAATCCTCGATATAAGTATCATAACGCAACAGATCTGAATTATATGATTCACGATTTGAAACCAAACACAGAATACGAATTCACTGTAAAAGTTGTCAAGGTAAATAGATGAAATTTAAAAAACAATACTTATATAAAATTTGTATAACTTGTATTAATAGCGGTAATGAATATATTTTTAGGGACGACGTGAATCAGAATGGAGTATGGTAGTTTTGAATAAGACAATGGAAGCAAAACCATCTTCATCTCCTAGAGATTTGATAGTTCAAAGTATTGATGATTACCCTAAATCAGTTCTACTACGTTGGTTACCACCTAAACAATCTAATGGAGATATAAATGGATACATTATATCTTATACTACGGATAATACCAAAAATGACAGGGATTGGAAAGCTGAGGCAGTGGTTGGCGACAAAACTGAATACGTTTTATCAACCGAATTGCAACCCAGTACTACTTATTATTTCAAAATTCAAGCTAGGAATACTAAAGGTTATGGACCTTTCTCAACGACTGTGTCGTTTAAAACTGGGGAAGGTACAACTGCTGATTTGTTATTATTAATAAAGAATAAAAAATATATGTGTAAACATTTTTTTAATGTTTTTCTTTTTTATTTCTAGGAGGTCGTGGTTCATTCAATATGCTAATCTACATAATAGTAGGTTGCTCTGTTTTAGTTTTGACTGGTATTTCTGTTATCGTTGTCTTTGTTTGTTGTCGACGTAGTCCAGATTCTCCAGATTGCAAAAAAAATTATCTAAAAGACACTAATATAAAAACCAACATCAAACCACCAGATTTATGGATTCATCATGACCAAATGGAATTAAAAGCATTAGAAAAAGGTTTAGGGAATGGTGAAGCATCAACCAGTGCAACGACAAGCAATACTTTACCCAGATCAAGCAACTCAGAATATAACCAAGACAATGTTCATGGGAATTCCAGTTCGCTGGATAAACGTACTTATATACCAAGTTATATGGGTATGTACGAATAATACATAAATATTAAAGCTACTACCATAACTGAATTTAATATGAAGTTAAGCTTCTTACAAAATTATAAGTTTACGTATATATTTAAATAAATCAGTTGTTTGTAGAAAAATTATTCAGTTTCGGTGGTTTAGCTTAATATTAGAAAAAGAAACAACCTTCATAATCATCTGCACTACATTCATACAAACATTCATCATTATTTCGTTATTTAAATTACTCATGATTTGTATCATTTTTGAGATTTTATTTTTCTTGAATTCTTTCTGTTATTTTGTTGATTTTAAATCCTTGGTTTCTTTACTTATCAAACACCAGGCAACAATGAAGAGAAATGCTCTACACTGAGCAGACAACATAGTCGAGGGAGCCATAAACCTAAACTCATTACACTTCCAGTTGACAGTGCACCATTACACCAGCGTAAGTAGTGAACCTGATCCTATCATAAGACTACAATCGTAAAATAAGTTATAGGTGCATAAAACATCAATTCAACCACAAACTTGTACAACGTTTGATTTTATTATTATTACTAATTTCAATATTATTTAATAAGTGATTTCAGTATCATTTCATTAACACAAAATCAATAATTTTGAATGTTAAAATATATACATTTGATTCATTTTATTTTACTTTTTTTTAGCTATAGCAACAGCAACACCGATTGTTAACAGTAGTATGTCGCAACAAACGATTCACAGTTCATGCTCTGATGTACCATCTATTCGGCAAAATTATCCTCGTACCGTAGCTCAATATAGTTTGAGCCGAGCGCATATAACACTGGAACCAACCCCAGAATCAAGCCCAGATTCATGTAATTTAACTAGTACATATGAGCCACTTGGAACCCAGGTAAAAATTCCTTCTTTGCTAATCAAATTTTTAAATCAAAAAGTTTTACCTATTTACCTATATATCATTTTATTTATCTAATACATTTTAAACCTGAACAAAAAAATTATTTACTTTATAATTTTAATGTATTCTATTTTATTCTTGTAAAAATTTTGAAGTAGTTCATTTGATACATCTAAAAGAAAATAAAGTTTATATTTAAAACTTGAAACAAAAAAAACATTGTTTAATTTATTGTATATAATCTACAAGTCATTTACTGTTTATTTGACAATTTTCATGAAAAAATTGAATCATATATTTAATTAATTGTAAATAAAATAACTAAAATTAATTAATTATTTTATTTTAACAGCTATACAGTTCAGGAGGACCACAGTCGTATAATGCGACTTCACAATATGCTCCTAGCTCTTATGGAGAAAGTGGTCAACCAGCAAATAATTGCACAGCTAATTCTGAAAGCAACGGTGGTAGTAAAAGACTTCAAGGTCATCCATTGAAGAGTTTTAGCGTGCCTGCTCCACCTCCTCAATCAGCACCTTCGACGCCTGCTCAACAAAAACACGGAGGTACATATCATTAATTTGATTTGAAAATTTATTGTCAATTAAAAATGATAATCAAATGATTAAGTAATAGACTTAATGCGAGCAATTTTTGTTTCATATTAACAAAAATGTCTGTTTCATATATTTTTTTTTTAATTTTTATAATTTTGAATTTTTTATTTTTTATTTGGTTTTAACTCAATTATTAAGTTTTATTTTTTTTCAAATATGAATGTTATTTATTTTAGTTTCTCAAGTTACAGTCAGACCCACAATATCTGGCAGTCCTTACAAGAAAGCCACAAGCTCAAGTCAATTGATAAAGAATAGGCTTGCTTCTGTAACAAATGCAAGTCATACACCAGAAGAAATCGAACGATTAAAGGTAAATTAAATATTTTATTAATTATTTTTTTAATTCTCTTGCGATATCAAGCTTTCCTTAACAATATTTCATCTGCAAGAGAAATATGTTTGCGTTTTTGAATGCCATTTTTCTTGCTCAAGAATAAACTATACTGAATTAAAAATTTTTTTATATCAAAACGTATTTAATGAATATTTATCAAATAATACATAAAATGGTTCAGCATAGTATATTTTTAAATAGCAATCCTTTTCAAATAACTTTTTCTAACATAAAAATAAATCAGTGATTTGCTTTGGCAATAACATTTTGCGTGATTCCCTTTCTTTCCACAGCCTTCATACAGCACCGAGGAATTAAATCAGGAGATGGCAAACCTAGAAGGATTAATGAAAGATCTGAACGCCATAACTGCATCCGAGTTTGAATGTTAAGAGTGAATTCCTTTAAAAGCACGTGCCATCCCTTATAAAAATTGGATAAACTACGTACTATATGGACCGTCTACTTTTTTTCTAAGACAAAAAAAAACAATGACGGTTGACAAACTAGAAGACGAAAACGAAAACGAGAGCGAGAGACCAGACAGCTTTTAAAAGATCAAGTTTTGCTTTTCTTTTTTTAAGAATCCTGCACGAAAAAAACAATTTTTTCGCTCCAAGTTTTCTCTCTAATCTCCGCTGGCATGACAAAGAAGCATTGAAAATTACTTTTATAAGAGAGCTGACTTGCCTGCAAACAAACTAGATAGCCAAAAGCCAATTTATATGTAATGCACAAAGAGAATTCAAGCGTGATATTTTCTTTGTAATTTCTTGTGCTTGATGTTTTTTATAAGAATTTCTTATAATGTAAACGTAATGTTGTTGCAGCTAAACACAAGTGCTCATTAACGTGAACCAGTTTTTTAAAGGGTATTAATGCATTTCCTTCCCTCAAACTTGAGATTTTTAACTTTTTGAAACTTTTGGAAGTATAGAGGATATGGAAATTTCGCTTTTAATGAAGAAACTGACATTGGGACAGGCCTAATGCTTGAAAAAAAAAGTTAATGTATAAATGTATGAAAATTTGATGCTTTATTTATCAACATCACATTGATATCTTTGTAAACTGAAAGACTTATTTGTACGGAAGCTACAAACTGCCATATTTGAAAAAGTTTCAAGATATCAAATACATCTAAAGGCACACTGATAAAAAGTGTCTTTCTCGATGAACAAAAACAAATTTTCTTCTATATTATTTCTTTTATTTTGTGAGCACGTTTATTTTTTTATAAAAAGAATTAAAATATGTGCAGAGCGATAGAATATATTTGCGAAATTAAAGTCTCTTCATTTTCCTAATTGGAAAATGTATCTAGGAAAAAAGAGATATAAAAAAAACATTTAACGGCCTTAAAAGTTATGATATATACTGTTAAGTAGCTTCGCTTTTTAAGAAAATATTTGAAGCATCTCGGCCGAAAAATTCCGTTTAATAATGTATAATGTACTTTTTTTTCTTCATAAAGTTAGTCGTCTAGTATTATGATCTCATTGGATAAAAAAAAAACATTTATTTCTTAGAAAAATAGTTTTTATTGTCGATCATCGAGTATGGATGTAAAAATAAAAATCATAGGCCGCTTGAGCGCATGAAAGGGCGTATGTAGAATTGAATTAAGAAAGTTTGGTTTCACTGTAAAATAATTGTGTATCATAAATGAAAAAGAAGCCAGACTTTTGCGAAGAGTTGAGTATTATTAACGAATAATTGCGCACAATTTTTTTCTAATTCGTATATGTGTAAGGTGTAGTTTTTACGCATAAGAAAGATCTGTATTAGTTACTATCAAGAATTTTTTAATCAATGCCATGATGCATTTTTACGCGAATTTTTTATCTTATTGAGCGGAAAGTATAAAAACTTAAGTAATTATATAAAAATTTATTTGTATATAAACTCAGGAAAAATCATTGTAACTATAATCATACAAATACAAGTCAATATATAATTTTCGGAATTGATTTATTTGTTACGATATATAATACTTGACTTTATCACGTTTTAAGTGCATTATAGTTTAAGAGTATTTTATGTGCTTTGTAACAAAATTAACTGAAAATTTTGAGAAATGCGAAACGATATTTTGAAAAAAAAAAAGAAAACAAAGAAATTATTACATAATTTTTCCCGAGATATATATTTTATATTTTAATATAGCTATATATTATATACAAATAAAACACGTATATAATTATGTATATAAGTATCTTTTCGCAAATTGTTTTTGAATAAAACAAATGAACAAGACGTTCATTTTATATATTATTGAAATAACCAATTGCCAACTCGTAAATATGCATATCCGCCAAGAAATTACAGCAGCGTTATGCACAACTAAATATTACTTGATCATCCAATTGGATAACAAGCACTTGTAACGTCATTATAAGATAATAACGTATAATTAGTTTTTAACTTTTTAACTCTTTGTATTTTATTGAACGTTTTTAACTCGAGAGAAATAACTTGTAAATATATACATGTGGCGAGGGTCTAAGAGTGATGACGAATTAATAAAAAAAAAACAAAAGGATGAATAAAAGAAAAAATATTCCCGATTAGCGTAAATCACATCGACATTTCGCATACATACCTTATGAGTGGTACGCAATATTATATACTCGTGCCTAAAACAAGACTGTTCATTTTTTTTTCTTCATAATAATAACACCGAGTGCCGTCGCTTGCATTCTCGTATAAAACAATCATTGCGAATATATATACTTTGACAAAATAAAAATCAAAGATTTTCTTAGCTGCCACGTTTCGCAGATATTTTATAAAAAAATAATGTAACTAAAATTATTACTTATAACTAGTGCTTCCTTTTTAAAGTAAAAAACTTACTTTTGCATTTTGAAAATGTATTTTCAGAAATGGATGTTTTTATTTCAAAAATCTTTATAATAAATGTTAGTAAGGGAATTTTTTACCGATTTCTTTTTATTCTTTGGATATTTTTACAAAAAAAAACATTTTTATGAAATTTAAAAGTGTATTAAAACGTTTTCAAATAAAATTAAGAAAATTTTCTAATAATTCATAAAATATTCATTTTTGAATGCCTATATACTTATGAAAGTACTCAAAAGCCATTTTATTCGCGCTTAAAGTTATGAAAAAAAAAAAAAATAAATAAAAATAAAGACTGAATGAAAATCTAAAAATATTTGTCTTCTGCGAATAGTGGCAGCGAAAGTAAATGGCTTGTAAATGATAAATTTTTAAACGCGTACAAAAAAAAACAAAGAGAAAAAACAATGATATATAATAATATTACTGTTGAAAGGGAAATGAATTAAAAAAAAAGAAAATAAGTAAAGAGCAGCGCGTGCTTCTTATAAAAAGGCCTATAAAAACAATATAAGCCTATATTTTACCACAAAAGTATAAATTAGCCTAGTTAAATATTTATCTACCTACAATTAAACATTATTTATTGATTCAACATGTATGCCTAGAGCAGCTAAACATTTGCGAATGTTTGTAAAAGTGTTAAAAATAATAAAGAGGCCGCCTGCTTTAATAGCAACTTTTTACTATAATCGAAAGAAAAGAAAAATTAAGTTGAATAACGAAAGAAAGAAAGAAGAAAAAAACAAGCTCAAATTTGTGTATCAACGAATTAAAGTATTCCCTTATCCTTTTATCCTCATCTTCCCTTTTGTCCCTCCCACGATTCGACGATAAATATAAACGTAAGACTTGAAAATAAATCGTGGTTTATACTAATGTACATAAAAAAAAAAAATGAAAATGAGAACGCACCATTTTATAAGTAATCGATTATTTATATACGTATATATAGTCACTTTTTAATATAATTATATTTGTATAATATACAATACGGCCATCTCCTGAGAACATTCATTAAAAAGAAAAAAAAACGTGTGTGATAATATTTGTAAAACTTAATATCTAATAAACGATCTTACGTTCTGTACAAATTATATGTAACTTTATTCTCCTTATTTTTTAAATAATAATAATAAATAATTATGAATAATGTAATAATAATAAATTTTAGTATTTAAGTTCATTTCAAACAAATATTCTTTCAATTTTTTTAACTGATCAAAATTCGTTGAAAAACCATTGAACATCATTATAGAATTCTTTCAATGCTGAATATTCTATCATAATTAACAATCGAATATTCAATAATAAATTAAAATATATTTCTATCATAATTTTAAAAAATGTAAATTTATATATCAAAAGCGTTACAAACGTAAATTTTATTATTTCTACAGTTGAAATGTTATTATTTGAATACTGTATGAAGGTCAAAAATACTACCAAGTGAAACAATGTATACAAAATAAATGTACAATAATCACATGTGTAAGTAAATCTATGTAATAAACACAGGCCTAATCTTACGAATTCTTGAGGATAGACATTTAGTCATTAGTTTTCAGTTGGACGGGTACAAGTTAAGTCTGTACTTTGCATCAATTTTAAAGATATACCGACCTTTTCATCTGTTTTAATATTATCAAGGTGAATGATTAAATAAAATAGTTTTTATGACTAGTGAAGTGAAATAATTTATAATTGTTGATTAAAATAATAATAATTGAAAAATCTTATTTCTTTTTTCGTATTTAGATGAATTTCGATAATCTAAATAAAATTAAATGTATTGAAGGAGCATTGTATGATGTTCCACACTGGATTTTTAACGATAACCCTTTGTTATTACAACCAAAGAATAAAAATTTTCAACTGTTGGAAAAATTGGAGGATCAAAAACGTGAGTTATAAGTCATTTCTGTTAAATAAATAATTGTAATAAAAATATTTATACCGATTTTTAAAGTTAAATTCATGACTAAATAATGATATATAATTTTAAATAATTACATAAATAAAATGTTTACATGTGTGAATAATTAAAATTCAGTGATTTTTGTTTTGTAAAAATATGTAAAAAGTTATATCTATTTAAATATTAATTTACTGTGGGTTCTATTCAACGGTCTTAGAACTTGTTTATATTGAAACATTGACAAGTGTTTGTAAATAACATTTTGTATTAAACATATGAATAAGATGTTTAAATTTCAACTATTCTAAGAAATTGTATGATAATTTCAAAATTGTTGTTATTTATTATCAAATGAGATGATGGAAAACGATAGAAATCACTGAAAATTTAATTAAAATCAATTAGATTGATATTCATTTTTATTAATTATTATAGAAAATTTACTAATTACAGACAACTGATTGACGGGTTATTATTTTATATTATTTCATAATAAAATTTGTAGCTGAATTTATAGAACCGTAATATTAAACATATAGTGAAAAATTGATACCATCAGATACCGACACAGATATCTGTTTTACCCTTTTGTTATTCCAAGTTTTTTTTTAATATACATTCAAATTTAAAAAAAATCATTTTAATTGACAAATACTTCAAAAGCTTTTCTTTTCTTTTTTTGATAAAAAAGATAAAAATGTCTTATTTCCTATTTTTAAAATAATACGAAAATTTTTCGATGTATTTAGATGTTTTTTTTTTTTAATTCAAAAGCAATCGGTGGCTTGGAATAACAAAAGAATAAAACAAGTATCCGTGTCAGTATTTGACCTCTGAAGATATTTTATATACTTTTTATTTATATAATTTTTCAACAGATAATCATTTAATAATAAATATTATGTTCAATATTCGTTAGTATCTATTAAATTAAAAAAAATTATTTAAGATTTAAATCGTTTCTTTAAATTTTTTCTGTTATAAATTAAATTGTTAAATACCTTATATAATAAAAGTAGTTGAATAAATAATTCTAAATTTACAATTTTTAGTTTTTAGTATAAACGAAGAAGTAAACTATGCTTTCAAAATAAATCACATGTCAGATGTAAGTACTAAAATATATTATTTCAATGTCCTAAATTATTATTTAAACCAGGTATAAAAATATTTTAATTTTCATTGTCAGGTGCTAAAGAAATGCTCAAGCCAAGTACTGAAATTTCAAGAAGAAATCTTGAATAAATATGAGTGCGAAATAAGTTGCTTGAAGGATGAAATCAAAGAAGCTGCTGTTAAATCCTCGCGGCAAAATGACATTATCAATGGTTTTAAAAAGGAATTAAAACTAAATCAAGAAAAACTTTTAATGACAGAAAGTAAGCTTAAATCAGTTGCCAATCAACTTTTACAACCAACTGCTTCAGAATTCAAATATAAGTCAAAGGTATGCAAATTTTTTTACCTATTAGTCATTTTAGTTTTTGATAACTTTTTTAGATTATATTGTCAACCAAAGATTGTATTAATATTAAAGGAATAAGTTGCTATTTATTGAATTTGATTTGTTGTTATTATTGCATTTAAGGTGATGTAATAAGGTTTATACTTAGTTACCGACATTGCAGTTTCTCATATAATTATTCTTTATTTAAAAAATTTCTGAAATATTTCTATATTATGCTTTTTATTAGTTAAAATGGAAGGTTGTAATATAGAGATATTTTTTAAATTTTTGGATTAAGAATATAAATTTTGGAAAACTGTAATGCCGGTAATTTACATCCCTTTAAATCAGATTTTCAAATTTGTCATATATTTTTAAAGTTATATTAAATAAATTATAAGTATAATTAATTTTTATAATAAATTAATTTTTTATTATTGTTTTTTTATAATGAAAATTTTTATTTTTTCAGGATTTTCAAAAACTTGAAAAAAGTTTATCCGGAATAGTCCAGAATACCATAATATTTTTCGAAGAAATCAATAAGAAATGTAAAAGTTTGGAAAACTTTAAAAAGCACAATGAAGGAGACTATCCATTTGATGAAAGCTTGATGATTGAACATGGTATTGTCAAAGATAAAAATAATAATATGATGACTGTATTTAACGAAGAAAGGTCATCAACTGAGTATATTAACGCAAATAATATACAAATTAACGAAATAATAAACTTTATTGTAAGCGTCTTGCTTAAAAATTATATTTCAAAGTAAAATTTCGATGAATTTTAATTTTTATAAAATTATCATTTTTATAGAATCAAAAGCCCACTGATAATGGTGCCCAAATGATATCTGAAGACATGATTCACAAATGTCTAAGCTGGGATGAAAAAATTAATTCCTGGTCAAACGAACTCAAGATGTATATAATGGACCTTATTAATCGGAATGCTGAAAAAGAAATTGTAATAGGATCTTTGAAAGAAGGTAACGTAACTTATTTGACATTATTAAAGTAAAAACATAATTATATCAACAATATTACAATTAAATCTAATATTATTTTTAACATTTTATTATGTTTCATATATTAAATAATTACAACTGAAATGAAAAAAAAAATACAATTTTGAAAAAGAAATTGCAAATTTGAAAGCATCACTAAATAACGAAGATCTCGTTAAACGTGATTTAGAAATGAAAAATGAGTTTTTGTGTATTGAGGCCAATTGCGAGGCAAAAGAATCTAAAAACAAGGTAAAATATCAATTTTATATACTGATATATTTTAATTACTATTGATATCCTTTTTTGTAATAATCAATTATTTTAATGCAATATCTTACAGATAAAAAATTTGCTTGCAAGTTTGAACAAGCTTGAATCAAAGTACAAAGCTGCAAAGTTATCTCTATCCGAATGCAAGCTTGAAAAAACGAGGCTAGAACAAGCATTCAATATTAAAATTAACGAATTAATTGATCAAAATGCAAAAAAGGGAACTAGAATAGCAGCTTTGAAAGCAGGTATATATACGTACTATATAAAAAGACAATATTTTATTTTTTTCAAATATTTTTCATTTAATATTTTTGTAATAAAGCTCTAGAATTCCATAAAACTGACAAAAAGGAAAGAGATAAAACAGTCGTTGATTCACATGCGCGTAATTTAAGAAGTATCAAACCGTCATCCAACATGACGATCAATAAAATGGAAAAGGACAACGGAATCATAAAAAATGAGATAACAAAAGTTAATGAAAAACTTGCTGTAACCCAAAATAACATTGAAAAATTACAACGTACTTATGAGAGTACAAAGCAATCGTTGGAACAACAAATAAAAACTTTGAAACAGCAACTCGCTGTCAAACAAAGCGAGTGTGATGATTACAAAAGTATCATCGAAACTAAAACTAACGAGATAGAATATTTTAGAAGAAAGTTTCAGCACCATTCCACTGTTATGGAAAAATTAAAGAATATAATTTATTGATTCGTTCAATATTGATATTATTTAAAACAAACTTTTTTTTTATTAAATTAATTAACTGATTTGAAATTTGATTAACATACATTGTATAACTTTTAATGTATTATTTGTACTATGCTTTGACGAAATTTCATTGTACAAACTTATTAGACATAATTTAATGTTATTGATATTACACTGAATGTCGTTGATCGACATGACAATAATTATATTACATAAAAATTTAATTTTTATCGCTTTTTTTACCTTATTTCTAAACAATTTTTTAATAATCTGAAATGATTAATTTCATTGTACCATTTAAAATAGCTATATGAACACAAAAAATTCATCATATTTTTTATTGAAATAATTTTGTTTATAATAAAAAATTTAATATTTTTAATGTATACAATTTCTACTAATATACATATATTTATAAGATGTAATTTTTTTTTCTATATTAAAATATATTTAATTATTATACTGTTGAAAGTTTTTTAACTACATTGATTATTTTAATGATTATTTTTATTATTGTTTTATATTTTATTAGATCATTTTGTCTTAAATGTAAATTAAAAAACGAATCGTATAAAAATAATTTAAAAATTTTAAGATAATTATATATTTAATTATTTTCGATGAGGTATATTTTCGTAAGTATTCAATAATGTAAACTTTTTTTTTATTGATCAAATTATCAACTTGTATGCCTCTTTTCCGAACATATTTCAATCTTTTTCTTTTTTTCAATAATGCATTTCATATAATATTATTATTTTCTCAAGGCTGGGCAAAAAGTAGCGCATCTCATTTTAAAAAATTAAGATATGAAAAATTTTGAAATTTGTGTTAAATGTAATTTTAAAATTGAAACACAATACATTTAAACAAAAATCTTTGATATTTGTTCTGAAATTTTTTACTTCAATTATTTAATATTTTAAGGAAGTTCGATAGTCAATCGACATACATGAGAAAATTCTTAATCACGTAAAATAATTTTTGATATCTTCCTAAAAAATTACTAATAGCCAAATTTCAGATACAGTTATAGACTTAATTTTCAAAAAAATAATTTATTGAAAATTTATATTCAAATCAAGTTTTGAGAGGTTTTTAAGTGTAGGGTTTGAACAAATAACATTTTAAATCAAAAGTTAATTCTTTTTCATGTAGCCAACCTAGTTTTAAAGATACTAACTTAAACAAAGAACAATATAAAAGCAATTTAAACTTTACAAGGATTAGAATAATACAAAAAATGAAACGCCCATTGATACACGATACAGATTACAATGTTGTCTGATTTTCTTAGCTCAAAACGTACCTAAATATATTATTTGAAAAAACGTTTAAAAATTCAATTTCAAAACTAAAATGAAATCTTTCATTCATTTTTTTTACCCTTTACTATAATAATATAAAGAATAAAACGTGGATTTAATTTTTAATTTTTGATTGATATTTAAATTAGTTCATAATATTTTTGGCTATAAAATATGTTCATTAATATTTTAATAAATATTGAAAGAAATATAAAATCATATCATCACGATTTCTCAGAGAAACAGCGAGTAAGAGTTTATAGAATGTTAATTTGTGGGTCAAAGTTTTCAGATAAAGCTCGTAGTTTTTACTTTTTTGCGTACAATACATCTATAACAGAACGAAAATTAGAAACAAAAATTTGGCTTTTTTTTCTATCCGTTCAGCGACCGGTGACAAATCTATTATATTTTTTAAAAAATCTAATAATCTTGTATTTGTTGAAAATAATTTCTAACTTGAATGTGATTTTAGCTGGTCGACCAAAATACAGTACAATGTAGCTATTAACATACTAAAAAAATTATTGAAAATTACTAAAAGATTACTTGGCTTAAAAAAGTTTCATTTCTGATCGTACAAAACTCCTTTATTATGTTTTTACTGAATCTTAAATTGTATAATATAATTTATTGTATAATAATTTACACAATAAATTTTAGAATATTTATTCTTTATTTCCAGTTTTTAATGAATTTTCATGATAAGGATATAATATTGTATAAAATATAAAATTATTCTGTAAAATAAATTAATAAAATATATTTTTAAACTTAAATTTATGACCATTACATTTGAAAAAATTCTATTTGATATTTTCAGTTAAATTCAACTTTAATACTTTTTTTTCATTTTATAATTTAAAATATTGAATAGTTGGATTCACTAATTTGGTTCCGATTTAACGAAGTTATGATGTTTATTCGTACTTTTTTTATGAGAAAAGTACTATTTTTCAACCAGATATGAATGAAAATTTTTTTAGATATTCAATGAAGATTATAGATATTAAATTTTGAATTCATTTTTCTTCAAGCATTCTTGGATTTTTCTCATACAGGATTTTATTTTTTTTTTAAATAAAATAAAATTATCTGACTGTTTTTCGGACGTCGACAATATCTGGTATAGTTACCTTATCTAACGAAATTTATTAATTATTCATATATATATTTACTGATATTCATATATCTTATTTAATAAAAAAAAAATCAATATAATTCTTACAATTCTTACAACATTTCGTCAAATCCATCGTGCGGTGGCGCTACGTGTGTGAACGATATAAGGGCGTTTGCCATAAAGCTGAACGTTTGATTTTAGGGATAAAGTCGCTAGTGAAAGAGCAGCGACAGTACGCATGATTACATTAGTAGCATACTGACTATAGCTTAGTACACTTGCTGTTAGCTACTGGCGAAAAACTAACAAATACCATTATTAATTTAATAATTGCGGACTTTTTATTATTTATTTCACTTCCCGGGGGTAAAGCGGTGATGATATACGTTATCTAAATAAGATTAAACTGGAAACTTCAAATTCTTATTTTCACACCAGCAACTCTGCAGTGCAATATTCACCGATCTGGAGGTATACAAATCTATTTATCTTATTATTGCAAATATTGTAAAATTTTTTTCACTTTGATTTCTATGCCAATAAATCATAATATAAGTCTATTTTAATAATTTTACAGACAATGTCT
Source organism: Anastatus disparis (assembly GCA_017163975.1). Lineage (NCBI taxonomy): Eukaryota > Metazoa > Arthropoda > Insecta > Hymenoptera > Eupelmidae > Anastatus > Anastatus disparis. The sequence goes on from JAFFSR010000227.1 coordinate 4,601,179, forward strand.
TCTAATTTAATATCATCACTTGATGAGCGCAAAATTCTTCTCAAAACAGTTATCAGATTGTGGGATGAGTTTGAAGAATATGAATGGGTGATGAAAAGTGATCGTGAGTTTAATATTTGTTATAAAAAAGCAGAAAACACAGTAATGCGATGGGTAAAAATGCTTGTTTTACCGCTGGAAGTGAGGAATAAAATAATACCTTTAGTAAAGCCAATAGGTTTTGAACTGATTAATTGGATAAAGTTTCATTTAGAATTTCTGCCTGAACAACATATTATGAAAAATTTACATAAGATTAATTGGACGCCACTTGGAAAAATAGATAGAAGATTAACTGCAGAAAAACTAATTAAAGATGAGAGTATTGATCTCGATACGCGTTGTAAATTAGTATACATTTACTGTTTTCAATTTAACCCCTCAGACTTAAAGTATAAAGATTTGTATTTGAAAATGCAGTCGAATATCAGTTTTAAAAGGCGTTTTAGAAATCATTTTAAGAATCCCGATGAAATTCTGGACGAATTATTACTAGATTATTGGAGTAATTATAAAATGAAACGAATTGGATTAAGTAAAACTAGAAACGGATTCATACGTTGTCATTCTACTTTTCGGCCAAGTGATCGCTATTCAAACATTAGTCGTTATCAATGTGCATTCCAAAATGCAGCATTTGCTGGTAATAGAGCTGCAACAACGTATTTTTTTTCAAAACTCTCTGGGACAGAACGAAGAAAATCTTTATTAAGATCAGCTGAAAATGTTGCAAAGTCTTTTAGCTCTTACATTTGTATTAATCATAATCATTCATCCTGTGGAAATTATGATCATAGAGAATATAATGATATTTTTCATTTTTTACTTTCGGAGCTAAATTATATTTATTATGATTATAAAGTTAAAACTCAATTTTTACAATTTATTACAGAGAATCATTTTATATCTTGCATATTACCCACATTTATTAAAATTTCCAATAAATAAAAATTATTAATCATTTATCTATATATTTTCATAAATGTTTGCAAAAAAATAAAAGTCTCTTTTCAAAATTTTATAAATCTGTTTTAGCTTTTAACAAGATTTTTCTGTAAAATCAGCAAATTAAACGTAAACTATGATTGTTAAAAATGTTATTTAATTTAACACACTCATGAGAATTTTATACGCAAATAATATTTAATGGTTTTGTAAGTGAAAGTTGATTGATGTATCTTTTCATGAAAAAAATATTACTTCGACATGAAATTTGTTGTGAACAATATGAAGTGCAATGCGTGTGTACCTAAAATATAAATAAACATGTTTAAAAAAAGAAGAGTGCATACAAGAACTTTATATTTAATTATTTGATATACATTTTATAAAAACTAATGTACTTAAAAATAAAATTATTTATACGTTAATTCACCAACGCATAATTGTCAATAGTGCGTGAATAAAATATAAATCTTTTAAAAAAATTAATTTTGTAAATACATTTTATTATACCCCTGTTGAAAAAAAAAAACTAATGAAACACAATAATAAAAATCTTTAGTTTTTTTAAGAAGATTTATGCAACCGTTATTAAAATCTAGAAGTTATTTTTTTATAAGAATTTTATTTATTTATCACAGTGAATTCATATTATATTATTTTGCGAATCAAATTTGTAAATATAAGAGCATAAAATGAAATTGTAGGGTCAATGTGGGAGTTACCGTGCTCTCCCCGATTACCGCGCCCTATGTTAAAGCATACGATGTCGGCATTCAGAGCACGTTATTAAATGTATGACAAATCGAATAAGCTTTGAGAATTCAACAGATAAATTAATAATTCTCAAATTTTCACTTAAGAAATTTGTTTTATTTGTAAAACGTGTGCTGTCCTTTAAATAAGCAATTTATAAAACTTTTTAAAAATAATGAGATTTGTTTTATTGAAGGAAATGTATCTGCCTTAACCTTAAAGTCACGGTAACTGGTTATTCGACCTTATTACCAAAAAATGTTATTACAAGTTAAAATAGTAAAAATTTTGGCATTTTACTAATAATAGATAAACAAATATTTTTAAAGAACTTTTTCATTTATCTTGATTAAAAATATTAAATTTTAAAATAATAAAAATTGTTGATATACTTTACTTATTCATTTTATTTAACACCTTGTCCAAGTACCATATTTTTTCCTAACATCGAAAATAGAATGTGATATTTTCGGCCTGGTATTAAAAAAAATCGTATTTTCACCACGAGAGAAAATAAAGAATGCCTCAAATCGTTTGTCTGTTACCCTTGCCTTCGGCTTAAAATAAAAAATAAAAGTAAATAATAAAATATAAGAAATAATAATAATAAATAAAAATAATAAAAAAATAAATATAAATAATAATAAATAATAAAAATAAAATTTAAGACATTCTTAATTCATCATTTAAATTCTGAAAAACAGTGATTTTAATACTCTCTTGCTTCTCAACTTTGAACAAATTTGTTCTAATTATTATTTCTCGCAATTCTGAAAACAGCAAATTAACGCTTGCTTTCTCTACTTTTATTTTAGTTATTATAAATATATTAAAGTATCATGATGATTTCTGGAAATTTTGAGGTCAATTGATTAAAAATTGGCTGTGAAAGTTATTGGCAAGTACCAAAATTTAAAAAATCCATTCTTCGACTAATTAAAAGAATTTTAAACTTCGGATGAGATTTTTTAAAATTGTTCTTGGATCAAAGCCTTGTATTTAATATATATTTGAGGTAAAAAGAAGTTTCATTAATTAATATTATTAGAAAAAAAAAATTATGATTACATTTATATTTTATTTTTCTTCAGGCTTAAACTCAGGTCTGATACCTTAAATATAATTCTAGACTGAATTATTTACACTTTAATCAGGATCTCTTTTTTTACATTTTTCTGAAAATAAGACTATAAATATCCATAACTTCAATTTTTCAAAGTGTTAGACCATACTACTGTGGTTTTACGCGTACTTTAAAATCATGCACCCTCCTAGTAAGTTATTAAAGGAATTAATGTCGAGATTAATGTATATTTTGCAATAGCTGAAAAAGTTTGTTTAATGCATTGTTTGGGGGCGGTGCTGGTATGGGGATTAAATCTCTGGAGTCAATGAGTAGAATCGAGTTATTGAAAAACTTTAGTAGTATATTGACTATTGCTGACTACACAAGGTTGCTAAGTATTTGGCAAAAATCTGATACATAGCGTTAATAATTTAACAGTTCATTTTTGGTTATTTCTTACATTTGCCGAGGTGTCAATCAGATAAAATTGGAAACGAGGAAACTTTGAATATCTATTCTCACATCAACAACTCTATAGTGCAATATTCATTAATCTGACTTACTAGATATCTAAACTTATTTGTATTATTAATACAAATTTTATACAGTCCCTGGAAGAAAATTGACCATATTGTAGGCATAATTGCTGGTCAACAAATGTTAAAATGGCACTTATCTAGAAATTCTAGAAATGATGTAAAAAAAATTTCTAGATAAGTGTCATTTTAACATTTGTTGACCAGCAATTATACTTAAGATATGGTCAATTTTCTTCCAGGGGTTTTTACTTTTATATACTAATCAATCATAATATCAGTATATTTTAATAATGTTGCAGACAAAGCATTTTAATGTATTGCCTTCATTGAAGCATATATGTCTTGTAAAAATAGCTATCCGTTTATGGAATCAGTTTGAAGATATTGAAGAGGTAATGAAAACTAATTGTGAAGTTTACTTTAAAAATGATACATCATGGTTAAGCATAGAACAAAAAATAATGAAAAAGGTAGAAATGCTTCCTTTACCACTGATAATGAGAAAAAAAATTATACCTTTTATAAAGCCAATTGGTTTCGAACTGATGAAATGGTTAATATTTCATCTGCAGCATATATCTAAACAACATATTATAAGAAACTTAAATCAGCTCTGTTGGACAAATTTTGGAAAAATAGATAGGAGAAGAACAGCAGAAATATTTATCCAAGATGAAAATATTGATATCGATATGCGTTATAAATTGGCTTATATATACTGTTTTGAATCTGAGCTATCAGTTCTGTGGTATGAGATGCAGGTGAATACCAGTCTTAAACATGAATTTGAGGATCCTAAAGATATGTGCGACTTACCATTAGTAGTCTATTGGGGTAACGATCAAGGAATCAAAGGTTTTAGTTATTACTACTATTCAAGTAAATATTATCCAAATAGTACTTTTCATCAACGAGCATTTGAAAATGCAGCATTTGCTGGTAATAAAGCTGCGACTGAATATTTTTTTCAAAAGCTCACGACGGGAGAAAAAAGAAAGTCTGTATTGAGATCAGCTATAAATCTAGCACAAAAAATTGGCGCTTACGATTATCTTGAATACGGTTATTCTTTAGACAGTGAAAATATTGGAGAATATATAGAGGTTTTTAATTTTTTATTTTTACAGATGAACGAACAGGAACGACTGTTTATACTGAAGCATGAAGCTTTTTCTGTACTAGCTTTTCTTTTAAACTGGCCTCGTCAAAATATTTTTATCGAGGCAGCAGAGTATGCATGGTCTTATCTTGGTGTGATGCACTTTGAAATTTTATTGCATAAAATTATTGCTTGGGCAAAAGAAGACTTTGAATATTATGACTATCGAAATTTGTTTACAATATTTTGGAAGCAAAGTCCTGAAAGATGTAAAAATTATATTAAAAATAACATAACACGTAATAAATTATTACTTAGTTTATTTGAGATAAAAGATGAAGAGAATTTTAAAGTAATTTTGGAAGATACATCTTTAGCTGATAAGAAAAGGCTTTTATTCTCTGATGTTGGGCTTCATATTTGTTTTGTAATGATAAAAAATAATGATTTCTGTTCTTTTGAATCTTTCATTCAATTATGTGCACCATCAGAGCTTCAAATAGTAATAGATAAACCACTTTTTTTGGATGCTGTAGAACAATTTCATTCGATGAAAGATATATTCAAGCGAAATAATTTTTCTCAATTATTACGTGACCTTATTCAAAACAATGAAAAAAAGAAAAAAATTGGAGAACAAAGCAATAATCCAGTTCAAATTCGAAGTAACATTTAATATCGTCGGTTTAGAGGAATATGATGCCATGGTCACGCGATTTTTTTGTACAGTCAACAAATGAAATTTAAACTATGATTTTTTAAAATTTTATTAAATTTAATACACTTATAATGTAGTACATGTAAATAAAATTTTATAATTTTTTAACTAAAAGTTGCTTTATTTACCTCTCCATGAAAATAAATTAGATCGAAAATCGGTTGTGTTCAATATGAAACGCAACGCGTCTGTACCTAAAATTTAAATAAAAATACTTAAGAAAATGTTATGTATATTAGAACTTTATATTTACATAATTAAAATTAACATCGTTTCAATGAATCATAAATCAATACTTGTTTATCTCTTACATAATTCGACAAAATAATACACAAATTTAACAAAAATGCTTTAATTTCAGCTTTATTGCTTCATTAAAAAATATCAATTTGTTCAAAAGTTATCTAAAATCAAAAATACAAATTAAAAATATATTTAAAAATATCCATTAGTGATAATTTTCATACAATTTTAATCTCAATTTTTAATTGTTGATAACTTTTGAACAAATTGATATTTTTTCATTATGTTTCATAAAATTATTGCTTATATATGATCTAGTTTCAAATCTTGAGCGCTTTCATATTTTTAATTAACAAAACAGCTTTCGAAGTCTCAAAAAAATCGGCGATCTGGAGGTCTAATACTTTTTTAGTTAGAAAGGATTTTGTTTATACATTGATTCATTAACACATGATTTTCATCAGTTTAATGAAATATTTAATTCATAACTTTAATGAAATATATATTTCTTCTCAATATTTTATAAAAAAGAAAAAAGATCTCTAAGCCTTAAATTATTTAATAAAAAAGTTTATATTATAAAATCAAGGTAGTTACGTCTTTTGAAACTTTCAACTAAATGCTTTAAGAATCGTTAAAATTTGGATGAACGAATATAATAAAAAAAAACATTTTATAGAAAACATTATAAAGGTAGAGAGAGGAAGGTAGAGAAGAAAATTCTACCTGTAAATGCAAGTAATATAGATCACGGATCGAGAAAGACCATTTTGGGACTTTCTGAGAAAATAATCAAATGCAGGTAGTTTAAAGATTAAAAATATTTTTCAAATTGATTTATGATGTTTTTGTAGTTACATATAATATAAAAGATTTATAAAAGTTTCTTTATTTTATTATTATTAGTGATTTTTCGTATTTGCCGTCACTGATCGGCTTAAAACAGAGCTTTAAGGGGAGGAGATGAAATATTATTAAAATATCTTTATCGAAACTTTCATCAAAATTGAAATTTTTATTTAAAAAATTTTAGACTTGTTCGGAATAAGTCTATTTTTGAGAAAATTTAGAAAATAAAAATTTTTTATTTAATTTAATTTATAAGTAAGATGTATTATTAATCTTTTATCCGAATATAGTATTTTTTATTATATGCTTTTTAAAGTTTTCTAATCTTTATCATTTCTTATAGATTTCTTCAAATAATATTAAAATTATTCTAGATCATTTTGGTGAAAATGTTTCGTTTGGTCAACATATTAATGATACAATATCCAATATATTGCATATTTCTCAAAACATTGACAACATAGCTAATATTCCAATATAGCTAATAATTATATTTATAAATCCGCAGGTCCTAATCCAACATTATTCCAACACATTGCAAATAGAATTGCCCATATACTTAAGGATAGAAATTGAGAGTATGGGAAATATATTGCCTATACATTAGATACGGCAATTGTCAACATTGCTGAATTGAACTATTGTTTAATTGATCGCATCAAATTAAAATGAGTAGAAGTCTGCGAAGCTTTGGTTCCTCTTATTGTTGGTGCCCTCTGAGGCATCAACGAAATAGTAGTGTGAATACATTCTTTAGAGTTAAATTTAAAAATATTATGCATATTTAATTTTTATAAAATTATTATTTTTGTAAAATAAAAAGCTCATTGAAAATGGTACCCATCAAATGATATCTAGAGATATGATTCACAAATGCCTGAGTTAGGATGAAAAAATTAACGCTTAGTCAAATGAATTCAAAATGTATATTAGATCTTATCAATCGAAAAGAAATCAATAGTAGCTTTAAGAAAATGGCAAGTAACTAATCTAATATTAGTAAAATAAGAGAATAATTATATCAAGATTATATTTAATTTTTATACTACAAATAAAACAGAAAAAAATTTTGGAAAAAGTTGCAAAGTTGAGAGCATTACTAAATACTAAAGATCTTGATAACGTGATTTACATAAAAGAAATGATATTGAGTATTGAAGTCATTTAAAAACAAGGTAAAATATAAATTTTATATCTTGTACAATTTAAAATGGTTTTTATAAGTATAAGAGGCATTAACTTAAATGTATAAGAATACGAAAGCAATTTAAGCTATGCTAGGACTATAACCAAAGAAGGTAGACGCTTATAGGAGGACACTTTTGGGTTAAATCTTTGTAACCCAACCTACCCCTAGCGGCTAGGTTACCACAAATCAATTTTATTTTCGACATAATACCATCCGTTTAAAAGTATCCTTCTTTAAGTGTTTATCTTCATTGTTATAACAAGAAATCAACGCTCATTGATATAAGACACAAATTCGAATATCTGATTCACTTATAAGAAGAGTGCAATGCATTTGGGTCTCAGATTTTCTTCTGGCTTTGTGATTTTTTTTCTTACATAAAATCATGAAAAAGACCGTGTCCGTTCGGTCCAACGCTCAATTTTTTCAAAAATAAGAGCAGATTTGTCTGGATTATAAGACATTTTTAAAAAATGAGCATCTGCTATAGTTGTACAGTTTTTAAACTAATTATTCTATAAGATTTTTATTAAGAAAGTTGTTCTTGTTGTAAAAAATTTTGGACTTATATGTGATTTTACTTGCTCTATCGAATTTTAATACCATACAGTTATACTATATAAATTGTTTAAAAATTACAAAAATATAACATTTGATTAAAAAATTTGTCATTTCTATTAATACAAAACGCCTATTATAATGTTTTCACTGAATCTTATTATAATTTATGCGATGAAATTTGGAACGTTTAAACAATGTAGGGAAGAGAGGGGTTTACCATCAAACATTATAGAGAAAGAAAGAAAAAAAAAGAAAACACGCACTATTGCTTTCTTTATTTATTCAGATTCAGATATTTGTATTGCATATATATAATATGCACGTATACATATACTATATCTGTGTGTTTGACATCAAGTCAGTCCCGCAAATTCTTTTTATACATACTTAGTACCTTGATTTGCCGTCAAGGCGCGGACGCTCCTCCTTTATATACATACTTCCGTTTCCTTTGTTCCGTTGTATGTACCGTCACGAAATCAATTCACTCCCGTATAATTTTTTTTTTATGCGTCTTTTATGGGAGGTGTAAAGAAGTTTCACTTAAAAAATTAATCCAATTCTTTCAATATTTGCTAAAATTCGTTCAATTTATCCTTTGGTGGCACTACCTATGTGAGTGCTGTAGGGGTACTCATACAGGTAGCGCTGTTAGTTTGACCATAGGGGTGAAATCTGTGAAGTGGAAGAGCAGAGTTAGTTTATTGAAGAATTTAAGTAGTATACTAACTATATATTTGTACACAAGGTTGCTCTTAGTACTTGGTGAAAGATTAATAAATATCGTTACTAATTTTACAATTTATTTTTTGTTGTTTCTTACAACTACGTACATGCTGAGGCACATTTCTTAAGCCTTTTGGAATCGGATTAAACTAGAAACAAGGAAACTTTGAATATTTACTTTTATATCAACAACTTAATAGTGCAGTATTCATCGATCTAAATTTCTTGGTATCCAAACCTATTTTTATTATTACTGTAAATATTATAAAATTTTTACTTTTATATTTATACTAGTCAATCATAATATTAGTATATTTTTATAATATTACAGGCAATGGACTTGAATTTCACACCATCACTTAAGCATATAATTTTTGTAAAAATAGCTATCTGTTTATGGAATCAGTTTAAAGATATTGAAGAGGTGATGAAAACGAATTGTGAAGTTTATTTTAGAAATGATACATCATGGTTAGACATTGAAGAAAAAATAATGAAAAAAGTAGAAATGCTTCCTTTACCATTGAAAATGAGAAAAAAAATAATACCTTTTATAAAGCCAATTGGTTTTGAACTGATGAAATGGTTAATATTTCATCTACAGCATATATCTAAACAACATATTATTAGAAATTTAAGTAAGCTTCATTGGACGCAACTTGGAAAGATAGATCGAAGAAGAACAGCAGAAATACTAATTCAAGATGAAAGTATTGATATCGATATGCGTTACAAATTGGCATACATTTACTGCTTTGAATCTGAGTTATCAGTTCTGTGGTATAAGCTGCAGGTGAATACTAGTCTTAAAAATAAATTCGAGGATCCTGAAGATATGTGCGACTTACCATTAGTAGTCTATTGGGGTAACGATCAAGGGATCAGAGGTTTTAGTTATTACTACTATTCAAGTAAATATTATCCAAGTAGTTCTCTTTATCAACGCGCATTTGAAAATGCAGCATTTGCTGGTAATAAAACTGCAACCGAGTATTTTTTTCAAAAGCTCTCTACAGGAGAAAAAAGACAATCTTTATTTAGATCAGCTAAAGATGTAGCAAAGAAATTTGGCACTTTCGATTATGTTAAACATCGTTCTTCTATAGACAGTGTAAATATTGGAGAATACATAGAGGTTTTTGAATTTTTATTTTTACAGATGACTGCACGTCAACGCTTCTCAATAATGCAATGTGAAACTGTTTCTTTACTAGCTTTTCTTTTAAACTGGCCTTGGCAAAATCTTTTTGTCCGAATAGTTCAGTATACATGGTCTCATCTTAGTGTAATAGACTTTGAAATTTTATTGGATAGAATAATTAGTTGGGCAAAAGAAGATTTTGAATATTATGATTATCGAAATTTGTTTACAATATTTTGGAAGCAAAGCCCTGAAAGATTTAAACAACATATTACAAATAATATTACACGTAATAAGTTATTGCTTCGATTATTTGAGATTAAAGATGAAGAGAATATTAAATTAATTTTGGAAGATACAACTTTAACTGGTAAAAAAGAGTTTTTATTCTCTGATGTTGGTCTTCAAATTTGTTTTGTTTTGATAAAAAATAATGATTGGTGTTCTTTTGAATTTTTCATTCAACAATGTGCACAATCAAAGAATCAAATAGTAATAGAAAGACCACTTTTTTTGGATGCTGTAGAACAGTTTACTTCAATGAAAGATATATTCCAACGAAATAATTTTTTTCAATTATTACGTGACCTCATTCAAAAAAATGATACGGTATCTGAGGAAAATGTCATTACATCAACTTTTTCAGAAATGGCAATTTCTTGAAATTTCGATTTATTTTTTACTTTTTTTTTTAAATTTCATGTATTTTAATGGAATCAAATATGATTTCAAAAATTTATTTTCGGTCATTTTTTTTAAATTATGTCATTTTGGTACCTTCCTTAGAGTACTATGTATGTAAAATATTTTTCTGTGTAAATACGATTTTTCTGTATACAGTCAATAAATTAAATATAAACTACGATTGTTAAAAATGTTATTAAATATAACTTATATTGCACATGTAAATAAAATTTTATGTTTTCTTTAGTAAAAGTTGATTTATATACCTTTTCATGAAGAAAAATCCGATATGAAATCGGTTTTGTACAATATGAAATGTGATGCGCCTGTACTTACAATTTAAGTCCAAATGCTTAAGAAAAAGTAATGTACTAGAACTTTATATTCAATTATCTGCAAGTAGAATGTAATATACAATTTTATAGAAATTAATGTACTTACCAGGATAATATCAAAGGTTCAGATAACCGATTTCGTTGAAACAGCAAGAGTTATTAACTTACATAAAAATATGAAAAAGCTAGAGTTACAGTCATAAAAGCTAGATCATATTATCGCTTCAGAATAAATTTTTCTTTAAATAAAAAAAATTTATGCGTGTATAAATTAAAAATAAATAAATTCATCTTTTTCAACCGATTACCGAGATACGACGTTTCTATTCTGAAGCGACAATATACACACAATAATTTTATGAAACACAATCAAAATTAACAGTGTTCCGAAAAACCATAAATGAGTATTTCTTTATCTTACATAATTTGCCAAAATAATGAAAAACATGTTCAAAAAGTCCTTTAATTTAAGTTTTATTGCACCATTGAAAAAATCAATTTCTTTGAAAGTTATTGACAATCAAAAATAGATTAAAAATGTAATAAAAAATATTTATTTTATAACCCATGTAATAACTGATAATTTTTATACATTTTTAATTTACATTTCTGATTGCTAATAACTTTTGAACGATTTCATATTTTTTTCATGATGTTTCATACAATTATTGCTTTCGAATCTATTGAGCATTTTCATATTTTTATATAAGCAAATAACTCTCTTAGTTTCAATGAAATCGGTTATTCGTAATTATACAAAATATTTTCCAAAAATCTTATTAGCACAAATAAGACTTTTAAATTTCATTACAACATCATTTACATGATGTCTTAATTTCATTGTTATTTATTAAATTATATAAAAAATTATTTAAAATGGTTTGGGCTTGTGTAAGTCTTTCCATTGTAGTAAGTATATTTTACACATGGTAAATATAATTATAAATAAATAATTTTATTCAAACAAATAATTTTGTGATTTCTTAAATGAAAAATCTTGAATATGTTAAAATAATGAGTCCATTAAAAACAATCTAAAATTTAAAAAAAATATGCAAGAAATAAAAGGAGCCCATTTGTTTATTCTGTAATATCATGTAAGAATATAATATTAAATATAAAATATAAAATATTGATAAGCTAAACATTCCAACTTTAAGTATTTATAAAAGGACAGTATTTATAGAAAGATCGATTTTATGATCTTAGCGAGAGTTTATTGTATGTGCCATCAAAGAATATAGAAGTTTAAATCAGAGCGTACTTTAAATAAGGGACATGGAATCGGAATCTGCAAAATTTCTGTTCCCCAGCCACTAGAGAGAGCGCTGAAACTCATACATTTATTTAACTATATATATCAAATGTATAGTTATATATATATATATATGTATTAAAAATCTTCTCTCCATATTCATTTAAGAAGTATGCTTTCTTATAACTTAAGGTGGCTCAAGCGCTTGGTGCCGTATCAAGCGGGGCCCTGTCTGCGACATCAAAATGTTTTTATTGATAAAGCTATTATAACTAATTAAATAGTATTATTGATTATTCCTTATGATAAGAAAACAATTTTAAGTAATCAAAAGTAATAAAAAAGAACCCTGGAAGAAAATTGACCATATTGTAGGTATAATTGCTGGTCAACAAATGTTAAAATGGCACTTATCTAGAAATTCTAGAAATGATATAAAAAAAATTTCTAGATAAGTGTCATTTTAACATTTGTTGACCAGCAATCATACTTAAGATATGGTCAATTTTCTTCCAGGGAAAGAAAATTTTTTGTTTTGTTTCTCATTACAAGTTTTACTATGGTACGTCCCTGCTGTTTTGTTGGTTTTGAGCACTCTGAACGCACGTTAGCTTTACGTATGGCGTCTGTATCTGACGCGCATGCGCAGAAGCTGCCATTATGTGTAGCAAATTCTATTTCGCATTCTTTTAGATTTATTTTCTCTTGTATTTCTTCGTCAAGTCCTTTTTTTCTTCTTGAAAAATGATCTCCGTGAAACAAACTATAAGTGTATAATTTTTATTTTAACTTGTACTTTTCTATATTACCGTAAAACCTAATTTATGATTCAGTCCCATAAGAGCACATGTATTATTTACAATTATTAAAACATCTTTTTCTTTAAAAATAGTTCATCAACCTCTATTTTTCAAAATAAATATCGAAATATTACGATATAAAGAATATTTTAATACAAATTTTGGATAGTTTCACTTTTTTAGAAAAAATCGCTTGAGCCACCTTAATGTCTATCATATTATAGTCGACATAACCAAACTTAACCAAAGCGTTTCGTTTTCTTTTACAACAGTAATACTCTTTTTTACAAATTTGATAACTAAGCTGTACTTAATAAAAGTTGTTATCAAGTCAATAAATAATTATAAAATAAATCCGTGAAAAAATGAGATTTGTAAGAGATACGATTAAATTTGAATTGAATATTGCCGACATGGAAGAAAGTTTGAGCTACTCACTAGATTCTTGGAAAGTTGATTTTTATTTTGATGAAGCAATATATGTCGCGATCGAAATATCGAGTAGTTGGGATTGGGGTTATGAGCCAAAAATAAAGACCTTGCATGTGGATATTTCAACTGAAAATAATGCATCGAATACTGATTGTATCTCAAGATCTAATTACATAACAGGAGAGAAAGTTGAGTTAATCAAAAGGAACAAAGTTACAAATAATATAGTAATTTTAATCGACATTATTTTTGATGACTTTTATGCACCCTATCTGCACGTGAAAAAATTAAGTGATCCACAACGCAGTAGACTTGATGAATTTGGCGATTTTGAAAAAATGTTGAGCTGTGAAAAATTTAGTGATGTGATCATCAATGTTAGTGATAAAACATTTCATGCACATAAAAATATATTGACCTGCAAAAGTACAGTGTTTGAGGCTATGTTTAAACATGAGATGAAAGAGAACAAAGAAAATGTTGTGAACATTGACGATGTCGATCCTAAAGTGTTTATGGAAATGCTCAGATTCATATACGTTGCCAAAGTAGAAAATCTTGACGAAGTTGCTGATGACCTGTTGCCACTAGCAAATATGTATGATTTGAATGGATTAAAAAATTTATGTGGAAAATGCATGAGTGAAAAATTATCTGTCGATAATGTGTTTCAGTATATTAAGTTGGCAATGCTGTATGATGTTACCAATTTAAAGGAAGAAGCTGTTAAATTTATTAAATTGAATAGATTGAAATTAAATACGCTACAAAACACTGCAATGGAAGAGACTTTTAAAAACATAGATCCAATAGTTGTATGCGAAATTATACGTGCATTAACTTCGCCATAAGAAAAGGAATTTTATAAATAGATATTCGTTTTCTTCTTTACTGTCATTTGTTTATCATAATTCAACTAAAATATTGTATTTATTTAAAATGTATTTTTAAATAGTTTTCGATTTGTAGTTTATTAAATAATATCAAAATAAAATGAAATATGAATACAGTAAGACCGCCAGGAAACCAAACATAGGAAATGATTGACACATGGGAATTTAGTTAGTGAGAGAGAGAAAGACTGCCCATCCCTCACTTGCTTTTTAGCCCCCCCTTCTCGACTATTTAATGTGCTAGTAGCTAGTAGTTCCAAGCACAGCACAGCGACTTTGTTATGATGGCCAAAGTGGTATAACTAGAGAGGGAAATTCAAAATATTTTAAATAAATATTTTAAAGAAATAAATATTTTTAGTTATAAACAAAATAAATCTCTTTGTTTCAAAATTAACACATTTCGATATGAAAATTCTTAATGCTTAGTGATTTAAAATAAATCAATTTTAAATACTATCATTAATATAAATTAATTTTTTAATTAATTCATTTATTTAATTAGTTAATTAATTTTTTTAAAGTCACTTTTTCTTGTTTTCTTCATCTTAATTATCATAAGGAAAAATGATAATACTATTTTTGTTTTTTATATTTTTGAATTTCCTTCTTTAATTCTGCCACTTTGACCAACATAACAAAGTCGAAGTGTTGTGCATGGAACTGCTAGCACATTATATAGTCTCAAAGTGGGGACTAGAAGCAAGTGAGGGGCGGGCTCCTATGTTTGGTTTCCAGACGGTCTTACTGTATTTGTAGCTTATAAATTTATTCACATTACACCTTAACTTTATCTTTTACTTTATTTATAATAAAATTATTATATTATTAATTCAAAATTTTAGTCATTAAAAAATAAAAATAATTCTAATCTCCATACGAAAAAAAATATTTCTATGTGTTTATTAACAATCAAGTTTCAAATGAATTTCTCATTAATGAATATCAATTATCGATTTATTATATTTGCTATGATATTACTATTCATAAAAAATATACTTGCTGAAGAAATAAAGGTCGGGTAAGAAGTTTGAACAGTTACAGTGATCTTATTGATAATTTAACATTGAACTTTAAGTATTTATATCAAATATAACAAAAGAAAAAAATCTTTATTAATATTCTTCAGTTTATGAATATCATTCAACAGATGCTCATGAGAGTGTATACTTTTGTATGGGGAAAATAAAATTTATTATCGAATTTCTAATAACTTTGATCACTTAGCATTTGGAGGCTAAAAGAATTACTTTCAAATACTTTCATTTTATGTATACATCAAGGATACAATGTTGAGAAAAAAATACAATTGGTGACACCCTCAAGTAGCTGGATAACAGAACTAACTCATTTTTGGCAGAAATTTCCCATTTAAAAGCATGCTTCTATAAGCGTCTATATTCGTTGGTTTATCCAACGTGCGTGTATATGTCTCTCTCACTTATACAGTGGTGAAAGAATACACACACTAAAGTTTGGCGGAGAGAACTTGATTTCTTAATTTTTTGAATCGAGAGTTTACGTATACCATCAAAGAATATAGGCGTTCAAGCTTACATTAAATAAGGGACATAGAATCGGAATCGGCAAAATTTCCAGTCATATATTTATTTACCCATGTATATTGTATGTATAAATATAGATACCAACTAAAAATCTCTTGTTTTCTTAAGTGTCTTTATTCGTTGGTGCCTACTAGCTACATGTCTATCATATTATAGTCAACATAACCAAACCTGACCAAAGAGTTTCGTTTTCTCTATACAACTGTAGTATTCTTTTTCAATATTTATAACTATACAGATTCCCGGACAAAGTTATAAAATGGTTATCAAGTCAATAAAATATATGTAAAACCAATCAGTGCAAAAATGAAAATTTTAAGATATACGAATAAATTTAAATTAACTATGGCCAAAATGAATGAAAGATCAATGTGTAGCAGTATAGACTCCTGGAAAATTGCTTTTTATTTTGATGATGAAGCAATATATGTCGAAATCGACTGGGCGACTTGCAAACGTTATATGTCAGATATAATGAATTTGCATGTAGAAATTTCAACTGAAAATAATGCATTTATTACTGATTCTATCTCAAGAATTGACTATAAAGGAGAGAAATTTAAGTTGATCGAAAGGAATAGAGTTACAAGTGACATATTCATTTTAATTGATATGGTTTTTAATAACTTTGACGCTCCCTGTCTGCACGTGAATAAAATAAATGATTTACAAGTTAGTAGACTTGATGAATTTGGCGATTTTGAAAAGATATTGAACAGTGAAACATTTAGTGATGTGATTATCAACGTTAGTGGAACAATTTTTTATGCACACAAAAATATATTGGCCTGCAAAAGTACAGTGTTTGAGGACATGTTTAATCAGGAGATGAAAGAGAACAAAGAAAATGTTGTATACATCAATGATATCAATCCTCAAGTTTTTATGGAAATGCTTAGATTCATATACGTTGCCAAAGTAGAAAATCTTGACAAAATTGCTGATGACCTGTTGCCACTAGCAAATATGTATGATTTGAATGGATTAAAAAATTTATGCGGAAAATGCATGAGTGAAAAATTATCTGTCGATAATGTGTTTCAGTATATTAAGTTGGCAATGCTGTATGATGTTACCAATTTAAAGGAAGAAGCTGTTAAATTTATTAAATCGAATAGATTGGAATTAAATACGCTACAAGATACTGCGATGGAAGAGGTCTTTGAAAACATGAATGCAAAAGTTGTATGCAAAATTATACGTGCACTAACTTCGCTATAAGAAGAGAAATTTTATAAATAGATATTCGTTTTCTTCTTCATTGTCATTTGCTTTTAATAATTCAATTAAAATATTCTATACACTTAACATGTATTTCTGAACAGTTGCAAATTTGTATGTTAAAAAATAATATTAAAATAAAATAAAATATGAATATCTGCGACTTATAATTTTATTTATATTACACCTTAACTTATACTTTAATTATAATAAAATTATTATGTTATTAATAAATTCAAAATTTTATTTATTGAAAAGTAAAAATAATTCTAATCTCTATCATATCTCTTTCAAAATAATTTCACAACAATGAATATCTATTATCGATTTATTATATTTGCTATCGTATTACTATTCGTAAACAAATACACTTACTAACAAAACAAAGGTCTGGTAAGAAGTTTGAACAGTTACAGTGATCTTATTGATGATCTCACATTCAACTTTAAGTATTTATATCAAGTATTCTTAATATAAAAAATTTTAATTAATTTATTGATATTCTTCAGCTAACAAGGAGAGTGCATTTGGGTCTCGGATTTACTTCTAACTTTGGGATATTTTTTCTTACAAAAACCATGAAAAAAGCCGCGTTTATTCGGTCCAACACTCGATTTTTTTCAGAGTTGTAAGCAGTTTTCTCTAGGTTTTAAGACATTTTTAAAAAATTTCCATCTGCTTTATAGTTGTACAGTTTTTGAACTTTTTTATAAGTCATATTTAATCGACAGGGATATAATTTACTATTAAAAAGTATTTAGTTTTTATTACTTTTTTATAAGTCATTTTAAAATCGACAGGGATTTTTAAGGGAAAAAAAGGAAACTCGAAAATTTTCAAATTAAACTAACAAAACTAATAAATATTTTCCAAATTTAATCATAGCCATTTTATCGCTAAATAATATTCTATATAGAAATAAATATTTCTTTATTTATACGATATATATTTAAATAAAAACATATGACCAATATAAATAAGTATATACAAAAATTTTTATTGAAAAATCTAATTTTGTAATTTTTTAAACAAAAAATCTTTGATATGTTAAAAAGAGTGGATAAATTAAAAACAATATAAAATTTTAAAACAATTATAAAAGGAATAGAAATTTTTAAATTACAAAATATTTGTTTATACTGCTGTAATATCATAAAAGAATATGAAATTAATTTAAAACGAGCGGGAAATAAATTGAGTTTACAGGCAGCTGTGAAAAGTAGGTTTTCAGAATGTTGAGGGGACGATAAATCTAATCTTTTTTTTTTAAGAATAGACTACTATAGTCAAACTCGATTATTCTTCATTCAATAGGTTAAATATTGATTTTATTAGAAATTTTATTTATTAATAAATTTTATATTTTTTGAAAACAGAACAATTTGATTTTAAAGTTTTTCACTAAAGCTTGTACTTTGACCTTGTTTTGTATATTCATTTTTTACGAGATTAAAATTTTACGATTTCAAATTTTTGGTCTCAATTCCTAAGGAACTAATCGTTACTTAAGAAATTATTATTTCAAATAATAAGAATATAAAAATAAGTTTTCACGAATTATTTCATATTTTGTATTGGAAATTTTGCAAAGAAAAATGTACTAATAGTTTCCATTTAAATTGCCTTAAATTGCCTAAACTTCATTGTTTACATTCATTTATGTATATATAAATTTGCTGTGGGAGTTTTCGAAGTGAGAAAAGCTTCATCCCTCCATTTAACGGCAACAACATAAAATTGTCGTAAGTATACTTACACCTAAATATGAAAATGTAACTATAATAGTTTATAAGAAAACAAAAAATTTCAGATCACGTAATATTTTATGATTTTATACTCATTTTTCTGATTAATACGTAAATTGAATTTTTTTCTAGTTAGAAGTTTTGTGGTTTTCAATGCTTTTTCCCTATATCTCGCTTGTTTCCACGCCCCATTCTCGGGTGGCGCTGGCACTACTTGTTTGGCTGCTGTAGGGGCTGTAGACAATAATCAAGTTGATAGTTTGTTCGCTGGCGTCAAAGAGCAGCGTCAGTTTGTGAGAGAACTTTGTGGCATAACGACTGTAGCTCAATGTATAAGCTTACTGGTAGTTATTAACAAAAGATTAATAAATACCGTTACTTATTCAACAACTCACTTTGTGTTATTTATTCCACTTCTCAGTTGTGCCGGTGATTCATATCAACAACTCCGTGCAATATCTATCGATCTAGTTTTGTCGGAATCCAAACCTATTCGTAATTTTCACCTTAGTATTTATAAATATAAAACATAATATTAAGTATTTTAATAATATTAAAGACAATGTACTATAATTTTGTACCATCACTTGAGTATATAAGTGTCGTAAAAATAATTATTAAATTGTTTGAATTGATTGATTTGGATCAGATTAAAGATATAAAAGAGGAAATAAGAACTGGTTTTCATAATTACAAAAGTAATACTTCATGGCTAGATGTGAAAGAAAAAATAATAGAAAAGCTAGAAATGTTTCAATTGCCACTGGAAGTGAAGAAGAAAATAATACCTTTCATAAAACCAATAGGACTTGAAATGATGAAATGGATAATGTTTCTCCGAAGGTATACATCTGAAGAACATATTCTGAAAAGTTTAAATAAAGTTCATTGGACACAACTTGGAAAGATAGATAGAAGAAAAACTGCAGAAATACTAATTCGAGATGAGAGTATTGATCTGGAAATGCGTTATAAATTAGCATACGTTTACTGTTTTGAATTTGATCTCCCAGTCTTATGGCACAAGGTGCAGTCGAATAAGAGTCTTAAAAAACGTTTCAAGAATCCCGATAAAATGCGTGACAAACCATTAGTATCGTATTGGAATCGTGATAAAAAAGCAATTAAAGGCTTTCCTCATTCCTTTTTTGACACAGCGTACTATCCAAATAGTACTCGTTATCAACATGCATTTGAAAATGCGGCAATGGATGGTAATAAAGCTGCAACCGAGTATTTTTTTCAAAAACTCTCTTTTGAAGAAAAACGTGAATCTTTATTAAGATCAGCTACAAATATCGCACAGAATTATAGTTCATGTGATTATGAAGAATATGGTGATTTATTCAGTGATAATAATAAAGAATATATAGATGTTTTCTATTTTTTACTCTTGCAGATGAATGAGCCTCAGCAAATGGTACTACTGCAATCTGAGGCTCATTGTTTTCTAAATTTTTTTTTTGCACTGGCCGTGGCAATATCTTTTCATTGAGACATCACAGCGTACATGGTCATATGTTGATGGAAAGAAGTTTGAAAGGTTATTGAAAAGAATTGTTCGTTTGTCAGAAAAGGGCTTTGACCATTATGATTATCGAAATCTATTTGCAAATTATTGGAAACAAAGTCCTGAAAAATTTAAAAAGTATGTTACAAATAATTTGGAATCTAATGGATTATTGTTGAATCTATTTCACATTAAAGATAAAGAGAATATTGAATTAATTTTAGAAAATATAACTTTAACAGAGAAAAAAAAGATTTTTTTCTCTAATAATTTATTCCACAGTTGTTCGCATATATGGATAGACTATCATGATTGGCATGCTTTTGAATTATTTATTCAACAATGTAGATCATCTAAGGATGGACTAATGATAGCTGGAAAACTTGCTGTAGAGATTTTTAAACAGTATGAATCAATAGGAGATAACTTTAATAAAAAGCATTTTTTGCAATTATTAAGCGATTTTGTTAAAAATAATGATACGATGAACAAAATGTAAATTAAAGTTGTTACGCTAATGTTTATAGTCCAGGGACAAAATACATAAGTCGTGGCCGATCAAAGACCTCGATTCTACTCAAGATTTGTTTATGAAAATTATTAATAATTATTAAATTCGCCATTTTCATAATTTATACCCAAAAAATTTGGATTTTGTAGGTCAAAATACATAAAAAACACTTGAATAGAATCGAGGATCTCGATGGGCCACTACTTATGTATTTTGCCCCTGAACTATTAAAAGAACTAATAAAGTTTAATAAACAGAATTTTTAAGTGAATTGTTGCAATCAAAAAAGCAATTAATAAAATATATTTACTGAAATCTAAAAGTTATTTATGATAAGAATTTTATCGTTTTTTACAAAATTTTATAAAATAAAAATTTCATTGATATGTAAAAGTCATGCTTTCATTCAACTACCTTTTCATTTGCATTTCTATAATTTAGAAAATAATTCTTGATTCGATTGTTATACTTATAAGATTATCTAATTAATTTTCAAGTTATGTAGATATATTCAATCACGAAAATTTAAACTTTTCCGATTAGATTTATTGATTCTTATGATTTTTTTAGGTTCAATTTATAATTTTTTATAAGAATTATGATAAATACTCAAAAGATCTTATCAGTATTTATAAGGTTTGTCTATTTAATAATAATATTACTTAATTAACTTTAATTATAAAATATCATATCTTGTTAACAAAATTTTTATTTGATTTTAAGTTATATAGATATAATTTTGATGCGTTATAGAAATTTTGATTTATTTTTATAATTTAAAATATCATAGATACTAATAAATAAATAAGAATTAAAACAAAAAATATTACAACAATCATAACAGGCAAGCCACCAGTGTTTCAAATATCTCTAATAATAAGTGCATGTTTTTCATATACCTATATATACATTTCCAAAGTCTTTTAATCATGTATAAATATACTATTTATATCCATTCATTAAATTATAACTTCTTATTCATTTTATTCATAATATTCATAATTTAATCACCAAAGAAATTATAAAATTCAATGGAAACAATGTATTTTTTACAATTTTTTCAAAAATTAGTTCAATTTATTGTTTGAGGCGCTATCTGTGTCTACGTCATAGAGGCTGAAAGCGTCGAGCTGATAATTTAGCCGCGCAGAGATTAAATCGATGGAGTGCAAAGACATGCGTCAGTTTGGGGAAATACTTCAGTAGTATGCTGATTATAGGTCAATACAAAGGTTGTTGATACTTACTAGTGAAAGACTAATAAATAACGTTACTAATTGAACAATTAACAATTTGTTATTTTTTCTAGTTCCTAAGCAGAAAGCAGTGATGAGGCATACTATATTCTTAACATTTATTTTCACATTAACAACTTAATAATGCAATATTTATTGACCTCGTTTTTCCGGTATTTAAACTTACTTGTATTATTATGAAATTTTTACTTACATCTCTACCTCAATAGCTACTTTATTAACTCCAAAACGGACCGAAAGTAAAATGTAATTAACTTCTAAAATTTTAGCAAAAATAAAGTATTCTTGCTAAATTAGAAACTTATGAAATTGAATGAATTGTTCGAATTTTTATAAAATATTATATTATTTATTAAAATATTAATAACAATGATTAAAAAAGTATCAAATTTGAATAAAAATCTATATATTATAAAATTTATAAAATTTTAGTCTTAAAATTGCAATTTTTTTTCAATTGTGCGTGCTTTTTTTAAATTAACGAAGTCGTTACTGTTGAGATAGGAATAAAGCATAATATGCAACTCGTGTGTAAATTCTAATTTCTCCCTTGGGAGTTTATTGCCCTCACTTCCCTTCGGGAGAAACATGCGACTTTGCTCACTCGCTGCATAATGTGCTATTAATTTCTATACAAGCAAATAATTTATATTAAGCATATTAATTAATAATTTTACAGACAATGTATTTCTACTTAATACCATCACTTGAGTATTTAAGTATCGTAAAAATAATTGTTAGATTGTGGGGTCAGTTTGAAGATATAAAACAGGAGATGAAATCTGATCGTATAGTTTATTGTGAAAATGATACATGGTGGCCAGATGTAGAAGAAAAAATTATTAAAAAAGTAGAAATGCTTCCGTTGCCATCTAAAATGAAGAAAAGAATAATACCTTTTATGAAGCCAATAGCTTTTGAATTGGTGAAATGGATAATGTTTCTCCGAGAGTATATATCTGATGAGCATATCATAAGAAATTTAAATAAGCTTCATTGGACGCAGCTTGGAAAAATAGATAGAAGGAAAACAGCAAAAATATTAATTCAAGATGAGAATATTGATGTCGCTATACGTTACGAATTAGCGTACGTTTTCTGTTTTGAATATGAACTCCCAGTCTTATGGTACAAGGTGCAGTCGAATAAGAGTCTTAAAAAACGTTTTAAAAATCCCGATAAAATGCATGACGAACCATTAGTAGCTTTTTGGAATTGTGATAAAAAAGCAATTAAAGGCTTTCGTAATTGCTTATTTGACAGAGTGCGCTATCCAAATAGTCATCGTTATCAACGTGCATTTGAGAATGCGGCATTAAATGGTAATAAAGCTGCAATCGAATATTTTTTTCAAAAACTCTCTTTGGAACAAAAAGGAGAGTCTTTACTTAGATCATTTCAAATGGTGAAAAAGAAATCTACATATTGTAATTATCTTAATTATGGTTTAGTAAATGGTAATGAAAATAAAGAATACATGGATGTTTTTTATTTCTTATTTTTGCACATGGATGAACATCAGCAAATATTAGTATTGCAATCTTGTGCTCATCCTCTTCTAGCTTTATTTTTGCACTGGCCGTGGCAAAGTCTTTTTATGGAGGCAGTACCGTATGCATGGTCTTATCTCCAAGAAAGTGACTATGGCAAATTATTAAATAGAATAATTAAATATCCAGTAGAGGGCTTTGAATGTTATGATTATCGAAATCTATTTACAAATTTGTGGAAGCAAAGTCCTGAAAGATTTAAAAAAAAAGATTATAAATGATATTCAACATGTTTTTTTATTACTTGAATTATTTGATATTAGAGATGAAGAGAATATTAAATTAATTTTTGAAGATTTAACTTTATTACAGAAGAAAGAGTTTTTTTTCTCTAGTACAGGGTTACTTATTAATTTTAAATTAATAAAAAATGATGATTGGTGTTTTGTTGAATTTTTCATTCGACAATGTATATCATCAGAAAATGAAGTGGTAATAATTAGAAACCTTTTTTCGGAGGTTGTGAAAAAGTTTGATCCAATGAAAGATAAATTCAGACTATTTGTTCAATTAATAGAAGACCATACTACAAAAAATTATGGAAACAAAGTAATGCAAGGAATAGTATTTAATCTTGAAATCTATTGATCAAAGGTAGCTAACAAATAAAAGCAAATGTTTATTTACGAGAAAGAAGAAATACTTTATAAACTGATAAAGTTCAAAATAAATTATATTATTTATTACAGAGCACTCTTATTATGTTGTTTTGCAAAAAAAAATTTGTGTGTAAATATAGGAGCATAAAATATAATTATATTTCAAAAAATGTTTTATGTTAAAATGATAAATATTTTGGCATTTTACTCATAACAGATCAATAAAAATCAACAAAGATTTTTATTTAATTTATGATTTTGTAACTATTTATAAATAAATTTGTAACTAAAAGTAGATACATGTACCTTTTCATCAAAAAATACTTCGACATCAAATCTGTTATGTACAATATGAAATGTAATGCGTCTGCTTTAAAAATTTAAGTAAGAATGCTTAGGAAAAAGTGATTTGCAAGAATTTCATATTTCAATGTTAGCAAGTGGAATTTAATATTAAATGTGTTTTAATGTTACATAAAATGAAATTAGTTATGGATTAACGCACCAACACATGATTTTCAATAATACTTCAATGAAATATAATACTTTTTCAAAAATTAATCAATCATGTAAATTAAATTTCTCACGCCTCTGTTTAAAAGAACTAATAAAATTAAATAAACAGAATTTTCATGTAAATTATGCAATCAAAAAAGGAATTAATAGAATATATTTATTAAAATCTGGAAGTTGTCTCTAATAAGAATTTTATTGCTTTTTACAAAATGTAAAAGATATAAATTTTATTGATATGTAAAAGTTAATATTAAGACTGATAGATAATGAATACCTGTTATTTATTTATTGTATTATTGCGTGAATTGTTTTATAATCTTAATTATTGTTGTATTATCTGCGGTTTATCTGTGATATTACTTTTTATTGCGACTTACTTTTCAGTATTATTAGGATTAGTTATTCGACTGTGATATCAACTTTAAGTGCAATATTTATATGTAATGTTATATTGTATTACAAGCCTTTCTGTATATTCAGACGAATAAATCATTATCTAATATAATCTAAAAAACTACTTATAAGATTATTAATTAATTTTCAAGTTATGTAAATATATTCAATCACGAAAATTTAAACTTTTCCGATTAGATTTATTGATTCTTATGATTTTTTTAGGTTCAATTTATAATTTTTTATAAAAATTATGATAAATACTCAAAAGATCTTATCAGTATTTATAAGATTTGTCTACTTAATAATAATATTACTTAATTAACTTTAATTATAAAATATCATATCTTGTTAACAAAATTTTTATTTGATTTTTAGTTAAATAAATATAATTTTGATGCTTTCTAGAAATTTTGATTTATTTTTATAATTTAAAGTATTAAATAGTTTAGTTTACTTACAGTTATAGATAATAAATAAAAAAGAATTAAAAAAAAATACTACAACAATCATAACAGGCAAGCCACCAAATATAGTATTTATTTCCATTCATTAAATTGTAACTTTTTATTCATTTTATTTATAATATTCATAATTTAAACACCAAGGAAATTATAAAGTTCAATGGAAACAATGCAATTCTTATAAAAATTCGTTCAATTTATCTTTCGGGTGCGCTATCTGTGTGTACGCTATAGAGGCTGGAAGCGTCGAGCTGATAATTTTGCCGCGCAGGCAGGGATCAAATCGATGGAGTAAAAAGTCATGCGTAAGCTAGCGAAAACATTTCAGTAGTATGCTGATTATAGCTCAATACATAAGCTTGCTGATAGTTACTAGTGAAAAACTAATAAATATCATTACTAATTAAACAATTAACATTTTGTTATTTTTTCTACTTCAAATTTTTTCTACTACTTTTCTACTTAAGAGGAAAGCGCACTATAGCATACTATATGAATTTTTTGAGATCAGATTAAACTTGAAACAACGAAATATTATATATTTATTTTTACATTAACAATTTAACAGTGCAATAGTTACCAACATCGTTTTGCCGGTATTTGAACCTACTTGTATTTTTATAAAATATTTACTTTAATTTTTATACTATAGTAAATAATAAAATTTAATATATTAATTAATAATTTTACAAGCATAATGTATTTCAATTTAATACCATCACTCGAGTATTTAAGTATTGTAAAAATAATTATAAGATTGTGGGATGAGTTTGAAGATATAAAAGAGATGAAATCCGGTTATGAGGTTCATGCTGAAGATAATATATCATGGCTAGATCTGGAAGGAAAAATAAAAAAGGTAGAAATGCTTCCGTTGCCACTGAAAGTAAGGAATAAAATAATACCTCTTATAAAGCCAATAGGCCTTGATATGGTGAAATGGATAATGTTCCTCCGAATTCATTTAAACTATTCAGAACCACATATTATGAAAAGTTTAAATAAGATTCATTGGACACAACTTGGAAAGATAAATAGAAAAAAAACAGCAGAAATATTAATTCGTGATGAGAATATTGATCTCGATGTGCGTTTTAAATTAGCATACATTTACTGTTTCGAATTTGACCTCTGGGTCTTATGGTACAAGGTGCAGTCGAATAAGAGTCTTAAAAACCGTTTCAAAAATCCTGATAAAATGCTTGAAAAACCATTAGTAGCTTATTGGAATAATGTTAAAGTAATCGAAGATTTCCATTCTTACTTTTATCCAAGTAGATGCTATCCAAATAGTACTCGTTATCAACGTGCATTTGAAAATGCGGCATATGATGGTATTAAAGCTGCAACCGAGTATTTTTTTCAAAAGCTCTCTAAGGAAGAAAAAAGAGAGTCTTTATTAAGATCAGCTGAAAATATCACACATACCTATCAGAGTAAAGAACATATAGATGTTTTTTACTTTTTACTTTTGCAAATGGATGAACACCAGCAAATGTTAGTATTGCAATCTAAAGCTTATCTTTGTCTAACTTTTTTTTTGCACTGGCCGTGGCAAAGTCTTTTTATGGAGACAGTACAGTATACATGGTCTTATCTTGGTGAAATGGACTTTGATTTTTTGTTGAATATAATAATTGGATATATAAAAAAAGGCTCTGGATATTATGATTATAGAAATCTATTTATAAATTTTTTCAAGCAAAGCCCTAAAAAATTTAAAAAATATATTATAGATGATATTAAAAGTAACTTATACAATTATTTATTGGTTCGACTATTTGAGATTAAAGATGAAGAGATTATTCAATTAATTTTGGAAGATACAACTTCAACAGAGAAGAAAGAGCTTATGTTATCTAATACAGGAGCAATTGTTTGTTTTAAATTAATACAAAATTATGATTGGTGTTCTTTAGAATTTTTCATCCGACAATTTACATCATCAGAGAATGATAAAAATTTTTATTTGGAGGTTGTAAAACAGCGAGAAGATAAATTCATACGATCTATTCAATTAATATAAACAAAGAAATACAAGAATAAAGTAGTAATCCAGCTTATTTTTTGTATTATAAAATATGTAAAAGTAACATTTAAAATGAAGTGTTAGTTAATACTATTAATCGCAGGAAGCTTACAAATTAAAGGAAACGTTGATTTACGAGAAAGAAAAAATATTTTTTAAACTGATAAAGTTCAAAATAAATTTTTATATTTATTACTGAGAATCCATTATGATACGTTGCAAACAAAGTTTGTACATAAATATTAAATATGAGCATAAAATACAATTATATTACGAAAAAATGTTATTAAAATTTTAAGTAAAAATATTAACAATTTTTAAAAGATTATTAAAAATTTATAAAGAATTTTTTTTATTGAATATTCAAATCAATAAAAATTACTAAATATTGTCAAAAATATATAGAAGCTTTTTTTCCGAAATTATATAGAAATTTTTTTTTTATTTTTTAGACAAGATTTTTCTGTAAAATCAATAAATGAAACATAAACTATGATTGTTACACAGAAAGAATATCTCTGTCCGTTAGTTTGAACTTTACGTATTAATACTTAGATATATTATTTATTATGTATTATACTCACTATTCATGCACAGACCGGGGTTTCACCCCTTGCCTATTATAATTCGTTATAGTTTAAACAAGTGACCCGTACCAAGCGAACAGCGAAACTAAGTGCCTCGCTTCTAATTGTTATAAGAATAAATCTTTAATTTTCAACTAAAAATAGCTTTTATTTCAAATGCCTACCAATACTCGTAAAAGTCATTTTCATCGCCAATCAAAAATAATTTGCTGTGTTTTTACGTATACAATTTCTATAACAATTATCATGATATTCATGGTGATCCCAGAATAAAATGAATTTGCGACAAATTAAAAATCCTATTGATATTTAGCAGTCATCTCTTTTTAAAACTAATTTTTTTTTTTATTGAATTTTCTAAGTTTAAAGTTTTTAATACTTATAAAGATTATCTAAATTAATTTTACAGTCATATAATAGTATTTTGTGTAACAAGTGCGCGAAATAAGGGATTCTGGCACGAGTGAGAGTTTGTCACCCGAGCGAAGCGAGGGCGCCAAACTCACACGAGTGACAAATCCCGTTGAGCGCACGTGTTACACATACTATTTTTTGACTCAAGTTGCGCGAAATTCGATGCGTACATCGATTATTTTGAACATAAGAATTTACATTAGTATTGTATATAATGCTTTGATATCGAGAGAGTCAATTATTTATAATATTAATTTACAGGGATTCGGTGTGAGACGGAAGAGGGGGGGGACTTGAGATTCGGGGGGCGAAGCCCCCCGCCTCCGAAATATAAATAATAATTCATAAAATAAAAAAACACAATTTATAAAACAACTAAATTTATATTCTGTGAAAATATATTTGATCTCATTAAATTTTGAAAGATTTTTGTCAAGACTATAAAATAAAGGTGGATATCGAGAGAGTCAATTATTTATAATATTAATTTACAAGGATTCGGAGTGAGACAGAAGAGGGGGGGGGGTCTTGAGATTCGGGGGGCGCAGCCCCCCGTCTCCGAAATATAAATAATAATTCATAAAATAAAAAAACACAATTTATAAAACAACTAAATTTATATTCTGTGAAAATATATTTGATCTCATTAAATTTTGAAAGATTATTTTCAAAACTATAAAATAAAGGTGAAAATTATTTTCAACTTCGCCTATCAATCCATTGATCTATAGAAAAAAAATTATGTTATTTTAATTTTACCCCATATCAGTTCACATACTGTTTATGTTACGCCCGTTGAATTCATTTTGCGCACGCCGAATCTATTTTGCGCACGCTGAGTTTATTTTGCGCACGCTGAATCTATTTTGCGCACGCTCAATCATTTTGCGCACGCTCAACTTACAGTGTGTCCGAATACAGTATTTTGCGTACGCTACAAAGGCACGCGAAATTGAATTTCGCGCACAGAGTGTCAAAAACGTATTTATTCCTACCTCGACAGTAATGTGGTCATTTTATGAACTCGAAAAGGCGGCCTATAGTAAGATGTAATTAACTTTTAAAATTTTAGCAAAAATAAAGAAATATTTTATTCTTGTTTAATTAGAAAATTATTAAATTGTATGAATTGTTTGAATTTTTATTAAATATTAATATTTTATTTATAAAATATTAATAATTTCTTTCTCTCTCTCTCTCTCTCCTACATGGTAAGACTGTCGTAAATGGAAGAAAATAACCTAAAATCAATCTTATTCGACTTTTTATACGATATAAGCATATTCTGCACAGACAACGTCATCTGTACGTGGGGATTTTGGGCAGAATATGACAACGAAATCTGCTCGCTGAGCAGAAAATTAAAAATATTTTGGGCAGATTAATGTGAAATTTCTTATCATGTAAATTGAAAAATGATTGAGCCTTTTTTCGGTATAAACTACGGCCACATAGTCGAACAGTGTCTCACTTGTTCTTTACTGAATAGGTTAAATTCTGATTTTATTAATAAAACCTGTTTAATGAAAAAAATGTTTGTTTTTTGAAAACAAACAATATTTAAATTTTAAAATTTTTTATTGAAACTTGCAATTTTGCAAAAACATTGTAAACATTTTATACAGAATAATAATTATTAATAAATCTTACCATAATTAACAGAGATACTATTGATTTTTATACGGGATGTATAAAAATCAATACGAACTTTTGAGAAAATGTTCAAGTTCATGCGTTAAGGGACAGAATAGTGCGGCGCACATGCGCTTATATACTTTGTTGCTAGATATACGCACATTTCATTGGGGGTGAAGCAGAGCAGTTAAAAGAGAATAAGAAATTGGAAGACTTGTCTTGAACTATTAACTGCTAATCCGTCGTTTGATGGCGCTACCTGTGATGGTACTGTAGGAGATTTGGGCGTGAAGCTGATAGTTTGGCTGCAAGTGTCAAAGAACAGTGTCAGTTTGAAAATAACTATATAGTGGCATAACGACTATTGCGCAATATACATGCTTGCAAGTATAAAAACTCCATTAGTAATTTGACAATGCATTTTATGTTATTTCTTCCAATTCCCGGGTAAAGCGGTGATGATGCATATTATCTAAATTGTTGGAATCAGATTAAACTGGAGATGAGTAAACTTTCAATCTTTATTTTCACATTAACAACTCTACAGTGGAATACTTATCGATCTGATTTTCTTAAAATCTTTTCGTATTATCGCTCAGAATAAGATAAAATTTTTGCTTTAATTTTTATACCAGTAAATAATAACATCAAGTATATTTATTAATATTTTCATAGACGATGGATTTCAATTTAATGCCATCACTGGAGTACATTAGTGTTATAAAAATAGTTGTTAGTTTATGGGATCAATTTGAAGATATAAAACAGGAAATGAATTCTAGTCGTAAGGTTTATTTTGAAAATGATACATCATGGCTAGATGTAGAAGAAAAAGTAATTAAAAAGGTAGAAATGCTTCCATTACCACTGAAAATGAGGAAGAAAATAATACCTTTTATAAAGCCAATAGGTTTTGAATTGATGAAATGGATAATGTTTCTCCGAGAGTATATATCTGAACAGCATATTATAAGAAGTTTAAATATGCTTCATTGGACGCAACTTGGAAAGATAGATAGAAGCAAAACAGTAAAATTACTTATCCGAGATGAAAATATTGATGCCGATATGCGTTGCGAATTAGGATACGTCTACTGTTTCGAATTGAACCTTTCAGTCTTACGGTATAAAGTTCAATCGAATAAGTTCAAGTATTTTATAAAGAGTCTTAAAAAACGTTTTAAAAGTCCCCATAAACCGAACGATGAATCATTAGTAAGTTATTGGATTAATGTCACTGGTATCAAGAATAAAGATCAGGTCTATGTTTCAAGTGAGTGTGGTCCAAATAGTACTCGTTATCAACGTGCATTTGAAAATGCAGTATGCCATGGCAATAAAGCCGCAACCGAGTACTTTTTTCAAAAACTCTCTTCCGAAGAAAAAAGAGAGTCTTTATCAAGATCAATTAAACAAGTCATAGTGAATTCTTACACTGTTAGTAACTACGATCATGTTAGTTATGATTATCCAGGCAGTTCCGTTAATAGTGAATATATAGATGTATTTTATTTTTTATTTTCGCAAATGGATGAACATGAGCAAATGTTAGTACTGCAGCGTTATGCTTTTTCTGTATTAACATATTTCTTGAACTGGCCTTGGCAAAGTCTTTTTATTAAGACAGTACAGTATATATGGCCTTATCTTTGTGAAGATGAATTTGAGGACTTATTGTGTATAATTGTTGATTGGGCTAAAACAGATTTTGAAATTTATGATTATCGAAATTTGTTTACAAATTTTTGGAATCAAAGCCCAGAAACATTTAAAAAATATGTTACAGAAAATTTTGAATTTAATGAATTATTATTTAAACTATTTGAAATTGAAGATAAAGAGAATATTAAATTAATTTTAGAAGGTATAACTGTAATAGAGAAAAAAGAGCTTTTTTTCTCTGATGTAGGGAGGGATATTTGTTGTGCATTCATAAAAAATCATGATTGGTGCTCTTTGGAATTTTTCATTCAACAGTTTATGTCATCAGAGAATGAAGTGGCAATAATTAAAGAATTTATTTTGCAGAATATAGGAGAGCTTGATTCAATGAACATATTCAAACAATTTGTTTTTTTTCAATTATTACGTGACTTAATTGAAAAAAAAAGATACGAAGAAAGAAGTGGAAGTACAAACTAAATTTTTATTATTATTTATTTAAATATAAAAACATAAAATATAGTTACATAATCAACAGTGTATAAAAATATTAAAAATTAAGATGTTTCAACAATGATATATTAATAGCAATCAAAAAACAATTTTATTTCATTTATTTAAATGCAGAATAATGAATTTATAACTAATGAAAATTATTAAATATTTACTTATTTATTTTTCTAAATATTGGCAAAAATAGAAGTCCCTTTTTAAAATTTTATATAAATGTTTTAATCTTTAAAAAATATTTTTATATGAAATCATCAAATTGAACATAAACCATGATTGTTAAAAATGTTATTAAATTTAATCTGTATAAATTGTACATTGAAATAAAATTTAATGATTGTATGATTAAAAGTTGATTTATTTATTGAAAAAATATACTTTGATATAAAATCTGTGGTGTACAATATAAAATGTAATGGTTCTGTACAAAAAATTTAAGCACAACCCTGCTGGAAAGTGAAACGTTTTTTTTAACATTTTATAATCAGTAGAAATGGAAACGCTTTTTTTAACATTTTATGGCCATTTCTTTAGCATTATTATTACTAATAACCTTAAATTTTTATATACACCATTTTTTATGTGCACATTTTTACTTGAAGAATGTTTAAGAAAAAATAATGTACAAGAACTTCATATTTGTCTGTAAGTGTCAATTTTGAAAATTAAATTTGTTACACCTCTGTTGAAAAAAACTAATAAAATTCAATAAAAAAAAAACGGCTTCTAAATAGAAAGCAATATATACAATATATTTATCAAAACCTTTATTTTAAACAATTATAAAAATGAGATTTTTTAGTTTTTTTGTATTGTTTCTTTTTAGTTATTTATATGTTTCTACAGTTCTAACCTTCATAAATAAATTTAATCATCATTGTCAATTTTAAATATATTTTGCTTTTACAAAAAGAAAAAACATATCTTTTTTTAAACCTTGAATTTGAATTATTTAATAAAAAGTTTATAATATAAAATTAAAGGAGTAACAAGACTTTTACTTCTACTGCCGATTGCGTTATTATTTATGAATATTAGGCTCACTTCAGTTATTGAAAACATCACAATTTTCATAGTTAGGAAAGAAAATTTTAACTTAATTTCTACCTTTGAATGCAAGTAATAAAGGATATGATAAAAAAGGTCGAGGAATACCATTTGGGACTTTACGGTGAAGCAACAGTAAGTTTAAATTTTTCAAATGCAGATAGTCTAAAGGTTAATAAATATTTTTCAAGTTGAGTAGGGGAGAGTGGGGCGAATTTCCAGATGGGGTAATTTTAAGAATGCTTAATAATCTCACACATGAAAATTTTTATCCGGGGTCAGTAAAATAGATTAAAAATATATATAAAAACGAACTTTTTTATACAACTTCTAGTAGATAACTTGATAATTTGAATTTGTAACAGCCACTTCTTTTTTTTCGCAGTGCCTTCCAAAACTTTTGGGTTCTAAAAATACATCTCATAATTCTGTGTGAATGAAACGATTTGTCACGTAATAATAAGTTTATAGTACATTAAAAAACAAAAATTTTAACACCTAGTATGACCCGATCCGTTAAGTTTAAGCTTACCAGGAGAGGCCATGAGCTTCGGGTCACAGATCTTGACGAAACTTTGGGATATATTTTTAGGTACCAAAATATGAGTAAAGCCAGAGCGGTACGGTCTAACGCTTCGAAAAACTGAAATTATAGACGTTTCCAGTCTTATTTGAAGAAAAATGTAAAAAAAAGCTCCTAATTGAAGTGTGAAAAATCCAGTCTAGAAATGTCTTTAATAAATCAACAGGGACTAAAATAAAAGTACAGAAAGCAAGCTTTAATTTGCCGTTTTCAGAATTGAAAAATAATAATTAGAACTAGAGATATGTTCGTTCAAAGTTAAGAAGCAAGAAAGTAGCAAAAATCACAAAATCACTGTCCTTTAGAATTTAGATGATTTTTGCTACTTTCTTGCTTCTTAACTTTGAACAAACATATCTCTAGTTCTAATTATTATTTTTCAATTCTGAAAACGGCAAATTAAAGCTTGCTTTCTGTACTTTTATTTTAGTCCCTGTTGATTTATTAAAGACATTTCTAGACTGGATTTTTCACACTTCAATTAGGAGCTTTTTTTTACATTTTTCTTCAAATAAGACTGGAAACGTCTATAATTTCAGTTTTTCGAAGCGTTAGACCGTACCGCTCTGGCTTTACTCATATTTTGGTACCTAAAAACATATCTCAAAGTTTCATCAAGATCTGTGACCCGAAGCTTATAGCCTCTCCTGGTTAGTACTGACAGTTCAAAGATTTTTAATCATTTGGGGCAACTTTCCAATACAATGTTAATTAATAGGGATTTTTTGGAAAATCGCTTTTTTATTCATTTTATATCAATAATAATTTATTTAATATTCATACGAATATTATTATGTTAATATTATATTTTTGTGATTATTAATGTATTAATGATTAATAAAATAGTTAAAAATTTGAAAAAATTCGTTAAATCAAAAATTTAATTGTATTTTCCAAGTTTAATAGTACAATCGGAAAATAGCCCCAACGCAAAATGGAAAGTTGTCCCATACATGGGGCTACTTTCCAAAAAACAATTTTTTTTTCGATCCAAACTCTTGTTATGTTAAATGAATAATGAGAAGTCTAGACCAATTTTTTTATTCAGTTTGAAGTCTAAACTTAGTGTTAATGCTTTGGTAGAGTAAATTATTGCACTACCGGAAAAGAAATCTTCTCTTAAAAAAATGTCTGGAATTTAGCCCCACTCTCCCCTATATAATCATAAATAAAAAATTTTATTGAAATATCTTGTAATTTTTTAAGCTGGAAATATTGAGTGTGTTAAAATAATAAACATATAAAAAACAAAATAAAAATTTAAAAAATTTTTAGAATGAATTCTGTAATATCATGTAAGGATATAAAATAAATATAGAACAAACGGGAAAAATATCGACTTCACTGTCAGCTGTGAAAAGTAGTTTTCCAAAGGTAGGGGAGACGATCCATCTGCCCTTTTTTCTTTTCTATATAGTATACAATGTCTCAATAGCCCTTCATTCAATAGACTAATGTTTGTTTTCTAGAAACAAATAAAGTTTAGTTTTAATTTTTTATCAAAATTTATAATTAAACAATTACCTTCTTATTGATATTTATTAACGATTGCGTCATTGTTTATGAACATTTGAATACATTTATTAATTTAACAGCTAGTACAAGTCTATTCGTTTATATTTCCGTAATATCATGTAAACATATGAAACAAATATAAAACGAGTGAAAAGAAAATCGAGTTTGCAGGCAGTTGTGAGAAATGATTTTTCAAAGGTAGAGGAAACGATCCATGTGCCCTTTTTTGGCATAGATTATAAGGTAGTTGAACAGTGTCTCAATTGTTCTTTACTCAATATGGAAAACCTGTTTTCTGGAAAAATGTTTTTTTTTTCTTATTTTTTAAATAAACAAAGTTTGATATGAAAATTTTCGACTAAAACTTGTAATTTTGCAAAAAAAATGTCTCATTTTCACAATTGTTGAAGATAACTCTATCTCGATATACTAAAAATTTTAAAAACATTTCCATTATTAATTAATATAATTCAAAATATTGTTTACTGCGCATTGCAAAGCAGCGCAGTGAAATGAGGATTAAAAGTTGAAGACTTGTCTTTAACGTCTAATTCGAAGTTCGATGTTGCTACCTGTGTGGTTGCTATGGAAGTTGTGGGCGTCAAGCTGATAGTAGAGCCATAAGCCTGAAAGAGCAATGTCAGTTTAAAGATGCCTATAGTGGCATAACGACTATAACTTAATATACAAGCTTGCTGACAGTTACTAAAAAAAGACTAATAACTCTCATTAATAATTTAACAATGGATTTTTTGTTATTACTTCCACTTACTGGAGGTAAAGCAGTGATGAGGTTCTCTATATAAATCTTTTAAAATCAGATGAAATTGAAAACGAGCAGACTTTGAATCTTCATTTTCATATTAATAATTTTAAAGTGCAATATTTATCGACCTGGTTTTCTCTGTTTTCAAACCTATTTGCATTATTACTGCATATATTAGACAATTTTCACTTAAATGTTTGTACTAGTAAACAATATTAAGAATATTAATACTTTCACAGACAATGGTTTTTAATTTAATGCCATCACTGGAGTATATAAGTATTGTAAAAATAGTTGTTAGATTATGGGATCAGTTTGAAGATATTAAACAGGAGATGAATTCTGATCGTAAAGTTTGTTTTGAAAATTATGAATCATGGCTATATGTAGAGGCAAAAGTTATTAAAAAGGTAGAAATGCTTCCGTTACCTCTGGTAGTGAGAAAGAAAATAATACCTCTAATAAAATCAACAGGTTTTGAAATGGTGAAATGGATAATGTTTCTCCGAGCTTGTATACCTGAACGGTATATTACAACAAATTTAAATAAGCTTCATTGGACGCCACTTGGAAAGATAGATAGAAGAAAAACAGCAGGAATATTAATTCAAGATGAGAATATTGATATCGAGGTGCGTTATCAATTATCATACATATACTGTTTCGAATTTGATCTTTCAGTCCTATGGAATAAGATACGTTCGAATGAGTGTATTAAAAAACGATTCCAGAATCCTGATTTTATGCCCGATAAACCGTTAGTAGTTTATTGGAGTAATGATGAAAATGGTTTCAAAGGTTTTCGTTATTCCTTTGAACCAAGTCAACGCTATCCAAATAGTACTCGTTATCAACGTGCATTTGAAAATGCAGCATATAATGGTAATAAAGCTGCAACTGCATATTTTTTTAAAAAGCTTTCTCGGCGTAAAAAAAGAGAGTCTTTATTAAGATCAGCTGAAAATATCTTATTGTATATTGGCTCTTATTGGAATGATGTGGAATTAGGTTTTCATTTAAACAGTAAAGAAAATAGAGAATATTTTGATGTTTTTCATTTTTTACTCTTGCAAATGAATGAATATCAGAAAATGTTAGTTATCCAACAAAATGCTCTTTCTTTTCTATCTTTTCTTTTGACCTGGCCTTGGCAAATTCCTTTTGTTGAGGTAATAGAGTATATATTACCTTATCTTGATGAAAAAGAGTTTGAAGATTTATTGGTTAAAATTGTTAGTTTGACAAAAATAGGCTTTGAAAATTATGATTATCAAAATTTGTTTACAAACGTTTGGAAGCAAAGCCCTAAAAAATTCCAAAAATATGTCATAGATAATATTAGATGTAACTACTTATTGCTCAATCTATTTAAGATTAAAGATTACGAAAATATTGAATTAATTTTGGAAGATACAACTTCAGTAGAGAAGAAAGAGCTTTTTTTCTCTGTTGTGGGAAAAAATATTTGTTTTGCATTGATAAAAATTCATGATCGGTGCTCTTTAGAATTTTTCATTCAACAATTTATATCATCAGAGAATGAAATAGTAATAATTAGAGAATTTATTTTGCAGAATGTAGAAAAGCTTGATTCAATGATATACCTAAATGATTTTTTTCAATTATTACGTGACTTTATTAGCCCGTTGACTTTAGGTATCCTCCATAGTGGACAAAGATTAAGCAAATAGTAGAATTGAAAGATGTTTTGTGAAGCAATTTTGCTAACAAGGATCGCATTAACTGTTTTTTTAAATTTTAACTGTATCTACTTAAAATAAAATATAACGCGATATCGAAGAATAGGTGCAGTTCTGTTTTATTTATAGCCATGAGTATTTGAAGTATAAAGGACATTTGAAGTCAACGAGTTAAGAAAAATGGTTCAAAAAAAGAAGTTGAAGAAAAAAGTAGTAATACACTTTAAATTCTGTATTATGAAGTATGAAAAAATAACATAATATGAACTATTAATAGAAACAGTGCCGAATTTAGGTGTTGTGAGGCCCGGGACTATCGATACCACGAGACCCCTTAGAGGAAACAATTTTATTGTGACTGTAAAAAATTTGCATCAAAAAGTTATATTGAAAATAAACTAATTAGAGAATTTTTATATAGAATTAAAGCTGGTATTTGCAGGAGATTGAAGATTACAGCAAACTTTCGGATATAAAATATAGTATTAAAAGAAGTATAATTTACTTAGTTATTAATCAAATTCAACAAAATAATCTTTTGCTACACTTTGTATCAGCAAATTCTTGAATCAAGTTAATAAAATCTAATGTTTTTAACAAATCTTTTCTTATAGCTAATGTCGTTAAAACCGATAAGCGATTTCCCAACATCATTGATCTAATCAATGATGCTAGAAAAATTTTAAATCTTTTTCCGAATGTAGAACGACCATTCGGATGACAATTTACTTATTTATTTTTCTAAATAAAAAAATAGGAATCCTTTTTCAAAATTATACATAAATTGTTTTAACCTTTTACACTATTTTTCTGTAAAATTAACAAATTAAACATAGATTATGTGGTTAATAATATTATTAAATTGTACATTCAAATAAAATCTAATGATTTTGTAACTATAAATTGATTTATACGTTTTACTAATGATAGACTAATAAAAATTAACAAAAGAATTTAATTTAATTTATGGTTTTGTAACTATCTATAAATGTATTTGTAACTAAAAGTAGATACATGTACCTTTTCATTAAAAAATACACTTGGACATAAAATCTGTCATGTATAATATGACAACCATCCCATGAAAAGTTATCACTTGAAAAAATAAAAATATCAGAAAAAGATTTTCACAAATGATTTCATATTTTGTTTTTTCTTTATCGAGAATTTTGCAAGGAAAAATGTACTTGTAGTTTTCACTTTCACATACCACTTAAACTCTGTGTTGTCATTCTATGTAGAAGATGTATATATATATATATATATATATATATCTATATCGATTCAAAAAGACGTAAAGTATTATCCCTCCTTTATTATAAAATTAACAAAATTTACATCAAAGGATATTTTATGATTTTACATTTCTTTAGGTAATAGCTAAATTGACTATTTTTTTATAAAATTAAGGAGTTTTTTTGCTTTTTGATGCTTTTATGTCATATATCCCTTGTCCTCGCACCCCTTTCTAAGACATCGGTTGGTGGCGCATGCCTATCTTGGTATTATAGGAGTTATAGACATCAGTAAGCGAGAGAACTTCAGTGAGAGACTTTAGCTCGATGTACAAGCTTCCTAGTAGTTACTGGCAAAAGACTAATAAATGTCTTTACTAATCGATCACTTCACTATTTTTTATTTCTTTTACTTCCCGGAGGTAAAGACACAATATCTACATATTATGGAATCAGATTAAACTGGGAATGATAAAAATTTTAAGTATTTATTTTTACATCAACAACTGTAAAGTGCAATCATTATCGATCTAGTTTTCTCAGTGTAAAAACCCATTCATATTATTGCCATAAGTATTAAACAATTTTTACTTTAATATTCTAACTAGTAAACCATAAAGTTACGTATTTTAATAATATTATAGAAAATGTATTTCTATTTAATACCATCGCTCGAGTATATAAGTATTGTAAAAATAGTTGTTCGATTGTGGGATCAGTATGAAGATATTAAACAGGAGGTGAATTCCGGTCGTGCCGAATACGAATTAGGTTATTTTAGAAATGATACATCATGGCTAGATGTAGAAGAAAAAGTAATTAAAAAGGTAGAAATGCTTTCATTGACCCTGGAAGTGAGAAAGAAAATAATACCTTTCATAAAACTAATAGGTTTTCAAGTGATAAGATGGATGATGTTTATCCGAATTTATATACCCGAACGGTATATTATAACAAGTTTAAATAAACTTTATTGGACTCCACTTGGAACGATAGATAGAAGAAAAACAGCAGAAATACTAATTCGAGATATGAGTATTGATCTCGACACGCGTTGTAAATTAGCATACATTTACTGTTTCGAATTTGACCCCTCAGTCTTGGAGTATAAAGATTTGCATTTGAAAATGCAGTCGAATGCCCATCTTAAAAGGCGTTTTATAAACCTTTTTAAGAACCCCAATAAAACAGTAGATGAACTATTAGTTAATTATTGGAGTGGTGATAAATGGTACATAAGTTTTGATTATCACTTCAATACAAGTCAACGCTATCCAAATAGTATTCGTTATCAACGTGCATTTGAACATGCGTCAAGTGATGGTAATAAAGCTGCAACCGAATATTTTTTTCAAAAGCTCTCTTTAGAAGAAGAAAAAAAGTCTTTATTGAGATCATCAATTAAGCAACTAATTTGGATTTCTTGCTCCGAATGGCGTTATGATCACGTTAGTTATAAAGGTCCAGGCCATGCGTGACATAAAGAGTATATAGATGTATTTTATTTTATATTTCTGCAAATGGATGAACATGAGCGAACGTTAGTACTGCAGGATAATGCTTTTTATGTATTAACTTTTTTTTTGAACTGGCCGTGGCAAAGTCTTTTCATGGAGACTGCACAGTATACATGGCCTTTTCTTCGTGAAGAAGAGTTTGAAATTTTATTGCAAAGAATCGTTATTTTTTCATTTAAGGGTTTTAAACATTATGATTATCGAAATCTATTTAAAAATTTTTGGAAGCAAAGCCCTAAGAGATTTAAAAAATATGTTACAGATAATATTACATCTATTGACTTAATACCCGTATTGCTTGTGATTAAAGATGAAGAGATTTTTAAATTTGTTTTGGAAGATACATCTCCAATGAAGAAGAAAGAGCTTTTTTTTTCTAATATAGCGAAAGATTTTTGGCTTAAATGGATAAAAACTAGTGATTGGTGTACTTTTGAATTATTTATTCAACAATGTATGCCATCTGATAATGGAATGGTAATAGGTGGAAAACTTATTTTCGAGATTGTAAAACAGTTTGAATCAATGAAAGATGACTTTACAGAAAAACATTTTTTTCAATTATTACTTGACTTTATTAAAAATAACGATACAATAAAAGAAACGGGAGAATAAAGTAATAATCATAAAGTTGGAAAAAGTAACATTCAACAAAAAATAATAGAATATACTGTAAATAAGAGGAAGCTGACAAATAAAAAGTAATATTAAAGAAAAATTCATTTACAAGAAAGAAGAAGTATTTTATATAATGATAAAGTTAAAACTGAATTTTCATTATTTTTTTCAGTGAATTTATATTTAGTGTATATTATATTACCTTGCAAAAAAATACGTGTGCAAATAGAGGTACATAAAATATAATTATATTACCAACTCTATAGAAGTATTCAAATTATAAATAGTAAGAATTAGTACGTTTTACTGATGATAGATTGATAAAAATCAACATAGAATTTCATTTCATTTAGTTAAATTAAAAACATTATATTTCACATCAATAAAAATTAATTGTTTATTTATTTATTTTTCTAGATATAGGAAAAAACATAGAAATCTGTTTAAAATTGCACATAATTGCAACACTCTCTGTTTTAGCTTCTAAACGCAATTTTTATATGAAACCAACAAATCAAATATAAACTATATGATTGTTAAAAATGTTATTAAATTCAATGTACATAAATTGTACATTCAAATAAAATTTAATGATTTTGTAACTAAAAGTTAATTTATCCATTGAAAAAATATATTTTATATAATTCAAGCACAAATGCTTGTAAAAAAGTGATGTACAATAATTTTGTATTTTAATGACTGTAAGTAAAGTTTAATAAAAAATTTTATAAAAATTTATGTACTTAAAATTGAAATTGTTTATATATTAATGCACCAACGTATGATTTTCAATAGCGCTTCAATGAAATATAAATCTCTCGCAAAAGTTAATTAATTTAAAAATCGAATTTTTTATAAATTTGTTGAAAAGAAAAAAAAAATTTTTGTCTCTAAACTATTATCTTATAACCGTCATTCCAATTAAAAAGCAATAAATAAAATATATTTATTAAAACCTAGAAGTTATTTCTTATAAAAATTTTATCGTTTTTTACAAGATTTTATTTCTAATTTCTAATCTTGAAAAAACCTTAAATTCTATTAATTGTGAAAATGTTTTGAAAACATTTCATGACTCAGACCATAATAAGCAAAGATACTATTGATTTTTATACGTACAATACAAAAATCAAGTCGAATTTTCCAAAAATTTTTCACGGTCATGCGTCAAGGGAATGAGTAGCGTTGCGCACATGCGCTTATAGACTTCGTTGCTAGACATACCCACTCAATTTAATGCGTATAGAAAAATTTACAAACTATTACATCGATCGGAAAAACTTTTTAGATATAACTGATATTTTTCTCATAATTAACTTGAATTATAAACTTGCTGTTAAGCTTTGAAATGAGTTCACTTATTATCTATTGGTAAAATGTCAATATCTATAAATCAATCAAATTTTTTGTTAACATTGTAACAAAAGTCTAGAATCTTTAAGATTCTTTCAAGTTTGAACTAACGAATATTAAAAAAAATTTTATTTAAAAGGTCTGAATATTGATAGGAAGAGAGGAAAACTTTAATTTTATCTCCACCCGTGAACGCAAGTAATATATAAGGGATCGAGAAAGATCATTTGCGGACTTTCTAGGAAAACAACAAGCAAGCTAAAGACAATTATTTTTCAAATAAAGTTATAATGATTTTGTAGATACATATAGTAAAAAATATTTATATATGTTTTTATATTCATATTGAAGTAAAAATATTTCACGTATGGTGAATACAAATATAAATAATTTTATTGAAAACTAATCTTTTATTTTTTAAAACAAAAAATCATGATAATTTTAAAAGAGAGACTATGTTAAAAGCAATCAAAAATTAAAAAAAATTATTGAAGGAATGGATGAAGTCCATCCGTTTATATTTCGGTAAAACATAGAAAAATATGAAATAAATATAAAACGAGTGGAAAGAAAATTAATTTTCAGGCAGCTGGGAGAAATCATATTTCGAGGATAGAGGAAACAGTCCATCAGCTTTTTTCTCGGCTTAGACTACGGTATAGTTAAATGGTGCCTCGATTGTTCTTTACTCAATATGAAAACCCTGTTTGCTGAAAAAATGTTTGTTTTTTAAAAACAAACAAAATTGAATTTGAAAATTTTTTACCAAAGTTAGTAATTTTGTAAATACATTGAAAATATTTTATTTCTTATATACTTTATTATAGATATACGCATTCAATGCAATACATAAAATATTATTTATATCATTTTATCGCGTGTTTTATAAATTACATAATTATAACTAAAGCGAAAAAGTATTCTGGAAAATAAGCTGCAAAGGAGTTATAAGTGTACCTTTGCAACGTGTTTTAATTCTATATACAACGTCAGTTTATCAAATTGTAACTTTTTACTTTATTTAATTTATAATTCAAAGACCAAATAATTATAAAGTTACATGAAAATAATGCGAACGCATAGCAAACGCGTTAATAAAATTTTAGTTAAATAAAATGTAAAGATTTATATTAATAAAATTAAATAATATATATATGTTCATAAATTTTCAGTTCAAATTGAAAAAAAAATTAATGTATTTTTTACAATCTCTGCTAAAGTTTGTGAATTTATTGAATTAATTAACATAATTTGTAAAATTTTTCACAGCGCATTGAAAAGAGAATTAGAAGTCCTTAACTTCTAATCCGAAGTTTGATGACACTACCTGTGTGGTTGCTATGGAAGTTTTGGGCGTTAAGTTGATAGTTAGGCCGTAAGCGTGAAAGAGCAGTGTCAGTTTAAAGATGCCTATAGCGGCTTAACAATTATAGCTCAATATACAAATTTGCTGGTAGTTTTTAACAAAAAACTAATTAAAATAACTAATTAATAACTCTAATTAAAAATTCAACAATGCATTTATTGTTGTTCCTTCCACTTTCCGGGGGTGAAGTAGTGATGAGGTACAATATATAAATCTTTTAGAGTCAGATAAAATTGGAAACGAGGAAACGTTGAATCTTTATTTTCATATCATCAATTCTAAGGTGCAATATTTATCGATTTCTTTTACTCTGTATCCAAACCTATTTGCATTATTCCTGCAAATATTAGACAATTTTTACTTGAATGCATATAGAATATTAATAATTTTGCAGACAATGGATTTTAATTTAATACCATCACTTAAGTATATAAGTATTGTAAAAATAGTTGTTCAATTATGGGATCAGTTTGAAGATATAAAACAGGAGATAAAAGCTGGTCGTGAGGTTTGTTTTGAAAATTATACATCATGGCTATATGTGGAAGAAAAAGTAATTAAAAAGGCAGAAATGCTTTCATTGCCACTGCAAATGAAGAAAAAAAT
Organism: Anastatus disparis; assembly: GCA_017163975.1. Taxonomy (NCBI): domain Eukaryota; kingdom Metazoa; phylum Arthropoda; class Insecta; order Hymenoptera; family Eupelmidae; genus Anastatus; species Anastatus disparis. The sequence goes on from JAFFSR010000227.1 coordinate 4,645,919, forward strand.
AATATATTTTATAAAACCAATAGGTTTTGAAGTGATAAAATGGATAATGTTTCTCCGAGAGCATATATCTGAACGACATATTATGAGAAGTTTAAATAAGCTTTATTGGACGCCACTTGGAAAGATAGATAGAAAAAAAACAGCAGAAATACTAATTAGAGATGAGAATATTGATCTCGATACGCGTTATAAATTGTCATACATTTATTGCTTTGAATTGGACCTCTCAGTCTTATGGTATAGGATGCAGTCGACCAAAAGTCTTAAAAAATTTTTCAAGAATCCCGAAATAATGTGCGACAAACCATTAGTAATTTTTTGGAGTAACGATAAAAATGGAATTATAGGTTCTGATTATTCCTTTTGTGATTGTCCGCAACATCCAAATAGTACTTGTTATCAACGTGCATTTGAAAATGCAGTATATGATGGTAACAAAGCTGCAACTGAGTATTTTTTTCAAAATCTTTCTGAAGATAAAAAAGAAGAATCTTTATTAAGAACAGCTATAAATATCGTACCACATTTTAGCTCTTGGAATTATGTGGAATTTGGTTTTCGTTTAAACAGTGAAGAAAATAGAGAATATTTTGATGTTTTTCATTTTTTACTTTTGCAAATGAATGAACATGAACAAATGTTTGTTCTCCAAAATAATGCTCTTTCTTTTCTAACTTTTCTTTTGAACTGGCCTTGGCAAAATGCTTTTATTGAGGCAATACAGTGTATATGGTCTTATCTTGATGAAAAAGAGTTTGAAGTTTTATTGCTTAAAATTGTTGATTTGGCAAAAATAGGCTTTGAAAATTATAATTATCGAAATTCGTTTAAATGTGTTTGGAAGCAAAGCCCTAAAAAATTCAAAAAATATGTCATAGATAATATTGAACGTAATTGGTTATTGCTTAATCTACTTAAGATTAAAGATTACGGGAATATTAAATTAATTTTTGAAGATACAACTACAATAGAGAAGAAAGAACTTTTTTTCTCTGATACGGGAAGAGATATTTGTTTTGCATTGATAAAAAATCATGATCGGTGCTCTTTAGAATTTTTCATTCAACAATTTATATCATCAGAGAATGAAATGGTAATAATTAGAAAATTGATTTTGCAGAAGATAGAAGAGCTTAATTCAATGGAAAGTGAATGTGAAAGAAATAATTTTTTTCAATTATTACGTGACTTTGTTAGCCCGTTGACTTTAGGTATTCTCCTTAGTGAGCAAAAATTAAGTAAATAGAAGATTTGAAAGATATTTTATGAAGCATTTTTGCTAGCAAGGATCGCATTAACTGTTTATTTATATTTTAACTGCGTCTACTTAAGGTTGTATGGGCTATACAGTCTGTGTCAAAAGTTAGTTTTTTAGAAAATCGTCTATATTTTTCGGTAGAAAGTAATTATTCAATTTTTAGCTTAGTAACTTGTTAGATAATATTAAAACAATCATTTTAAACTTTGTTTCATTTAAATATAATGAATTATTAAGGAGTTATAACATTTTAAAGTTTATAAATTTTACACAAATCTAATAAAATCATAAATAATAATGCCAAACTTTCAAAAATGATTTTATTTGACTGCAACAAAGTTTATTTTGTTCAGTTTAAAATTTAAAATCTATTGACGAGGATGGAATTTTTATTTTTATTTTTTATTTAAATTTATTGCTAATTTTCTATGATAAAACAGTAAGTACCGTCTGAGACATATACATTTTTTCGCAGAAAATTAGCAATAAATTTAAATAAAAAATAAAAATCAAAATTCCATCCTCGTCAATAGATTCTAAATTTTAAACTGAACAAAATAAAATTTGTTGCAGTCAAATAAAATCATTTTTGAAAGTTTGGCATTATTATTTATGATTACATTAGATTTGTGTAAAATTTATAAACTTTAAAATGTTATTACTCTTTAGTAATTGATTATATTTAAATGAAACAAAGTTTAAAATGATTGTTTTAATATTATCTAATAAGTCACTAAGCTAAAAATTAAATAATTACTTTCTACCGAAAAATATAGACAATTTTCTAAAAAACTAACTTTTGACACAGACTGTATAGCCCATACAACCTTAAAACGAAACATAACGTGACATCGAAGAAAAGGTGCAATTTTGTTTTATACAGCTATGAGTCTTTGTCCACTATAGAGGACATTTAAAGTCAACGGCTTAAAAAAAAGTGATACAAATAAAGTGGAAGAAAAAAGTAGTAATCCACTTTAAATTCTGTATTATGAAATATGAAAAAGTAACATATAATATGAACTATTAATAGAAACAGTGCCGAACTTAGGTGTTGTGAGGCTCGGGATTATTGATACCACGAGACCCCTTAGAGGAAACAGTTTTATTGTCACTGTAAAATATTTGCATGAAGAAGTTTTAATGAAAAATTTTAAAGATATATTTATTCATTTTTCTAAATGAAAAATAACAATCTTTTTTCAAAATTATATATAAATCTGTTTTAACCTTTACACGGTTTTTTTTTTTGTAAAATTAACGAATTAAACATAGATTATTTTGTTAAGAATGTTATTCAAATGAAATCTAATGATTCTATAACTATAAATTGTTTTTTATACTGTTTTATTGAAAAATATACTTGGACATAAAATCTGCTGTGCACCATACAGCGTGTCCAAAAAGTAACGATACACCTAAGAAATTTCCAAAGTTGATAATTTTTTCAATCAGGTGAAGGTCGTTCTCGGAGTAACTTTTTACGGTGGTGACCTTGGATTTGACCTTGAATCTCATTTTCAAAGTTATTTTGAGGTCAATCTAATTTTTTTAAATGGAAACCCCTACTTTTTATAGCGGAATCGAAAAGAGCGGAAAATTTTACGTTCATACATATCCGGTAACGATAAATTAGGTGTATCGTTACTTTTTGGACACGCTATATAAAATGTAATACATCTGTATAAAAAATTTAGGTACAAATGCTTAAGAAAAAAGTAATGACGAAAAATTTATATTTATTCATCCATAAAAGTAAAATATAGTTTTATAAAAATTAATGTACTTGGAAATAAAATTAGTTATACATGAATGCACTAATACATGATTTTCAACGAAATATAAATCTTTCAGAAAAATTAATCACCTTTGAAAATTAACCTTGTTGAACCCTTGTTAAAAAAATTAATAAAATTCATTGAAAAAATTTTTATATTTCTTAAATATTTTCTTATGACCGTCATACCAAATGAAAAGAAATAGATAAAATATATTTATTAAAATCTAGAAGTTGATTTTAATAAGAATTTCATCGTTTTTTATAACATTCTATGAGATAAGAATTTCTAATTTCCTTAAAATTCTATTAGTATTTACAGGTCACTTCTTTTGTACAACTACTGCTAAACTTTTTTAATAAATTTTATCAGCTCTCAGGAGTTCTTTTTAGATTTAATTTATAGTTTTTTATAAAGATACAGATGTTAAACGAGTAAATGTATTAAAAGCAATATAAAATTTTAAAATAATGATTAATAGATAGAGACTTGTGGAATAAAAAATATTCGTTTATATTTCTGTATACGAAATTAATTCAAAGCCAGTAGAAAATAAATTGAGTTTACAGACAGGTGTAAAAAGGAGTTTTTCAGAATGTTAAGTATACGGTCATGCATATGTTCTTTTCTTCAGCGCAGACTACTATAGTCGAACAGTGTATCGATTGGCATTTACTCGATAGGTTAAATATTCATTTACTTAAATTTTTTTATAAAATCTTCTTTTTTTTTAACACAAACCAAATTTAATCTCAGTGTTTTCCATGAAAGCTTAAAATTTTTCAATTTATAGTTTGTGTTAAGTCTACATATTTGATATAATAAACTAACCATACTATAAGAAGTTATTAGTTTCAGAAATAAAAATATAAGAAATAGATTTTCGCAAATGATTTCATATTTTGTGTTTAGTTCTCTATCGGGAATTAAGCAAGGAAAAATTTACTCATAGATTTCACTTTCACATATCGCTTAAATTCTGTGTTATTATTCTATGTAGGAGATGTATATATATACATTTATATCGATCAATTCAAAAAGTTGTCGTGAGCGCACTCAACTAAAACAAGCATTATCCCTCCACTTAACGGCAACAACACCAAATCGTCTCAAGCTTACTTATACCTTAATATATATATATAACAGTTTACAATAAAACTAAAAAAATTTGCATCTAAGAATATTTTATGATTTTACATTCATTTCTTCAGGTAATAGCTGAATTGACTTTTTTTAATAATATTAGGGAGTTATTTGCTTTTTGATTCTTTTATCCCATATATCTCTTGTGCACACACCCTTTTCTAAGGCATCGTTTGGTGGCGCTGCCTATCTGGATACTATAGGGGATGTAAACGTCATGTTGATAATTTAGTCGCGTCAGTTAGTCAGAGAACTTTAGTGGTACAACGACTTTAGCTCTATACTTAAGCTTACTAGTAGTTACTGGCAAAAGACTAATAAATGCTATTGCTAATTGAACGATTCATTATTTGTTATATCTTTTACTTCCTGGAGGTAAAGACACACTATCTACATCATTTGGAATCAAATTAAACTGGGAACGATAAAACTTTAAATCTTTATTTTCACATCAACAACTATAAAGTGCAATCATTATCGATCTGGTTTTTTCAGTGTACAAACCTATTTGTATTATTGCCTCAAATATTAGACAATTTTTACATTAATGTTCTTACTAGTAAAACATAAAATTAAGTATTTATTAATATTATAGAAAATGTATTTCTACTTAATACCATCACTTGAGTATATAAGTATTGTGAAAATAGTTGTTCGATTGTGGGATCAGTATGAAGATATTAAACAGGAGGTGAATTCCGATCGTAACTATTATTTTAGAAATGATACATCATGGCTAGATGTAGAAGAAAAAGTAATAGGAAAGGTAGAAATGCTTCCATTGCCCCTAGAAATGAGGAAGAAAATAATACCGTTTTTAAAACCTATAGGTTTTGAAGTGATGAAATGGATAATGTTTCTGCAAGATTATATACGGAGTATACCTAAACTACATATTATAAGAAGTTTAAATGAGCTCCATTGGACGCAACTTGGAAAGATAGATAGAAGAAAAACTGCAGAAATACTAATTAAAGATGAAAGTATTGATCTCGACATGCGTTGTAAATTAGCATATATTTACTGTTTAGAATTTGACGCTTCAGTCTTAGAGTATAAAGATTTGCATTTGAAAATGCAGTCCAATGTCCGTCTTCAAAGGCGTTTTATAAACCTTTTTAAGAATACCGATAAAATAATAGATGAACCATTAGTAGATTATTGGAGTAGTGATAAAGGGTACAAAGGTTTTCGTTATTCCTATTCTCGCAGCAAGTGCTATCCAAACAGTACTCGCTATCAACGTGCATTTGAAAATGCAGCATATAATGGTTACAAAGCTGCGACCGAGTATTTTTTTCAAAAGCTCTCTTTGAAAGAAAAAAGAGAGTCTTTATTGAGATCAACTAGGCATGTAATTTCGAAATCATCCGCCAATTCACGTTATGATTATGTTAGTTATGATGGTCCAGACCATGCGTGTCATAAAGAATATGTAGATGTATTTTATTTTTTATTTTTGCAATTGGATGAACATGAGCAAATGTTAGTACTGCATAGTGATGCTTTTTCTATATTAACTTATTTTTTGAACTGGCCGTGGCAAAATCTTTTCATCCAGACGTCACAGTGTACATGGTCTTATGTTGATGGAGAGCAGTTTAAAATTTTATTGGAAAGAATTGTTGCTTTGTCACAAAAGGGCTTTGAATATTATGATTATCGAAACCTATTTACCAATTATTGGAAACAAAGCCCTAAAAGTTTTAAAAATTATATTACAGATAATATTCCCTCTACCAAGTATAATATTTTTCCATCTACTCAGTTATTACCTTCATTGTTTAAGATTAAAGATGAAAAGAATATTAAATTAATTTTGGACGATTTAACTGCTGCAGAGAAAAAAAAGCTTTTTTTCTCTAATATGGCAGAGGATCTTTGGATTGAATGGATGGTTAATTGTGATTGGTGTGCTTTGGAATTATTTATGCAACAATTTATGTCATCAGATGATGTAATTGTAATAGCTGGAATACTTTTTTTGCAGATTATAAAACAGATTATATCAATGAAGGAAAACTTCGAAGAAAAGCATGTTTTCCAATTATTACGTGACTTTATTGAAAATACTGATACAATCAAAGAAATTAAAGAAGAAAGTAGTAATCCAGCTTAAATTCTGTATTATAAAATAATAAAAAGTAACATTCAACATAAAATAACAGAAAATACTATAAATAGGAGGAAGCTGACGAATAAAAAGTGTTATTAATGAAAAGTTCATTTACATGAGAGAAGAAGTATTTTATGAACTGATAAAGTTGATTGCATTCTTATTATTCATTACAGTGTATTCATATTATATTATATTATCTTGCAAAAGAATACACGTGTAAATAGAGGTACATAAATATAATTATTTTATTAGTGATAGATTAATAAAAATCAATACAGGATTTTATTTCGTTTAGTTAATTTAAAAACATATTTCAAATCAATAAAAATTATTAATGATTTACTTATTTATTTTCCTAGATATAGGCAAAAGCATGGAAGCCTCTTTTCGAAATTGCACATAATTCTGTCTTTTAGCTTTTAAACGCGATTTTTATATGAAACCATCAAAGTAAATATCAACTATTATTGTTGAAAATGTTATTAAATTTAATCTGCTTGAAATGAAATGAAATTTAATAATTTTGTAACTAAAATTTTGTTTGTTCATTAAAATAATATACTCGGACATGAAATCTATTGTATACAATATGAAATGCAATGTAATGAATCTGTATAAAAAATTTAAGCACAAATGCTTAAAAAACCGTAATGTATAACAAGAATTTTGTATTTAAATAACTGTAAGTGAATTTAATATAATTTTATAAAAATTAATGTACTTAAAATTTAAATTATTTATATATTAATACACCTACGCATCATTTTCAATAATGCTTTAATAAAATATAAATTATGAATAAAAATTAATAAATTTTGAAAAAAAAAATTGTTGCATCCCTTTTCAAAAGAACTAATGAAATACAATCAAAAGAATTTTATGTCTCTTAAGTAGATTCTTGCAACAACAAAGCAATAATCAAAATATACTTATTAAAATCTAGTGGATTTTCATAAAATTTTATAAGATAAAAATTTCTAAATTTTGACAATTTAAAAATTTTTTTGGTATTCAAAAATCATTTCTTTTATACAACTACCTTTATATATTTTATTAATATTTTTGCAATTTAGCAAATAATTCTTGATTCAATCGCTATTAATACTTACAAGATTATTCAATTTAATTTTAAAGTCATATAAATGTATTGAATCAGGAAATGTTAAAATTTTTCGATTGATTAAAATACAGAAAATTTTTAAGTATTTTTATTGGAATTTATGATTTACCAGGAGGGTGTTTGGATTGTGGGTATCAGTTCTTGATGAAACTTTGGGATTGGTTTTTAGATACTAAAATATGAGTAAACATAAATTAACAGTGTTCATAAATATTGAAAAAATCTTATAAGTATCTAGACGATTCATCCATTTAATTATTATGTTATTCAATTAACTTTATTTATAAAATATCGAAATGTTATTTTTCGTGTTTCATAAAACGTAAACTTCGTGATTTTTTTATTTATAAAATCATCCAAATGATTTTAGAAAAGTCTTATTAACATGAACCTGTTCAAATTGCGGCTATAAAAATTGTGAAAAATTTTATTCAAACTACTTTAAAAATATGTTTTGACCTCAAAATAAAGGATTTCTGCAATCTATACTTTTTTTTTAATTTTCTCGGCTGTTAATGCCGATAGAATGAGATCGGAATTAGTCGAGTTTGATTATATTTCATGACAGAATAAGCTGAGATACTATTGATTTTTATACGTGCAATACAAAAATCAGTTGGAACTTTCCAAAAATTGTTCACGATCATGCGTCAAGGGACACACATGCACTTATAGACTTCGTTACTAGACGTACGCACTCAATTTAATGCGTAGAAAAATTTACAAATTTTGAAACAAGTTCAATTATTTATAAAAGTCTCGTTAATATTTCGATTTTTATAGAATAAAATTATTATTATTACATGATTCAAATTTAAAGTGAAGAGAAAACTTCTCTTGTCCATCTATGCAACTAAAAAATATTGAAAATTGGCCAGAATAATCCAATGTTTTTAAAAGTACCCTGGTAGAAATTTGAACATTAAAAATGGTGTAAACAACAATTTATGACCATTTTTAATAGTAATATTTTGTTAGTCAATATTGGCGAATAAATGGCAATTTTTTGCTGAATCTGCAGAGCTCAAATTTTTTGATATATTGGTTAGCATCTTATAGGCAAAAAATGCTAATATAAAAATGTTGTTAAAAATTTTTGTATTTAGCCAAAAAAATACGCATTTTAAGTAAACGGAGAGAAAAAATCAGTAACAGCTATCTAAAAATTAGGTAAACTGTGGACAACTTTTTTTGACTAGTTATATAACTTTTTAGTAATGAGTCCTTAATTTTTCAGATCATAGGTAAAATCATAACCTCACTTTTGCCACGTGGCGAGAAAATATAGATTAGTATTTATTCACATTCCTTCGTCAATGTTTATTTTTATTGGAATTTATAAAAATAAAAATAATATTAAATTTTATTAAAATAAAAATATGAAACGCAGTACGAAACGAGTATAAAAATATCGTTTTTTAAAATAATAAATGGAAAATTTTATTAATCGTTTAAAAATAACCTCTAACAATCCGATCACAACTCAAAATATACGCGCGAATATATTAACAAAAGTGATTCTATTAATGATTAATGATAACTTTCAAGAAAAAACCTTAAATGATTCTTAATAGTAATCAATTAGAGCACAATTTGATAGACTCTACTGTTAACTATCTATATTCAAATAATAGTGGATCAGATTCAACATTTTATTAGCATTTTTTAGCACTATGAAGGTTGAAAAAAACGTTTCATATTAGTTCAAATAATGGCCATAAAACATTCCCATTTTCTGCTCTTCACTTTAAAGAAATGGCCATAAAATGGTAGAAAAAGCGTTTCATTTTCTACCAGGGTATAGAACTATAAAAACGGAAAATCGTTAAAAAATAACGCGAAAAGAAATATGTAGTGCATTCGTAATGCATTTGTACTTAAAATTTAAGAAGTTATAATATTAGCGTTTGGTGAAACGTAAACTTTTGATATTAACATGCTATTATTATTTATAAATTTATATGTAAACAATCTTTGAATTCTCATTGGTTCAAATAAGGCTTTTCAATTTCATTAATACATTATTTTTATGATTTTTAGTAAGTTAATACGACCCCATATGAAAATAATTTTTGTGAAAAATTGTGAATAACTGTTAATAACTATAATAAACTACCGCAATTGAGACATTAATAAGAATTAATAACAGTAAAAAACAGTTAATAACAATTAATAATAGTTAATAATAGTTATGAACGCTAAATAACAATTATTAACTGGAAGTCATGATTATTAATAATTATTTATAGTTATTCACATTTATACACATTTATACACATTTATTAACAGTTACTCACATTTTCCAAAATTTTAGAATTGGTAAATAATTTATTATTATTTATACTTATTTATAATTATTTATATTTATTTGCAATTAATTACAGTGAATTATAGTTATTAACATTTTTTTACAGATATTTACAGTTTTTCACATTTATTAATAGTTATTAACAGTTTTTCACATTTACAAAATTTTTCGCCTATATATAAAAAAAAAGATTATACGTGTGAAAATTGTTGAAAGTGTGAAAAAGTGTTAATAACTGTTAATAAATGTGAATAAATGTAAAAAATTATAAATATTTGTAAATAACTATAAATAACAGTAAATTATTATTATTTACAGTTAATCATTATTATTATCTATTCGTAACAATTATTAACTGTTATCAAGTGTTATTTACTGTTATTAATGTCTCAATTGCGGTAGTTTATTATAGTTATTAACAGTTATTCACATTTTTTCACATTTTTACACAGTTATTAATAGTTATTCACAGAAATTATTTCCATATGGGACTTTCTTGTAATTTTTATATATTAATTTTATCGAAAAATTTCTTAAAACGCTATTGGTTTAATTAGTTATTGAAATAGAAATTAGTAGAAATTAGTTATAGAAATAGCTTTGAAATACAATATGTTTTAATTGTAAATTCTAGGACATAATGTCCTATTAAAAAGTATTTAGTTTTTAATACTTTTTCATGTCATTTTAAAATCGACAGGGATTTTTAAAGGAAAAATAGGAAACTTGAAAATTTTCAAATTAAACTAACTGAAAAAATAATAAATATTTTCCGAATAAAATTATAGTGATTTTATAGCTACATATAATATAATAATATACATAAAAATAAGTATTTTTGTATTTATACGATATTTATTTAAATATGACCTTTATGACACATATATATACATATATAAATTTTTAATTTTTTTAACAAAAAATCTTTGATATATTAAAAAGAGTGGCTAAATAAAAACAATTTAAAATTTAAAAACAATTATGAAAGCATTAGAAATTTTTTAAATATAAAATATATATTTATACTGCTGTAATATCATAGAAAGGTATAAAATCAATATAAAACGAGTGGGAAATAAACTGAGTTTACAGGCAGCTGTGAAAAGTAGTTTTTCAGGACGTTGAGGGGACGACCAATCTGCTCTTTTTTCAACGTATAGGCTACTATAGTCAAGATCGATTGTCCTTCACTTAATAGGTTCAATATTGATTTTATTATAAAATCTATTAATTGATAAATTTAATGTTTTTTGAAATAAAAAAAAAATTTTTATTTTAAAGTTTTTTACTAAAATTTATAATTATTAAACTTGTACTTTGTGTTTGCTTTGTGTATTACGAGCTTAAGATTTTACGGTTGCTAATTTTCTATCTGAATTCCAGAGGAACTAATCGTTTCTCAAGAAGTTATTATTTCAAGAAATGAGAATATAAAAAATAGATTTTATTATAGACAATAGAGTATATAGGCAATTTAAGAAAGTGGAAACTATAATTAAATTTTTCTTAGCAAAATTTCTGATATAGAATATTAAATTATACGTGAACATCTATTTTTTTGATGTTCTCATTTTTTTAAATGATATCTTTTTAAGAAGCGGTTAGTTTCTTAGGAATAAAATGTCAATTGCCAAAAAAATGATTGTAAAATTATAAAATATCACTAGTTACGAAATTTTTTATTTTATTATGAACTATTATAGAGATATATACATATATTTAGCTGTAAGCATATACTTACGACGATTTAATATTGTTGCCGTTAAATAAAAAACTATAATAGTTATTAACAAAGCAAAAAATTTTATTTATATAGTTGTGTTTTATGATTTTACAATCATTTTATTAGGTATATAAATAGATTTTTTTTTCTAAAATTAGGATTTTCGTGTTTTTCAATGCTTTACTCCCACATCTCACTGAACATACTTTATTTTTAATCTGACGTATGGTGGCGCTCTTTGTTTAGGTGCTGTAGGGGCTGTAGAAAATAATCAAATTGATAGTTTGATCGCTAGCGTCAATGAGCAGCGTCAGTTTGTGAGAGAACTTTAGAGGCATAACGACTGTAGCTCAATATACAAGCTTACTTGTAGTCATTAGTATAGAAAGACTGATAAATGCTATTATTTAACAATTTACTTTGTGTTATTCATTTTACTTGTCAGAGTTGTGTCGGTGATTCATATAAAAAACTTTGCAGTGCAATATTTACCGATCTGGTTCTATCGGAATCCAATTTCACTTTAATATTCATACTAGTAAAACATAATATTAAGTATTTTATTAATATTACAAAAAATGTATTTTAGTTTAATACCATCACTTGAGTATATAAGTATTGTAAAAATAATTATTAGATTGTGGGATGAGTTTGAGGATATAAAACAGGAGATGAATCCTGATGATAAGGGTTATTTTGCAAATGATATGCCATGGCTAAATATTGAAGAAAAAATAATAAAAAGGATAGAAATGCTTCCGTTGCCACTGAAGGTGAAGAAGAAAATAATACCTTTTATAAAGCCAATAGGTTTCGAAATGATGAAATGGATAATGTTTCTTCGAAAGTGTACATCTGTACAACATATTCTGAAAAGTGGAAATAAAGTTTATTGGACACAATTTGGAAAGATAGATAGAAGAAAAACTGCAGAAATACTAATTCGAGATGAAAGTATTGATCTGGAAATACGTTATAAATTAGCATACGTTTTTTGTTTCGAATTTGACCTCTCAGTCTTATGGTACAAGATGCAGTCGAATAAGAGCCTAAAAAAACGTTTTAAGAATCCCGATAAAATGCGTGAAAAACCATTATTAACTCATTGGAGTAATGATAAAGGGATCAAAGGTTTTCGTGATACATATTATACAAGCACATGCTATCCAAATAGTAGTCGTTATCAACGTGCATTCGAAAATGCAGCATTTACTGGTAATAAAGCTGCAACTGAGTATTTTTTTCAAAAACTCTCTTCGGAAGAAAAAAGGCAATCTTTATTAAGATCAGCTGAAAATATCGCAGAGGATTTTAGCTCATGTGATTATGAGAAGTATGATTCTAAATACAGTAATAATAATGGAGAAGACATGGATGTTTTCTATTTCTTACTTTTGCAAATGGATGAGCATCAGCAAATGTTACTACTGCAATCCAAAGCTGATTGTTTTCTAAATTTTTTTTTGAGCTGGCCTTGGCAAAGTCTTTTTATCGAGACAGTACAGTGGATATGGTCTTACATTAATGCAAAACAGTTTGAAAAATTATTGAACAGAATTGTTAGTTTTTCAGAAAAGGGCCTTGAATATTATGACTATCGAAATCTATTCACAAATTTTTGGAAGCAAAGCCCTGAAAGTTTTAAAAAATATATTATCGATCGTATTGAATATTTTGAGTCATTTCCTGTACTATTCAAGATTAAAGATGCAGAGAATATTAAATTAATTATGGAAAATATGACTTCAATGGAGAAGAAGAAACTTTTTTTCTCTACAAAGGGGCTGAGTATTTTGTGTAGCTCGTTGAAAAATCGTGATTGGTGTTGTGCAGAATTATTTATTCAACAGTGTACACCATCACCAGATCATGGAATAATGATAGCTGCAAAACTTACTGTAGAGATTTTTAAACAGTATGAATCAACGAAAGATAACTTTAATCAAAAACATTTTTTTCAATTATTACGTAACTTTATTAATAATAATGAAACAATAAACGAAATGGAAGAATAAATTTATAATCTAGCTTAAAATTTGCATTATAAAGTATGAAAAAAAGTAACATTTATTGATGAAGTTGAAACTTAAATTTAATTATTCATTACCTTATTATTATCATATTATTATCATATCATCATATCATCATATTATTGTATTATCTTGCAAAAGTAATAAGTCTGTAAATATAGGTGCAAAACATTTATTTATATTACCATCATATACTGATGTATATAAAAAATTTCAAAAACATAAATAGTAAGAATTAAGACGTTTTACTAATTAATAAAAATTAACAAAGGATTTTATTTTTTTTATGGTTTTGTAACTATTTATAAATGTATTTGTAACTAAAAGTAGGTACATGTCCCTTTTCATTAAAAACATTTACTTGGACATGAAATATATTCTGTACAAAATAAAATATAATGTTTATGTATAAAATATCTAAGTACTAATGCTTAAGAAAAATTGATGAGCAAGGACATTATATTTGGATGTCTGTAAGAGGAATTTACTACAAATTTTTATAAAAATTAAAGTACTTAAAAATGAAATTAGTTACACCAACACATGATTTTCAATATTGCTTTAATGAAATATAAATCTTTTTGAAAAATTAGTCAATTATATAAATTTAATTTGTTACGTCTCTTTTCAAAAGAACTAATGAATTCCAATATAAACAGAATTTTTATGTCACTTAAGTAGGTTGCTACAATAAAAAAGCAATGAATAAAATATATTTTTCTAAATCAAGAAGTTTTTTCTGATAAGAATTTCATTGTTTTTTTATAAAATTTTATAAGATAAAAATTGTAATGGAGCCGGTTAGTGGTTCAGTCGGTAGAGCATTGGATTAGTAATCTAGGGGTTCTGTCTTCAAATCTCGCCCTCGGCAGCCGATTGATAGAAGCACCACTGCACGTCACATGTGCTTTGTTCATAAACACACTTACGAGCTCTTATTAGATTAGCATTACGAAATAGCATAAATATAGCGACGTTAAAGAAGAAGAATAAAAAAAAAATCGTATTGATATGTAAAAGTTTAACTTTAGTTAGTCTTTTGAACAGTAGATGACTATTCTCAAGCCATATGTAAAAGTCACCGTTTTTATGTAACTACCTTTTTATTTATATTGCTATAATTTAGAAAATAAATTATAAGACTATCTAAGTAATTTCTAAGTCATATGAATATGTTTAATCAGAAGATGTTCAATTTTGAAAAATAACCTTGTTGAACCCTATCTAAGTAATTTCTAAGTCATATGAATATGTTTAATCAGAAGATGTTCAATTTTGAAAAATAACCTTGTTGAACCCTTGTAAAAAAAATCAATAAAATTCAATAAAAAAAATTTTATACCTCTATAATTACATTCTTATAGCCGTCATACCAAATGAAAAGCAATAAGTAAAATATATTTATCAAAATCCACAAGTTATTTTTTATAAAAATTTCATCATTTTTTATAAGATTTTATAAGATATAAAAATTTCTAATCTTCAAGAAGTTTAAAATTCTAAGTATTTTGAGGTCACTTCTTTTATATGACTATCTTTATACAGTTTCATTAGTATTTCTATAATTTACTACTAAATTTTTACAATAAATTTTATTATTCCTAAGATTTTTTTTTAGATTTAATTTATAGTTTTTTATAAAACTATTCATAAATACTGAATAAATCTTATCAGTATATAAGATCTTTTCATTAAAACATTAGACAAAAAATGCTCATGAAAATATGTAGTCCTGCATTTTAAGCTTACGGGAAATAGTTAGAATCATGAATGAATGAAATAAGTTTTTTATTGGCCAATAATGTGGATTACATAGTCATCACACTGTAGAAAATTGGAGTATGTATACAGAGAAATATATAAATATACAAGAGTATTACATTACAAAATATTGCGAGAACCAAAAATTTTTCTTTTTCTAATTATTAAGAATCGCAACGTTAAAATATAATTACATATATCCGCAAGATAATGACTTTCACTGAAGCTAGGGTACCTCGGGGTCGCAAAGTCCGTCCAGAGCAATTAAAACATTGCTCTGGCCCTGAGGTGTTTGTATCATGAAACATAAAGGCATTATAGAGTTGGAATCACGAGTAACAAAATTAACAATACGTACGACAGATGGTGGTGCGTCTTCACTATGATACCGATACGCAGTGCGTCGTAGACTCAACTTTTGGTTGATCGCGCATCGTATTTCGTAGTGTATTACTCATTCACTGCAATGCGCGGCGCATGACCACATTTTTATAACTTTAATAGTTCTTGATATTAAGAATAATAATTCATAACATTATTTAAATTGAAAAAAAAAACTAAATCTGTGGCCGTACGGAAGAAGGGCACAAGTCTATTTTTTGAAAGAATGAGTTAGTACTACTTTTAAGATATTTAATAATTTAACTATAAGTTTTTAACTCTATTATTTTTTTAGCGAAATTTTTTCATAGAAAAAGTTAATTTGGAAAAGTCGTAAGTTTAGTTGTAAAAAGAAAATAGTTTAATAAGAAAAAATAAAAACGAGAAAATGAATGCCAAGACGTATTTTTTTATACTTTGTAAAAAATATATTTTTCGCTACACGGGCAGAATCTTTATGACCTTAAACAAAATAAAAAATTGTAATCTTTTTCTAGCCTAATATAGTATAAAACATTAAATATCTAGAAAACCTGTTAAAGTGACTTGTGCCCTTTTTCCGTACAACTGCAGAAATCTATGCAATGAAATAATATAATAATATATTAAAATTTATTGTAGTTGAAAATAAACGTTCAAAAAGTTTTAAAAAAAAATATCGTATTTTTCAAGTTATTAATCCATTTTTTTGACCATTTAAAAGGAAGGCGCCTATTTAAAAACGTTCCCAACGTTTTTTTCCAAAATAGTAACGCTTACTTGTGTTATCATTTAAAATAATTCCTTGTTTGAATTATTCAGATCGGATAAAAACTTGTCGAGAAAATTCATAAACTTGATTTCTCACACACATACATCTATACATACTTATTAAGGAAGCCTCGTAATAGTCTTATTTTGCTATAAAAATAAGTTTTTTATCATAAAATAACATCTTTTAAATGGTTACATTTTTCGCGATGTCGAAAATATAAGGCACTTCTGTATAGCAGTCATGCCTAAAAAAATCTTTAATATCCCTGGTAGAAATTTACTCTAGATCTGTCTAGTTTTGTATGTTAAATAATCGAGGCCTCGATAAAACTAGACAAATTTTCTACCAGGGATATTAAATGAATAAATGCATTAAATCTTTAATATATTAAATGAATAAATGCATGAAATCTTCAATATATTAAAAGAGTAAATGTATTAAAAGCAATATAAAATTTTAAAATAATTATTAAAGAATAGAAACTTATGGAATACAAAATATTCGTTTATATTTTTGTATACGAAATTAATTCAAAGCGAGTAGGAAATAAATTGAGTTTACAGACAGCTGTGAAAAGGTTTTTCGGAATGTTAAGTCGCCGATCCATTTGTTCTTTTTTTCAGCGTAGATTACTATAGTACAACACAGTGACAACAGTGCATTGATTGGCTTTTACTCAATAGGTTAAATATTGATTTTATTAGAAAATTTGTCTAATAAAAAATTTTTTTGTATCACAAATAAAGATTAATTTTAATGTTTTTCATTAAAGCTTATAATTTTTCAATTTATAGTTTGTGTTAAGTTTAGATATTTAATATAATAAACTAACCGTCTCATAAGAAGTTATCACTTAAAAAAAATGAGAATATAAGAAATGGATTTTCACAAATGATTTCACATTTTGTTTTTTCTTTATCGAGAATTCGGCAAGGGAAAATGTACTTCTAGTTTTCATTTTCATATATCGCTTAAACTCTGTGTTGTTATTCTATTTAGAAATGTATATATATATATATATATATATATATATATATATATATATATATATATATATATATATATATATATATATATATATATATATATATATATATATGAAAAAAATATATATATATATATATTTCTATATATTTTTCTATATCTATATATTTAAAAAGCCGTAAAGTCGTCGTAAGTAAAATAAGTATAACATATAACTGTATCATATAACTAAAATAAGCATTATCCTTCCATTCGACGGCAACAACACCAAATCATCTCAAGTTTACTTACATCTATATACATATATGTATATATAATAGTTTATAATAAAACTGAAAAAAATTTGCATCTAAGAATATTTCATGATTTTACATTCATTTCTTCAGGTAATAGCTAAATTGACTTTTTTTTATAAAATTAGGGAGTTATTTGCTTTTTGATCCTTTTATCCCATATATTCCTTGTCCACGCGCCTCTTTCTAAGGCATGGTTTGGTGGCGCTGCGTATCTTGGGTACTGTAGGGGCTGTAAACGTTATGCTGATAATTTGATCGCGTCAGTTTGCGAGAGAACTTCAGTGGTATAATATCTTTGACTCTAAAAAGTTTTTTAGCAGTTATTAGTAAGAGACTGATAAATTCAATTACTTATTGAACGATTCACTATTTGTTATTTCTTTTACTTTCTGGAGGTAAAGACACACTATCTACATTATTTGGAATCAGATCAAACTAAAAACAATAAAACTTTAAGTCTTTATTTTTATGTTAACAACTATTAAGTGCAATCATTATCGATCTGGTTTTTTCAGTGTACAAACCTATTTGGATTATTACCGCAAATATTAGACAATTTTTACTTTAATGCTCTTACTAAAAAACCACAAAATTAAGTATTTTAATAATATTATAGAAAATGTATTTCTATTTAATACCATCACTTGAATATATAAGTATTATAAAAATAGTTGTTAGATTGTGGGATCAGTATGAAGATATTAAACAGGAGATGAATTCTGGACGTGAGTTTTATTTTAGAAATGATACATCATGGCTAAATGTAGAAGAAAAAGTAATAAGAAAGGTAAAAATGCTTTCACTGCCCCTGGAAATAAGAAAGAAAATAATACCTTTAATAAAACCAATAGGTTTTGAAGTGTTGAAATGGATAATGTTTCTCCGAAAGAGAATGTTTATACCTATAGAGCATATTATAAGAAGTTTAAATAAGCTTCATTGGACGCAACTTGGAAAGATAGATAGAAGAAAAACAGCAGAAATACTAATTCGAGATGAGAGTATGCATATCGGTCACCGTTGTGTATTAGCATACATTTACTGTTTTAAATTTGACCACTCAGTCTTAGAGTATAAAGATTTGCATTTATTTATGCAATCGAACATCTGTCTTAAAAGGCGTTTTATAAACTTTTTTAAAAATCCCGATAAAATTGTGGATGAACCATTGGTAGATTATTGGAGTAGTGGTAGAGGGTGCAAAGGTATTCGTTATCTTTATTATCGAAGCAAGCGCTATCCAAATCGTACTCGTTATCAACGTGCATTTGAAAATGCAGCATATAATGGTTACAAAGCTGCGACCGAGTATTTTTTTCAAAAGCTCTCTTTGAAAGAAAAAAGAGAGTCTTTATTAAGATCAACTAGGCATGTAATTTCGAATTCATCCGCCAATTCACGTTATGATTATGTTAGTTATGATTATGTTAGTTATGATGGTCCAGACCATGTGTATCATAAAGAATACATAGATGTATTTTATTTTTTATTCCTGCAAATGAATGAATATGAGCAAATGTCAGTACTGCGGGATAATGCTTTTTCTATATTAACTTTTTTTTTGAACTGGCCGTTGCAAAATCTTTTTATCGAAACTGTACAGTATACATGGTCTTATCTTTGTGAAAAAGAGTTTAAAATTTTATTAGAAAGAATTGCTACTTTGTCACAAAAGGGCTTTGAATTTTATGATTATCGAAATCTATTTACAAATTATTGGAAACAAAGCCCTAAAAGTTTTAAAAATTATATTACAGATAATATTCCCTCTACCAAGTATAATATTTATTCATCTACTCAGTTATTACCTACATTGTTTAAGATTAAAGATGAAAAGAATATTAAATTAATTTTAGAAGATATGACTTCTGCAGAGAAAAAAAAGCTTTTTTTCTCTAATATGGCAAAGCATCTTTGGATTGAATGCATAGAAAATTGTGATTGGTGTGCTTTGGAATTATTTATTCAACAATGTATGTCATCAGATGATGGAATTGTAATAGCTGGAAAACTTCTTTTGGAGATTATAAAACCGATTAAATCAATGAATGAAGACTTCGAAGAAAAGCATGTTTTCCAATTATTACGTGACTTTATTGAAAATACTGATACCATCAAAGGAATTGAAGAAGAAAGTAGTAATCCAGCTTAAATTCTGCATTATAAAATAATAAAAGGTAACATTCAACATAAAATAACAGAAAATACTATAAATAGGAGGAAGCTGACGAATAAAAAAAATAATATTAATGCAAAGTTCATTTACAAGAAAGAAGAAGTATTTTATGTACTGAGTGAATTCATATTATATTATATTATCCTGCAAAAAAATACTCGTGTAAATAGAGGTACACAAAATATAATTATATTACCAACAGTATGTATAAGTATTAAAAGTAGAATTAATACGATTTACTTGTGATGGATTAATAAAAATCAATACAGGATTTTATTTCGTTTCGTTAATTCAAAAACATTATAATTCAAATCAATAAAAATTATTAATTGTTTACTTATTTATTTTCCTAGATGTAGACAAAAGCATTGAAGCCTCTTTTCGAAATTGCACATAATTCTCGCGATTTTTATATGAAACCATCAAAGTGAATATAAAATATGATTGTTGAAAATGTTATCAAATTTAATCTGCTTGAATTGTAAATTCAAATAAAATTTAATGGTTTTGTAACTAAAAGTTTGGTGGTTCATTAAAAAAATATAGTTGGACATGGAATCTGTTGTGTACAATATGAAATGCAATGCATCTGTATAAAAAATTTTAGCACAAATGCTCAAGAAAATGTAATGCACAAGAATTTTGTATTTAATTATCTGTAAGTGAATTTAATAAACTTTTATAAAAATCAATGTACTTAAAATTCAAATTATTTATATATTAATACATCTACGTATTATTTTCAATACTGCTTTAATGAAATATAAATTTTTAATAAAAATTAATGAATTTTGAAGAAAAAAAATTGTTGCACCCCTGTTTAAATGAACTAATGAAATACAATAAAAAAAACTTTTATGTCTCTTTGGTGGATTCTTGCAACTAAAAAGCAATAATCAAAATACACTTATTAAAATCTAGTGGTTTTTCATGAAATTTTATAAGATAAAAATTTTTAAATTTTAACAATTTAAAAATTTTTTTCGTATTCAAAAGTAATTTCTTTTATACAAGTACCTTTAGATATTTTATTAATATTTTTGTAATTTAGCAAATCATTCTTGATTCAATCGATATTAATACTTACAAGATTATTTAATTTAATTTTAAAGTCATAGAAATGTATTGAATCAGGAAATGTTAAAATTTTTCGATTGATTTAATTATAAAATACAGAAAATTTTTAAGTATCTTTATTGGAATTTATGATTTACCAGGAGAGTGTTTGGATTGTGGGTATCATTTCTTGATGAAACTTTGGGATTGGTTTTTAGGTACTAAAATATTAACTTGATATTCTTATTTATAAAATCATACAAACCATTTTAGAAAAGTCTTATTAACACGAACCTGTTCAAATTGCGGCTATAAAAAATGTGAAAAATTTTATTCAAACTACCTTAAAAAATCTTTAGACCTCCAAATAAAGGATTTCTGCAATTTATACTTTTATTTTTTAATTTTCTCGGCTGTTAATGCCGATAGAATGAGATCGGAATCAGTCGAGTTTGATTATATTTCATGACATAATATGCTGAGATACTATTGATTTTTATACGTGCAATACAAAAATCAATTGGAACTTTCAAAAATTGTTCACGATCATGCGTCAAGGGAATGAGTAGCGTTGCGCACACGCACTTACAGACTTCGTTGCTAGACGTACGCACTCAATTTAATGCGTAGAATAATTTACAAATTTTGAAACAAGTTTTATTATTTATAAAAGTCTCGTTAATATTTTGATTTTCATAGTATAAAATTATTATTATTACATGATTCAAATTTAAAGTGAAAAGAAAACTTTTCTTTTCCGTCTATGATACTAAAAAATATTGAAAATTGGCCGAAAAATTCCAATTTTTTTAAAGGTATAGAACTATTTATAAAAATTTCTTAAAATGCTATTGGTTTGTATAAGACATTCTATTGCAATGTTTAATTAGTTATTGCTTTAAAATACAATTAATTTTACAATCCTAGGACATAATGTCCTATTAAAAAGTATTTAGTTTTTAATACTTTTTTATGTCATTATTTTTAAAGGAAAAATAGGAAACTTGAAAATTTTCAAATTATAATAACTAAAAAAATAATAAATATTTTCCGAATAAAATTATAGTCATTTTATAGCTACATATAATATAATAATCTATATAAAAATAAATATTTTTGTATTCATACGTTATATATTTAAATATGACCTATATGACACATATATACATAAATTTTTAATTTTTTAAACAAAAAATCTTTGATATGTTAAAAAAAGTGGCTAAATTTATAACAAATGTAAAATTAAAAATAATTATAAAAGCATTAAAAATTAAAAAAAAAAATATTGGTTTATACTGCTGTAATATCATAGAAGAATATAAACCAATTTAAAACGAGTGAAAAGTAGTTTTTCAGGACGTTGAGGGGACGACCAATCTGCTCTTTATTCAACGTATAAGCTACTATTGGGATCTGACATAGACCAGACGCTCTCTGGTGGATAAAATCTGAACGAATAGTAGCATACAAGCAGAAAGCGTTCGTTGATGCGACTTGTATGTTCTTGTATGTCTTGCGTGAAAAGGTTATTATATCACCGATATTTTTGTTATTTTTAACGTATTTTATTATATGTCCTGCTCTGAAAATTTGTTCATCTTTTATAAAATAACGTTTGGTAGGATTAGTATCTGCCCAATAGTACAGAAATATTCATAATTAACAAAAACAGGTACTTGCTCCATATATGACAATGTAAATTGTATACTATGGTACGCCATCTTAGCTTAGACCACGCCCCCATGTCAGATCCCAATAGTCAAGCTCGATTGTCCTTCACTTAATATTAATTAATAAATTTTATGCTTTTTGAAGTTAAAAAAAAATTTTTTATTTTAAAGTTTTTTGCTAAAATTTATAATTATTAAACTTGTACTTTGTGTTTGCTTTGTATATTACGAGCTTAAGATTTTACTGTTGCAAATTTTCTATCTAAATTCCAGAGGAACTAATCGTTTCTCAAGAAGTTATTATTTCAAGAAATGAGAATATAAAAAATAGGTTTTAGTATAGACAATAAAGTATATTACATTTTTCTTTGCAAAATTTCTGATATAAAATATTAAATCATACGTGAACACCTATTTTTTTGACGTTCTCATTTTTTAAAATGATATCTTCTTAAGAAGCGGTTAGTTTCTTAGAAATAAAATCTTAATTTCCAACAAAATGATTGTAAAATTATAAAATATCACTATAGTTACGAAATTTTTTATTTTATTATGAACTATTATAGCGATATATACATATATTTAGCTGTAAGCATATACTTACGACGATTTAATATTGTTGCCGTTGAATAAAAAACTATAATAGTTATTAACAAAGCAAAAAATTTTATTTCTTTAGAAGTGTTTTATGATTTTACATTCATTTTATTAGGTAATACATAAATGGATTTTTTTTTCTAAAATTAGGAGTTTTGTGTTTTTCAATGTTTTACTCCCATATCTCCATTGTTGCCACACCCCTTCCTCAGACATCACTGAACATACTTTATTTTTAATCCGACGTATGGTGGCGCTCTTTGTTTGGGTGCTGTAGGGGCTGCAGAAAATAATCAAGTTGATAGTGTGGTCGCTAGCGTCAATGAGCAACGTCAGTTTGTGAGAGAACTTTAGAGGCATAACGACTGTAGCTCAATATACAAGCATACTTGTAGTCATTAGTATAGAAAGACTAATAAATACTATTACTTTTTTAATAATTTACTTTGTGTTATTTATTCCACTTATCAGAGTTGTGTCGGCGATTCATATCAACTTTGCAGTGCAATATTTATCGATCTGGTTCTATCGGAATCCAAACCTATTCGTATTCGTAATTTTTACTTTAATGTCCTTACTAGTAAATCGTAAAATTAAGTATTTTAAAAATATTATAGAAAATGTTTTTCAGTTTAATACCATCACTTGAATATATAAGTATTATAAAAATAGTTGTTAGATTGTGGGATGAGTTTGAGGATATAAAACAGGAGATGAATCCTGATGATAAGGATTATTTTGCAAATGATATGCCATGGCTAAATATTGAAGAAAAAATAATAAAAAGGGTAGAAATGCTTCCGTTGCCACTGAATGTGAAGAAGAAAATAATATCTTTTATAAAGCCAATAGGTTTCGAAATGATGAAATGGATAATGTTTCTTCGAAGGTATACATCTGTACAACATATTCTGAAAAGTTTAAATAAAGTTCATTGGACGCAACTTGGAACGATAGATAGAAGAAAAACAGCAGAAATACTAATTCAAGATGAGAGTATTGATCTGGAAATGCGTTATAAATTAGCATATATTTACTGTTTTGAATTCGACCTCTCAGTCTTATGGTACAAGATGCAGTCGAATAAGAGCCTTAAAAAACGTTTTAAAAATCCCGATAAAATGCGTGAAAAACCATTATTAACTTATTGGAGTAATGATAAAGGGATCAAAGGTTTTCGTTATGCCTATCATCCAAGCAAATGCGTTGCATTTAGTACTCGTTACCAACGTGCTTTTGAAAATGCAGCATTTACTGGTAATAAAGCTGCAACTGAGTATTTTTTTCAAAAACTCTCTTCGGAAGAAAAAAGAGAATCTTTATTAAGATCAGCTGAAAATATCGCAGAGACTTATAGTTCACATGATTATGAGAATTATGATAATATATACATTAATAATAATGGAGAATACATAGATGTTTTCTATTTCTTACTTTTGCAGATGGATGAGCATCAGCAAATGTTACTACTGCAATCCAAAGCTAATTGTTTTCTAAATTTTTTTTTGAACTGGCCGTGGCAAAGTCTTTTTATCGAGACAGTACAGTGGACATGGTCTTACATTAATGCTTATCAGTTTGAATCATTATTGGATAGAATTGTTAGTTTTCCAGAAAGGGGCTTTGAATATTATGACTATCGAAATTTGTTTACAAATTTTTGGAAGCAAAGCCCTGAAAGATTTAAACAATATATTATCGATAATATTAAATATTTTCAGTCATTTCCTAAACTATTTAAGATTAAAGATGAAGAGAATATTAAATTAATTATAGAAAATATGACTTCAATGGAGAAGAAGAAACTTTTTTTCTCTGAAATTGGGCTGAGTATTTTGTTTAGCCCGTTGGAAAATCGTGATTGGTGTTCTTCAGAATTATTTATTCAACAATGTACATCATCACCAGATCATGGAATAATGATAGCTGCAAAACTTACTGTAGAGATTTTTAAACAGTACGAATCAACGAAAGATAATTTTAATCAAAAACATTTTTTTGAATCATTACGTAACTTTATTAAAAATAATGATACAATAAACGAAATGGAAAAATAAAGTAATAATCTAGCTTCAATTCTGTATTATAAAGTATTAATAAAATAACATTTATTGATGAAGTTCAAACTCAAATTTGATTATTCATTATCATATTATTATCATATTATTATATTATCATATCATCATATTATTGTATTATCTTGCAAAAAAAATAAGTCTGTAAATATAGGTGCAAAAAATTTACTTATATTACCATCATATACTGATGTAAATAAAAAATTTCAAAAACATAAATAATAAAAATTAAGACTTTTTACTAATGATAGACTAGTAAAAATTAACAAAGAATTTTATTTAATGTATGGTTTTGTAACTATTTATAAATGTATTTGTAACTAAAAGTAGATACATGTATCTTTTCATTAAAAACATTTACTAGACAGGAAATATATTCTGTACAAAATGAAATTTAATGTGTCTATATAAAAAGTCTAAGTACTAATGCTTAAGAAAAATTGATGTGCAAGGACATTATATTTGGATGTCTGTAAGAGGAATTTACTACAAATTTTTATAAAAATTAAAGTATTTAAAAATGAAATTAGTTACATCAACACATGATTTTCAATGAAATATAAATCTTTTTGAAAAATTAATCAATTATGTAAATTTAATTTGTTACGTCTCTGTTCAAAAGAACTAATGAAATTCAATAAATAGAATTTTCATGTCGCTTAAGTAGATTGTTACAATTAAAAAGCAATGAATAAAATATATTTATTAAAATCAAGAAGTTTTTTCTGATAAGAATTTCATTGTTTTTTATAAAATTTTATAAGATAAAAATGGTATTGGAGCCGGTGAGTGGCTCAGTCGGTAGAGCGTTGGATTAGTAATCTAGGGGTTCTGAGTTCGAATCTCGCTCTCAGCAACTGATGGATAGAAGCACTACTACACGTTACATGTGCTTTGTTCACAAACACACTTATGAACTCCGTCGCTGATTAGCATTACAAAATAGCATAAATATAGCGACGTTGAAGAAGAAGAATAAAAAAAATGGTATTGATATGTAAAAGTCTAACTTTAGTTGGCCTTTTGAACAGTAGATGACTATTCTCAGGCCATATGTAAAAGTCGCCGTTTTTATGTAACTACCTTTTTATTTATATTGCCATAATTTAGAAAATAAATCCTCATTTGATTGTTATTAATACTTATAAGACTATCTAAGTAATTTCTAAGTCATATAAATATGTTCAATCAGAAGATGTTCAATTTTGAAAAATAACCTTGTTGAACCCTTGTAAAAAAATCAATAAAATTCAATAAAAAAATTTTTATACCTCTATAATTACATCCTTATAGCCGTCATACCAAATAAAAAGCAATAAGTAAAATATATTTATCAAAATCCACAAGTTATTTTTTATAAAAATTTTATCTTTTTTTATAACATTTTATAAGATATAAAAATTTCTAATCTTCAAGAAGTTTAAAATTCTATTAGTATTTTTAGGTCACTTCTTTTATATAACTATCTTTATACAGTTTCATTAGTATTTCTATAATTTACTACTAAACTTTCCCAATAAATTTTATTATTTTTCAGATTTTTTTTAGATTTAATTTATAGTTTTTTATAAAGCTATTCATAAATACTGAATAAATTATATCAGTATTTATAAGATTTTTTCATTAAATCATTAGACAAAAAATGCTAATGAAAATATGTAGTCCCGCATTTTAAGCTTACGGCAAATAGTTAGAATCATGAATGAATGAAATAAGTTTTTTATTGGCCAATAATGTAGATTACATAGCCATCACACTGTAGAAAACTGTATGTATACAGAGGAATATATAAATATACAAGAGTATACTACATTACAAAATATGGCGCGAAACACAAATTTTTCTTTTTCTAATTATTAAGAATCGCAATGTTAAAATATAATTACATATATCCGCAAGATAATGACTTTCACTAAAGCTAGGGTACCTCGGGGTCGCAAAGTCCGTCCAGAGCAATGTTTTAATTGCTCTGGACGGACTTATTACATACAGAGCAATTAAAACATTGCTCTGGCCCTGAGGTGTTAGCATTATGAAACATAGTGCAAAGCGCATCGTTATCTGTGATGCACAAAGGCATTATAAAGTTGGGATCATGAGTAACAAAATTAACAATACGCACGACAGATGGTGGTGCGTCTTCACTACGATACCGATACGCAGTGCGTCGTAGACTCAACTTTTCGTTAATCGTGCATCGTATTTCGTAGTGTATTACTCATTCACTACAATGCGCGGCGCATGACTGAAAAATAATAATTCATAACATTATTTAAATTGAAAAAAAACTAAATCTGTGGCCGTACGGAAAAAGGGCACAAGTCTATTTTTTTAAAAAATGAGTTAATACTACTTTTAAGATGTTTAATAATTCATGAACTATAAGTTTTTAACTCTATTTTTTTTTTAATGAAATTTTTTCATAGAAAAAGTAAATTTGTAAAAAGACGCAAGTCTACTTGTAAACAGAAAATAGCTTATTAAGAAAAAATAAAAACGAAAAAATTAATGCCAAGATGTATTTTTTTTTATACTTTGTAAAAAATATATTTTTCGCTACACGGGCAGAATTTTTATGACCTTAAACATAAAAAAATTGTAATCTTTTCCTAGTTTAATATAGTATAAAACATCAAATATCTAGAAAACCTGTTAAAGTGACTTGTGCCCTTTTTCCGTACAACCACAGAAATCTATGCAATGAAATAATATAATAATATATTAAAATTTATTGTAGTTAAAAATAAACGTTTAAAAAGTTTTAAAAAAAAAATCAAAAAGTATCAAAAAGTATTTTTCAAGTTATTACCAAAAATCCATTTTTTGACCATTTAAAAGGCGCCTATTTCAAAACGCTTCCAACGATTTTTTCTAAAATAGGAAGTTTACTTGTGATATTATTTAAAATAATTCCTTGTTTGAATTATTCAGATCGGATAAAAACTCGTCGAGAAAATTCATAAACTTGATTTCTCACACACATACATCCATACATACATATTAAGGAAGCCTCGTAACAATTTTATTTTACTATAAAAATAAGTTTTTTATCATAAAATAACATCTTTTAAAGGGTTACATTTTTCGCGATGTCGAAAATATAAGGCACTTCCGATAAGCGGTCGTGCGTAAAAAAAACTTTAATATATTAAATGAATGAAAGCATTAAATCTTTAATATATTAAAAGAGTAAATGCATTAAAAGCAATATAAAATTTTAAAATAATTATTAAAGGATAGTAACTTATAGAATACAAAATATTCGTTTATATTTTTGTATAAGAAATTAATTCAAATCGAGTATGAAATAAATTGAGTTTACAGACAGCTGTGAAAAGGTTTTTCGGAATGTTAAGACAACGATCCATCTGTTCTTTTTTTCAGCGTAGATTACTATATTACAACACAGTAACAACAGTGTATTGATTGGCTTTTACATAGGTTAATTATTGATTTTATTAGAAAATTTGTCAAATAAAAATTTTTTTTTAAAACAAACAAGGTTTAATTTTAATGTTTTCTATTAAAGCTTATCATTTTTCAATTTATAGTTTGTGGTTTAGATATTTAATATAATAAACTAACCATCTCATAAGAAGTTATTACTTAAAAAAATGAGAATATAAGAAATGGATTTCATATTTTTTTTTCTTTATCCAGAATTTGGCAAGGAAAAATGTACTTGTAGTTTTCACTTTCATACATATCTTAAATTCTGTATATATATATTTTTATCGATCAATTCAAAAAGCCGTAAAGTCGTCGTAAGCGCACATAACTAAAATAAGCATTATCCTTCCATTCGACGGCAACAACACCAAATCATCTCAAGTTTACTTACATCTATATACATATATGTATATAGAATAGTTAATAATAAAACTAAAAAAATTTGCATCTAAGAATATTTTATGATTTTACATTCATTTCTTCAGGTAATAGCTAAATTGACTTTTTTTTATAAAATTAGGGAGTTATTTTCTTTTTGATCCTTTTATCCCATATATTCCTTGTCCACACGCCTCTTCCCTGTTGAAAAGAACTTATAGAATCCAATAAAAATTTGGTATAACCTATTTGGAAAAAAACAAAATCCAATAAAAGTTTTATATGTTTCTATTTGGAATTAATGAGACTTAATTATCCAATGGGTTTTTATTAGGAGATTACTTTATGAAAAATATTTTTTGAAAAACTAATCCGACTTTATAAGTTTTTACTCATAAATAGCTTATTTAGTCTTTATATGGCAAATACGACAAATTAATATAATTGGTTTTTATGAGTTTCTCCATAATAGCAATTTATAATTCTTTATTGTGATTTTACGAAATTATTAATTAATATGATTTTATTGGTATTTAATGATAAATAATTTAAAATATTTTAGTATTCTTTATGTGTAAATAACCATGAACATATTTATTGTTAGTTATTCAAAAAACTTATAGCACTTTTTTAAGTTTTCATTAAGATTTTACAATAGAAATTTTTTTACTTTTTTTTCTACAAACATTGGGATATAAGTCTTTATTTGGATTTACGGGTGCAAAAACCGAATCGCTTCTGGTAAAATTAATAATTTATAGTATTTTATTTGTCATACCGAGTAATTATAATTTATATAAAAAAGTAGAATGCAAGTTTTTTCTAAGTTCCCATTACTATTTTACAATAGAATTTTTTTTTCTTTTTTTTTCCATAAATATTGCGATATAAAATGTTATTTGGAGATCCCAATGCAAAAACCGAATAGCAGCTTATAAAATTAATTACCAATAGTATTCTATTTGTAATACCAAGTAATCATAGTTTTTATTAAAAGATTTGCATGTAAGTTTCTATATGATTAATGCAATAAGAATAAATTTTTTTACATTTGGATTCAGCCTGATTTTTCTAATTATTATATTAAAACATGTTATGATTTTTTATATGAAAATAACTATCAACATTTTAATTGTTGAATATTCAAAAATACTTATAACATTTTTTTAAGTTCCAACTACGATTTTACGATAGGATTTTTTTTTCTTATCTTTTTCTACTAAAATTGCGATATAAGGTGTTATTTGGATGTCCTAATGCAAAAATCGAATAGCAGTTTGTAAAATCTATTACCAATGGTAATTTATTTGTAATATCAAGTAATTATAGTTTTTATTAACAGATTAACGTGCAAGTTTCTAGTTGGTTAATACGATGAGAATTATTTTTTACATTTCGATCTATCTTGATTTACCAAGAATCATCAGTAACAATAAATATTGATACGTATTCATAGCAATGGATATAGAATTTTTAATTATATATTTTTATATTAATAATTCTCAATTATTTGTTGTAATTTCAAAATGTTAAAACTAAACATTTTATTGTTTTTTATATGTCAATAACTATGAATATATATTTATTATTGGTTATTTAAAAAAAGCTTATGTTATTATTAAAGTTTTACAATATAACTTTTTTTCCTACTTTTCTTAACAAATATTGCAACATAAGACAATATTGGATTTTTCAATGCAAAAATCGAATAGAATCTTGTAATAATACATTACGTTCCGTGGATGGGTAGGCTTTTTTTACGAAACAAAAAGATTATAAACCGAGCCGATGGCAAGGTTTGTAACTCGATTCGTTAAAAAGCCTTTTCGATCAAGCAATGTACTGCATTTTACGTTTTGAGAGCCAAAAGAGAGAAAAGAAGTTGAGATTCTGAGGCTAGAAGAACATAAAATTAATGTTCAAATACGATAAGAACTATGTTTTATATTTCAATTCATCCTGATTTGCCTCCGATTCTCAGAAAAAAAACTAAACATTAATACGTATATTCATACACGGTTAGAAATATTAACAGACAAAGTCCGTTAAAAACAGTTAACAGAGAAAAATGTCTGTTACTTTGACAGAGAAAAATGTCATTAACTTTGACAGACAAAATGTCTAGGATTTAACAAAAAAATGTCTGTTAAATTTTTACATTTGGTACAATACAGGATACTTTCAGAATCAACTGACATAAAGTCTGTTAAATCGACATACTATTGTCTGTTGCTTCAACATACAATTTAGTAACAGACAAAAAAAGTTAACAGACTACACAATTGTTTTTAACCGTATAGAAATGGATATAAAATTAACAATAAATCTTTTTTTATCAATTTAAAATTATTTATTAATGTTATAAATAACTAAAAATTATAATGATTCTATTGATATATACTATAAATATTTTAAAACATGTTATTGTTCTTTATATGTAAATAACTATGAACATATTTATTGTTAGCTATTAAAAAAGACTTATAACATTCTTTTAAATTATCATTAAGCTTTTACCAATGTAAAAACTGAATGGCATCTTGTAAAATCAATTTTTTAATGGTATTCTATTTGTAATATCAAGTAATCATAATTTTCATTGAAGATTAGCCTACAAGTTTCTACATGATTAATACGATAAAAACTATTTTTTATATTTCAATATTTGGATGTCCTAATGGGAAACTGAATGACATCTGGTAAATTTAATTTTCCTATTGTATTTTATTCGTAATATCAAGTAATTATAATTTTTATTAAAAGATTAGCCTACAAGTTCTACATGATTAATACGATATAGTTTGATAATTAAACTAAATGTCACAATTTTCAAGTTTATGGTAGTTCCTTATAATCGATTGAATTTTGAATTTAGACTTGAGTACTTTACATTAGTACCTAATGTAAAATCATTACTTTGTTGTCATATTATCTTTCTCTTTATTTCATCATTAAATGTTATATATTCTTGTATAACGACTACTTCTACATTCATATACACATAAGTGAACATACTGTTCTATAATTTTAATATTTAATACAACTAACATCATAAATAAAAATGTACAAAAGCTGCCAGTGCACGCAATCAGGAACGCTGAATTAAAAGTTTCTGTTTATAATATTTTTGCGTTCCTTACTTTTCTCAAAAACAATGCGGTAAAATTTTTTTTTCTTGTGCATTAATATTCATAATAACAATAATATCTATTGCGCTTAATACTTGAGTAAATAACAAAAATCACAATTAGACAAGGACAGCGAATCCGGTCTGCTCTTCTCTTGAAATAGTTTTCAAACAATTGAATGCAAAAAAAAATCGTAACCTGAATCTCTACTTATGACTGATTTGTACAGAAAAAGAAAAAATTTGTTAAATAATTAATAAAAAGGTCGAACAATACAAAAAGCTTAGGTAAATTGTATATATT
Organism: Anastatus disparis; assembly: GCA_017163975.1. Taxonomy (NCBI): domain Eukaryota; kingdom Metazoa; phylum Arthropoda; class Insecta; order Hymenoptera; family Eupelmidae; genus Anastatus; species Anastatus disparis. The sequence continues at coordinate 4,678,407 of JAFFSR010000227.1, forward strand.
TATATATTTTATTTTTATCTTTCGTACATTTACTATCGTACATTTAATCATAAATATAAATTTACATTATAGATCTTGGAGATTTTTTAACCTCCTTTCATAATTATAACATTTGGATCGAACTATTTTATATTAATTGTAAAAATTTATTAAGTTTCTGGCATGTTTGTTTATGTTAAGTATACTGACGATGAAAGTTTTGCGACTGTAGAGGATACTAGTATACCTCGTTTTACAATTCCATTTGATAAATTTAAACTTTACAAAGTAACTGCTGATGATGACACTACAAGAGATGCAACAATTATTGATTATGCAGGTAATTATTTTACATACATTCTTATCTGATTCTTTTTAACAGGGCTTTGTAAATTTAAAAAATAAAGATAATTCATATAAATTTATATTAACCTATCTTTATACAACTTTAGTATTTTTACATTTATTATTTAAATTAAATCTTTATTATCAATTTTATTATTTTAGAATCGATAGAACAGTTAGAGGAAATAACAAAGAAGAGAGTCCGAATTCCAGCTAATCAATTTATGAAAGAAGCTTCCGAATTAAACGATATTGCTCCACAAATACTGATTGATGAATCACAACATCCAACATTGGATTTAATTAACAAAAAATTGACTACGCTGAAAAAACAACAAAACTTAGTAAGTTTTCAAGATTTATGATTCCTTGATTTGAGCGTAATACATATTATCATTATGAATATTCATAAAATGTCATTGCATTGTTTCTGAAAAAAGCGATGAACGCTGAAGTAAGAAGTTATTTTTATAATATTTATGGTATAAATATTTATAAATATGTGTATAAATATTTATTTCGCTCAAATCTTATATTGCAATTACAATAATTAATATTTGTATAAAAACTTAATTAGCCTAAAACAGAGAAGCTAAACTGCTCTTAACGATCAATTCATTTTATTGCAAAATTTCGGGAAAAGAAATGGATTAACTTATAGCATATGCCATCAAGATTATGCAGTTAAAGTTTTTAGTAAATTTATACATTAATTTTTAATCATTTTGGATTTTTAATACAAAATTAAAAAATTTTAGTATATATTATTACGCAAAATTCTCTATAGCTAAAAAAATTCAACTAAATAATCTTCATGGAATATACTACAAAGTAAAGCATTTTTTTACTGAAATTTTGCCATAAAATTAAAAGATAGGCAAAATTCATGAGTACAGGTGTAGTATCTCATTTTATCCTCTTGATTGAGTATATTTTTCAATAACAGTAATAGATTAAATTTTCATTAAATTATGTTATGATTTTAAATTTAAAATAAAATATTAAAAAAATATTATTTGCTAAATGTTGTATGGGCTATACAGTCTGTATCAAAAGTTAGTATTTTAGAAAATCGTTTATATTTTTCGGTAGAAAGTAATTATCCAATTTTTAGCTAAGTAACCTAATAGATAATATTAAAACTATTATTCTAAACTTTTTTTCATTTAAATATTATGAATTATTAAACAGTTATACCATTATAAAATTAATAACTTTTACACAAATCTAATGCAATCATAAAAATAATGCCAAAGTTTTAAAAATGATTTTATTTGACTGCAACAAAGTTTATTTTGTTTAGTTTAAAATTTATAATCTATTGACGAGTTAGAAATTTTGATTTTTATTTTTTATTAAAATTTATTGCCAATTTTCTATGATAAAACAGTAAGTATCATCTGAGACATATGCATTTTTACGCAGAAAATTAACAATAAATTTTAATAAAAATAAAATTGTGATTCCATGCTCGTCAATAGATTCTAAATTTTAAACTGAACAAAATAAACTTTGTTGCAATCAAATACAATCATTTTTGAAACGTTGGCATTTTTTTTATGATTGCATTAGATTTGTGTAAAAGTTATAAACTTTAAAATGACGCAACCCTTTAATAATTCATAATATTTAAATGAAACAAAGTTTAAAATGATTGTTTTAACATTATTTTTAATATTATTTTTATATTATTTTTTTTATATACAACCTTAAACTCTAAACTCAAAAGAGTAAAAATTGGAAATAAAAAGTAAAAAAGTATAGTTTTTCCACTTATAAAAGAGTAAATTGAAGATTATACCAGTTGTAGAGGTAAATTTGAAGACTTTATAATTTATAAATATAAACTTAAGGTATTTACTCTTTTTCTAAAAGATAAAAAGTATGTTTTTTACTTTATGAAAATCAAATGATTTTAAAAGGTAAATATGATGCTTTTTCTCTTTTCATAAAGATGAGTATCTATATTTTTTACTTTAAAAAGAGTAAAAGATTATGCTGCCTTTTCTAAAGAATAATTTGATGTGTTTACTCTTTTGACAAATAATAAAAAGCACATTATAACTTTACAAAGAATAAAATAATACCTTAATAGTTAATGAGATTAATTTGATCAATATTTGCTTTTACGATATTCCTCAAAAGAGTAAATTAATAAATTTACTATTTTCGAGATGTTAAGTCACGTGGCTACTATAAGTATTAGAGATACTTATAATACTATCTGGGAATTATTATATGCTTGAAAAGCTCTTCAGTATATGTAATAAAAATGATGTATAAGTATTTCCGATACTTATAGTAGTCACGTGACTTAACATCTCGAAAATACTAAATTGATTAATTTATTCTTTTGAGGAATATCGTAAAAGCAAATATTGATCAAGGTATTATTTTATTCTTTATCAAATTATAAATGTGCCTTTTACTATTTGTCAAAAGAGTAAGCACATCAAATTTCTCTTTAGAAAAGGCAGCATAACCTTTCATTCTTTGTAAAGTAAAGAACATAGGTTCTAATCTTTATGAAAGAGAAAAAGCATTATGTTTACCATTTAAAATCATTTAATTTTCATAAAGTAAAAAACATACGTTTTAACTTTAAGAAAAAGAGTAAACACCTTAAGTTTATCTTTATAAATTATAAAGTCCTTAAATTTACCTCGACAAGCAGTAAAATCTTCAATTTACTGTTTTATAAGGGAAAACTATACTTTTCTACTTTTATTACTAGATAAAGTTATAATATAGTTTCTAAATATAGTTTATAATTTTTACTCTTTTGAGTTTAGAGTGACATCACGAAAAAATATAGGGGAGTCCGAGCAAGATGGACATAGGCTATTATTTCGAAGCAGACTTTAGGAATTCAGTAAATTGTTAATGCTACAAATATAAACAATTTTAGTAAATTGTTTATATTTGTTACATTTGATTTTCAGTGTGTGAGCGTTGTTCGGCATAATATCATCGCCGAGAAAAATAAATATTTATTTCTAGTACTGCGTGCGCTAAATCCGCTTGAAGCGCTCCCTGTTCCGAGTCCTATGTTGCATTTTCTGGCAGGGTATAGTTGGTGATTTTTGTGAATTCCGTGCACGTGTTTCACGTTGGTAAAGCATAGAAGTGTGGTGACGCGCAAGCGCGTATACGGACTAATGGAATGAGAGATACTATAAACAATGAATCAGTTGCCTTACATTCAGCTTATTCTTGCATATATATATATATATATATATATATATATATATATATATACTAGGGGTTCCCCCTGCTCGCTTCGCTCGTCAACCCCCCATTGTCATTATCAAATCAATATCAATTTCCAAGAGAACGTTCTTAAATTAGATAACAATTAATTAAATTAGCTAACAATTAATTAAATTAGCTAACAATTAACTACCTTTCAGCTATCTCTCAGCTAACTTTCAGCTGAATTTTATCTGAATTTCAGCCAACTTTTAGCTAACTTTCAGCTAAATTTTATCTGAATTTCAGCTATTTCTCAGCTACCTTCAGCTAAATTTTATCTGAATTTCAGCTATCTCTCAGCTAACTTTCAGCTAAATTTTATCTGAATTTCAGCTAACTTTTAGATAACTTTCAGCTAAATTTTAGCTGAATTTCAGCTAACTGAGGGCATATAAAATTCTTATACACCGGCGGCGGCTAGGCGATATATCTTTATTATATATATATATATATATATATATATATATATATATATATATATATATATATATATGTGTGTGTATGTGTGTGTTTCTAAATAACTAGCAAGTTTTTCAGTTTGTGTATATCGTATTAATAATTATTTAATGAGAGCGCGGTGGCGTAATGGATAGAGCTCTTGCCTTCAACGCGGAGGGCATGGGTTCGAATCCTGGCCAGGTACCTCTAACTTTTTTTTCGAAAGAAAATAAGTGTATGTGCCATTTATATCGCGACTCTTTAAAAAATCCGACCTCATTGGGTATCGGTTGATTGTTGGTTACAAAAGTGGCTGACCATCCATCGGTAGTCAAAGTTTTCGGTATGGTGGGTCTGACAGTCCTAGCCTGATGTAATGTGTTAAACAGATGCCGGGCGGGGGACTTCCTCGACTTCACCATATATAAAAGGTTAATCATATAGAGGACAATATCCTTTATATATTAATCTTTTTTTCACAAAAAAAAAATAATAAAAAAAAAAAAAAATTAATAATTATTTAATACAATTTCACGTTCTAAGTATATATTTTTAATTGTTTTGGTTTCTTTTTTTTGATTTATCATTTGCGCAATGCCTAGTTTTACTGATACATAGATTTAGTTTTTTTATATGAATTATCATTCGTGACTATAAATATAAGCTAAATTATTCAAAAATATTATTCAATTCACGTATATATGGAAAAACGGACTTTATTCATACTAGTGCTGCAGTTATAAAAGCGAAGATGACCTTTAATAAATACAAGCCAATTTTGAGTTTTTTTAAAAATTAGATTTGTGATTTTTTCATCTCTTCACGCTTACATATCGAAGTTACAAAAAAGAGCTAAGCCTGCTTTATTCCAAGTAACCGGGTTGAAAAGTCGGCCTTTTAATGTTTTTTATTAAAAGTTCCCTACTTCGTCTGTGCTGTAAATATTGGCTAAATTGTTATGCCCTATGTATGCAGGTGTAAAAACTTGCATCTTTATTATATTTTTTAGTTACTTCGCTTGCATATTTACAATGTAACTCATCATTATTTTGAATTAAATGTAACTTGAAGAAATGTTCATTATTAATTCTTTTGAAAATTTACAAATTTTATAATTTTTTTCCAATGTTCCATTTTATATATTTTTAAATACTTTTAAATTAAAATTAATCATTATTTGATATTTTTTATTAGTTTATTATTCAAACATTGAAGAAAATATAATTATAAATTAGAATGACGTATTAGCGAATGATTTTTTTGTAAATATTATATTTAATATGTTTTTCTTTGAAAAAAGTCTTAAAAAATTATTTTATTATTGTAATTTTTATATATTTAAAAATTAATTTTTTCAGGTAAATGACAATTCTAATAGCCCTAACGAGACCTCTAAAACAGTAAAAAATGATTTGGTATTTAATTTGCTTTTATCATATTATATAACATGTCTCACAAGGAGAGGTCCTGACCTCTGAGAAACGGATTCAACTGAAATGTTAGGATATGATTTTTTGATAAAAATAAACTCGTGTTTTTTCTTTTTTGTCTAATAGGTCCCAGAGAAAACGGTATAGATATTTTTTCGAAAATATAGTGAAAAGAAGCGTTTATAAGAACTTGAATAATTAAACCACTAAAACTTTTACATAAAAGTGCATGAAAAATAAAAGAAAGTACAAGTTAAAAAATTTAATTTAAACTTTGTCGCATTAAAAAAGCTTTGGTGGTTCAAAAGTTATGCCTAATTGAAAATGACTAGATATTTGTTAATATTTTATTAGCATAATTTAATTGCTTGTAACTTTTGAACCATATCAGATTTTTTAATGCAACAAAGCTTAAATTAGTTTTTAACTTTTAATTTCTTTTATTTTCTATACATTTTTTTTAAGAGTTTTATTTTTTTCGTTATTCAAGTTCTTATAAACGCTTCTGTTCACTATATTTTACACTGAGAAAAATAGTGTAATAACTTTAATAATAGATATTAATAAAAATGACTATATTTTATAATAGAGCTGGGGAATTTATGAATTATGAAAAGTTTTATTATATTTATAACAAATATTACTATAAGGTTGGCAACATCGTTCAAGAAATAAAACTATACCTTATTATAAAAATTGCTGATTTTTTTTTAAGTTAATATATGAGGATATTGTCCTCTATATATTAACCTTTTTATATGGTGATATCGAGGGAGCCCAACCCGGTTCCCGTTTAATACATTACATCAGGCTGGATTGTTTGACACACCATATCGAAAACTTTGACTACCGATGGATGGTCAGGCACTTTTGTGACCAACAATCAACCGATACACAATGAGGTTGGATTTTTTAAGAGCCGCGATATAAATTGCACATACACTAATTTTCTTTCGAAATAAGGGCGGAGGTACCTGGCCAGGATTCGAAACCATGCCCACCGCGTTGAAGACAAGAGCTCTATCCGTTACACCACCGCGCTCTCATAAAAATTGCTATGTTACATAGTAAAAATTATACTATAGTAAAATTTGATATAGCAGAGTAAAAATATTTGTTTTACTATAAAAATAATAAATTTTATTATGCATATAATAAATTTTACTATGCATATAATAAATTTTACTTTTTCAAATAATAATGTCGAGTCGATAATCTGCAAATTTAATCCTAACCTCAAAATTTTTTCCAAATTGAAAGTAGTTCTGCAACATATGTAGACGATTCGAAATTTTATTGGTAACATGTCATGATGACGCAGTCGGTAACATTCACGCTTTGCAACCGCGAGGTATTCGGTTCGAGCCCACTCAACGTAAGATTTTTTCAATGTTAATTTATTTTCCAAAAATAAAATTAATAAAAAAATATAATTAGAAATAGTTAAATAACAAGTTTCTGGTACAAAAAATAATAAATAAAATTTTTTTCTACGTATCTGCTCTCATAAATTTTACTATGTAACATAGTAATTTTTCTTATAACGTAGAAATGTCCCACACTTCTTATACAATATAGTAAATTTTAATACAATTCATAATTATATTTATTATAGCATTTCTCTCCGTGTAGAAAAAATATCTATATCGTTGTCACTAGGGCCTATTAGACAAAAAGAAAAAACAAGGATAATTTTTTTTCATAAAAAATCATATCCTGCAGTTTCAGCTAAATCCGTTTCTCGGAGGTCGAGATCTCTCCTTGTCAGTATAATAAAATTACTCAAAAATAAATTATTATGAATAATTTTCAGTCTAATGAAGATTCTAATGTTCAAAAAACAAATATTAAAAAAGAAAAGTTAGATGATGTGAAAAAACAAAATAAAAGGAAGCATTCGACCTCTTCAAAATCGAAATCATCAGAAACGAAAAAGTTAAAAAGGCAGATCCAGAATTATCTGCAATGAAAAAATCAAAAGCAGAGGCTATCAAAACAAAAAAACAAAAAAATAAAACAAAAATCAAAACTATATCAACACAAAGACGTTGAAAACGAAATTATTTATAAAAAAAAGTAATGGTGTCCCAAAGATAGTTTCTGATTCTATATTGAAAACTCCATTCTCTATCAAAGTCGTGAGCCAGGAAACAAATACAAACGTAAGTAAAGACTAAAATAAGCTTAATTCAATCTTTTTACGTTTTTTTTATTTTATTTAATATCGATGTATTCATGTTTTCATTGTAATGCTAATTAGCGACAAATGTCGCTAGTGTATTTGTAAACAGAGTACATGTAACGTACTGTGGTGCTTGTATCAATCGACCCAGTCCGGGATTTGAACTCGGGACCTCGAAGTCATAAATCCATTGTTCTACTCAGTAAATCACTGAGATTTATTTTTATATTATTTTTAGAATTTTTAAAATTTTATTGTATTTTGTAATTAAAAATATTATACATAGTGTATTGTGCAACGAGTGAGGTTTAGTTGACTATTGCGCACGAGGGCAAGTTAGCGCACGTCAACTAAACCAAACGAGATTCACATACTATTTTTTCTCATAAGTGCTGGGTGTAAGAGAGAAAGAGTGACATGTTGGGGCGCGGTAAGGGGGGTTGGGGCAAAGCCCCACCCCATTTAAAAAAATTAATATGTGAATCAAGAAAAAAAACTATTCATAAAAATATTATATTTTGCGTCGCCAACAACTTTTATCAAGAAGCTAGCACACGACTGACTCGTACATAGATACTTGTACACGTTCTTGCGTGTTTCGATACAACATTCTCTTTCCCTCTCTCTCCTATCATCTTCACCTGCGCGGCGCTGCTTACGTATTACGATCAAAATCGTTGTGTTATTTTTCATAACTCAACGCATTTGCGTGACGTTATTTTTCATTACTTAACGCTTTTAATAAGAACACACCCTTCGAAGACAAAACACACGCGGCGCGCGCTATTAGCTACTTACCACCCCGAAAACGCATGAGCAATAGGCCACTTAACCAGCACGTATGAGGAATATAAATATTCAACGAAGTTAAGATTATATGTAAAACATAAAACTCGTGTCCCGATTTATTCTCCTGGATCCGAAAAACCGCATCCTGTTTCCAGCATATTTCATTTAATGCCCCATAATTTTACATTGACATTAAAACGTTTGGCTTAATGGACTCATTATCACCTCATATTGATTTTTAAATTATAAATATGGTGCACGTTAATGCACGAGAAAGCCAAACGTTAAAACATAAAATTATGAAAAAAACCGCGAGCATTCGGTTTAACGCTTAATCATTTCATGACCATGCTATTTCGTTGCATTTTTTAAAGATTACTCTGATAAATCATTGTTTATAATAATGAATATTACTCTTTAATGGCAGCTTCTAAGTTCATTCTGTAACATTCTAGTAAAAGATAAGATAGAATCCTTTAGATTGAAAAAAGTGTTGAAAAAGCTTAATCCGTTTAAAAGTTATAGGAAAATAAAAATTGTTAGAAAAATTAGCATAAAATCAAATATTAATTTCAATTTAATTATTGCGCTCATTTTTTTCATGTTTTTAATTTTCTTATAACTTTTGAACTAATTGAGCTTTTTAAACACTTTTTTTTAATAAAAACATTTCAATCTCAACTTTTACTAGAATGTTGTAGAATGAACTTAGAAGCCCCCATTTGAGAGTGATATTCGTTATTATAAACAATGATATTTTAGAAAAATAGTTAAAAATTGAACAAAATAGCTCATAATTATGGAATGATAGAGCATTATAACGAATGCACGCGGCTGTCTTCATAATTTTATGTATTAAAACATATTCGCAAGTTACAGCAAGATCCGTGACCCAAACAAGGGTTACTTTCCTTGTAAGTAAAAATAATAATGAACCCAGAAAAGTCATACATATATGAACATTAAAAATATATTCTTTAAAAAGATAAGATGTAGAATATAACGAAGCATTCACAGTAGTATGATAGCTTGGCAACTTAAAATTTTACCTATTATACATTGATAAAAGTAACATTTACCCCAGTATGTCAAATTATGACTGATACTTATGTCATCTTGATTATTACTACGCATTTTAACGAAACAAGCGAAAATAATATACATTTAAAAAAAGCTCGAATAATGTTTTCAAAATTGACACGAGCATTAAACGCATTATACATGTATGTGACATAAACGTGATACATTTACATCATAACTGACCACGTATCTAATTAGAGCCTAAAGATTTAACGCTCAGGTGAACGAGATCCACGCTCGAGTATACGATATTCACGCTTGATCATAGGCATACCGACAGGTTTATGCACGTATAGACAGCACTGTATACAAGTATCGATACTCGTTAGACTACATATAGTTAACTCAGTGTACTTGTTTCATGCACGTGTAGCAGCATGGTACACGTGTATCATGCGCGTATAACAGTGCACCATACGTATATCGATAGACGTATAACAGCGCGGTATACGTGTATCACGCACGTATAACAGCGTGCTATACATGTATCATGCACGTGTAACAGCATGGTATAAGTGTATCATGCACGTATAACAGCGCGGTATACGCGTATCATGCACGTATAACAGCGCGCTATACGTGTAACAATACAAGAATAACAGTGCGATGTACGTGTTATGCACGTATAACAGCGTTCTATACATGTGTCATACACGTATAACGGCACAGTACAAGTGTATCATGCACGTATAACAGCGTGCCATAAGTATATTGATAGACATATAACAGCATGGTATACGTGTATCATGTACGTATAACAGCGTCGTATACGTGTATCATGCACGTATAACAGCGTAGTATACGTGCATCACGCACGTATAACAGCGTGGTATACGTGTATCATGCACGTATAACAGCGTAGTATACGTGCATCATGCACGTATAATAGCGTGGTATACGTGTATCATGCACGTTCATCTCCTTTTTTTAACATATATTTATGAATAATAAAATATGACAAAAAATGTATGGAAAAAATGTATCTTGAAAAAGTAACATAAACATGTATGCGTGAAGAGAATATGTATTAGCACATGTACGAGTATAGCGATATTAGTTATATACGTAACTTGGGAGTACGAAGGATGAATACAGGCGGTGTTTGAACTAAAGTGTTTGTCGCTTGAGTAATAGTCGGTCGAGGGCGCCCTTCACGCTCTCGACCGACTGCTACTCAAGCGACAAATACTATAGTCAAGCTGGATTCAGAATCCTTCGTACTCCGAAGTTACGTAGATAAGTTTATGTCGTTGGAGGCCGTATGAGAAACTATCAAAATGATTTTTTAAATTAATGATATATATTTTATTAAAAATAAGTAAATAATTTTAACAATTAACTGTTTAACTTTAATAATTTTTTTAAATAAAACATTCTTTAAAGTTAAGATTTTATATGAATTTATATAAGCATTGACATATCTAATGACATTCTTTTGTTTACACTAACCTACGAATCGATGTCACTCGCGTCATATGCGGCCATGCTGAGCGATATCTCAGCGATATGCAATCGTCCAATATTCTCTTAGGGAGTATTGACAGAAAGAATATCGTCGAGATATTAGCATGAACGTATGCAATGCCTGTACAAATTTAGCATGGTCTATAGGTATTCCACCGAATACGGCCTGCTACAACATAATAGTTATATACGTAACTTGGGCGTACGAAGGATGAATATGGACGAGACTAATATTTGTCGAGACCATGTTCATCCTTCGTACGCCCAAGTTACGTAGATAATTTTATGTCGCTGTAGGCCAAATGAGGGACTATACCAAAATTGATTTAAAATAAAAACAAAACATACACAACACACTACACGTTAAATCCAACATGTTAATGCGTTCGATTGAATAATTTTAATCGAATCGCCACAACATTTTTATTTACGTAACACTTTTTTTATTAATTTGAATTATTTTTATATTTTTAACATTAATAAATAATATATTAATGTTTCTTTAGAATTTTTTGATAATATGTCAAAATCAGTTGCTGTCACTCTTTCATTTGTTTTTCATTTGTAAACATGAATCTTCAATTTTTTCGCATCGCTGTTCGCATAACCCAAAATTTTTTTATGGTTAAGAAAATGTCAAAGTCAGCTGTAAGCATAGGCGCGATTGCATCATACGATCTACCTAAGTTGACTAGTCTAAACACATATATAATCCATACGACTCCGGGTTCGTAAGGAAAGCTTCTATACGTCACTGAAAACGTATAGAAACTTTTGAACATAGTTGAGAAACGAGCCCAGACGTACGTGATGTCAATACAAGTTTAGCTGGGTCTATAGATATTGAGCCGAATTTGGCGTACGGCGACATAAACGTAATATATGGGCGTTAGTATGTGCATAATGGATATGTTGATACCTGTCGTATATGGGCGTCGTTATAACGTTTTGATAAATATGGGGCAGCATTATACGTATGTACCAGGTGTCGATACATGTACTATACGTGTACTATGCGCTATACTATACGTATATACTGAGTATGGAAAAACCCGTATACCACTCTGATATACGTGTACGAATACACGTATAACGTGCTGTTGTACGTGCATGGTACACATATACTACCCTGTTATACGTATATCGATACACGTATATCGCGCTGTTATACGTGCATGATACACATATACTACGCTGTTATAAGTGTATTGATACACGTACAGCGCGCTGTTATACGTGGATGATATAAGTATGTCATGCTGTTATACGTGTATCAATACGCGTATACCGGGCCAAGTATACGCGTATAATGAATTTCGATACTTGTATAACGTGCTGTCTATACGTGAATAATAATAAATCTGTCGTTATGCATACGATCAAGCATGAATCTCGTATACTCAAGCGTGAATCTCGTATACTCAAGCGTGAATCTCGTTCAGCTGAGCGTTAAATTTTTAGGCTCTTATTAGATACGTGGTCAGTTATGACTCACACGTATTACGCTAATGTTACATAAATGTATAATGCGTTTGATGTTCGTATTAATTTTGAAAACGTTACTCGAGCTCTTTCTGCATGTATATTATTTTCGCTCGTTTCGTTAAAATGCGTAGTAATTATTGTGATGATAGAAATATCAGTCACATTTCGACATACTGGGTTAAATGTTACTTTTATCAATATATAACAGGGGGGCTGCTCCTCAACGATACACCATATATTGCTGTCTTTATTTAGCATATTGATTCTATATCTTCTGTCCTTGTGATAAAGCGTTGTACAGTTTGCAGAGCAGCCCCAGGTAAAATTTTGAGTTTCCAAGCTATCGTACTACTGTGAATGCACCGTCCAAGTCATAATAAATACTAATAATGTTTTTTCTTCATTAGATTAAGGAATCTGAAACTGTAAAAAAAGCAAATAATGAAGCTATTGCAAGTACCAGCCATGAACAAAATGGAGATGAAATAAACGAGCCTAATTTAAATGTTGAAACACATAAAACTGACAAATGTAATAAAAAATTACCAGTGGAACCTCTGAATACTCACGTAAGAAACAATACATTTATAAATATTTATTATTTAGTTTCGAATAAATATTCAAAGGAGTTAAGATTATATGTAAAACATAAAACTCGTGTCCCGATTTATTCTCTCAGATCCGAAAAACCGCATCCCGTTTCCTTCACATTTTATTTAATACCCCATAATTTTAAGTGACATTGGAACGCTTAGCTTAACTCATTATCACCTCAGATCGATTTTTAAATTATAAATATGGTGCACTTTAATGCACCCAGAGAAAACCAAACGTTACAACATAAAATTATGAAAAAAGCCGCGAGCATTCGGTCTCACGCTCGATCATTTCATGATTATGTGCTATTTTGTTGCCTTTTTTAAAAATCACTCTGAAAAATCATTGTTTATAATAACGAATATTACTCTTCCATGGCAGCTTCATTCTGTAACATTCTAGTAAAAGATAAGATAAAATCCTTTAGATTGAAAAAAAGTATTGAAAAAGCTCAATCCGTTTGAAAGTTATAGAAAAATAAAAATTGTTAGAAAAATTAGTATTATAGTGAATTTACTTTGTTTATATATGTATATTTTAGATTATTTGATTTTAGTAAATATTCACTGATAATAATAAATGATATCAATCAATTAGATGGAAATGATGGTTTTATTTATAGGTGGAAAAACTAGTCAATATACAAAATATAACATAATGTTCGCTAGCGAGCCTGTCGTGCGCAGCCTAACAATTTAAGAATATTTATGAAGCGTTGTCTTTTCTTATACGCTTATGCGAACGTGTCACATGCGTCTTATTACTTTTATTTTAGAGAGAATTATCATTACTCGTTCATTATGCGAATACACTTTTTTATACAATAATATAACCCTGTGGAGGGAATTTCAATACTTTAAAATATGCTCTCGTGCGAAGTCTCACGTTACCTCATATAAGATGATGCAACCGCTCGATCCCGGGACGCCTTTGTCGTCTAGCCCACAAATGAGATCCGAGAAGCCGCCTTGAGATCTTCTAACCAAAATTGTTTTAAAAAGAAACTATACAGGAGTCAGCGTTGACCTCCTGGTGTCGCAATATAATTATGAGAGATCGGAGTCAGCGTTGACCTCCGTCTCGTGGAACGTCTCCACAGCGTCTGACGCTCAATGGCGTCGTTTTCTTCTTGCTCTTCGTCGTCAAATGGCGCAAGTAGCGCCAGCGCCACGCAATGGCGTACAAATACAAGCGCGAAATTTAAATAAATAATAAATATCCTATAGGATCTATTACAGTATAAAATCAAATATTAGAGCCGGTCTGTGGCACAGTCGGTAGGAGCGTTGGATTCGTATTCTCGGGGGACCGAGATCGAATCCCGCTCTTGGCTGTTTTTCAAATGAGCACCTCTGTTTCATGTGCTTTGTTCTCAGAACACACTTACGAGCTCCGTCGCGAAGGGATGAAAAAGTGCAGTTGAAAAAATCAGCTGACCTTGCGTCCCAGTGGACCGGGGTTTGATTCCCTAGGAAAAATTAGGAAAAATAATTTTCAAAGTTTTTCTGAGAGAATAAACCCGAAGAACACATAAAATATAAAGCTGTATAAACCAAAAATATTGGTTTGGGTAAGCTATAATAAAAAAAAAAAAAAAAAAATTAAATATTAACAACGAAGATAGACACTTATAGAAGCGTACTTTAAATGGGCGGACAGAGGCTTATGTCCTCCAGCCGCATGGTGGCGCTACTAAAATCCCGCGTATTTCTATATCTATATATACCGATGTTTTCATATATATAGATATACACGTAATGTTAAATGTCCTCCAAAAGCTGGGCCCCCAAAGTTAACCCAGAAGTACGCTTCTATAAGCGTCTATCTTCGTTGATATTAATTTCCATTTAATTATTGCGCTCATTTTTTTTCATGTTTTTAATTTTCCTATAACTTTTGAACTGATTAAGCTTTTTAAACACATTTTTTTAATAATAAAATTTCAATTTTAACTTTTACTAGAATGTTGTAGAATGAACTTAGAAGCCCCTATTTGAGAGTAATAGTCGTTATTATAAACAATGATATTTTAGAAAAATCTTTAAAAATTGAACAAAATAGCTCATAATTATGGAATGATCATAATTATGGAATGATTAAAAGGGTTACTCTCCTTGTAAGTAAAAATAATAATGAACCCAGAAAAGTCATACATATATGAACATTAAAAAATATATTCTTTAAAAAAATAAGATGTAGAATATAAAAGTCATAATAAATATTAATAATATTTTTTTATCATTAGATCAATGAATTTGAAACTGTGAAAAAAGCAAATAATGAAGCTGTTGCAAGTACCAGCCATGAACAAAATAGAGATGAAATAAACAACCTTAATTCAAATATGACAACACCTGAAACTGATAAATCATCAGTGAAACCTCTGAATACTCATTCTCTTTTAGAAAGTTCTATGAAATTTAATAAAAAAAAATCTAATAATCATAAAATAAAGGAAACGAGTGATAACAAGAAAGAATTAAAAGATATTAAGAAAGCTTTAAAATATGTCAAAATAGAGCTAGGAAAAGCTCGTGAAACCGTTTCTAATTATGAAATTTTGATAAAAGAACATGAAACTGAAATTCAAAAATTAAAAAAATTAAATATAGAATTGCAAGAAAAAGTGATTGCTAAAATGGATGAATATGGTAATTTCTTACACTTGTATTATAATTTATATTTCTCAAGGTAGTTTGCCAGTAAACTTATTAAACCAAGATTTTGATGAAACTTTGCGATGTTGTTCTTAAATACTCATAGAATCGTCCCTTGAAATTTGAGACTATATTACCAATGAAAATTGAATAAGTTAAACTTTTAAAAATTGACTGTTTTATATGGTTTTATATGAAAAGCATACCGGAAGTCATCTCATTTTCAATTATACTTCTTTGAAAAATGCCTTTCTTATTTTAAAAATTGGTATACTTGAAATTGAGAAATTTAGATTTCGAGTAGTGCTAAAAAAATTATGACTTGCCAACCATTCTAAGGAAATTTTATAATATGAAAATTCTTTTAATGCTTTTGTTGCTTAGAATTTCAATATAGTTGATCTCGTCTGAATACTTCTGCAAATGTGTCAAATTTAAATAATTCTAAATGTTACATTAAGGTAGTTCGCACAGTTTAAAAATAAAATTATAGCATGGTAATATTATAGTTTTGCGCGTAATTAAAATATCTGCGGAGTTTTAATGCCGCTTATCGTGTAAAATTCTATAAAATAATTATTGAAATTTAGTACTTTAATATTGGTAATTATGAGACTCACGCCGGAAATCAGTAAAAGAAAGAATTTTTATTGATATTGATCTAACGAACGTTTGTAAAACAAAAATAATAGTTTGTACGTTAAACTTAAAAAAATATGCATTAATATATACATTATCGTAAAAAAATATTGATTATTAAAATGCGTAAAATATGATAAAACACCAATTAATTTGGAAATCAAATGTTTTGAACGTCAAAATACGTGTTACTATATGTCAAATTCGTTAACCTATTTGAATTTCGGTCAAATCAATGCCTAAAAAAATCTTTAATAATTTTCCATCTTTACTAACTCCAGTTTAATGCAATTGTTAAAAGTATTAAGAGCATGACGAAGCTGCGCGCCTCCTAATAATATTTCCAATCCTAACTTATGAATAAACGATACGTTTAATCAAGTTTTTTTACTACAAAGAAAAAATTTGTAAGATTAAACTCTAGTGCGGACAACTCAAGAAATCTACCAAAATACTATACATAAAAAGTTATAATACAAACTTTCAATATATCGTATTTTAAGGTTAGGTTTGTCGAGTTTGATATCTAATTTCCAATCCAAGCTCATAAAAAAATAATAAGTCTAAATAATTTTTTATTTTAACAAAAATTATTGTATTAACATAGTTTTAGTGCGGACAAGTCATTATATTTGTTTAATTTATGAATCGAAAAAGATATTAATAAAATAAGAAAAGCAAAACTTGATTGTTGCAGCTCCGACATCCCGTTAAAAGAATTTTTAAATATTTTAAAATATATTATATATATATACATATATAAATATTTTTTCTTATCTCTACTTTGACTAAAGAGTGACTAGCGAACTGCCTTGATGTAAAAACCAAGGAAAAAATGCTAGGTTCAAATCCAATTTAGAAACAATATATTTATCGTTGGTATTAACAACAGATATAATAAATACAAAATTCTATGTATTGCAGCAAGCAAGAACATTAATCCTTTTGAAAGCATTGCCAAAGGAGATGCCTCAATAGGCTTTATACGTGAACAAGACGGTACAGTAAGTATAACAGTTGTATATTTAAAACTTGTAATAGTTTGAAATTTAGATAAATACAAAAATATAATCATTTTGATTTCTTTCAGATACACTGTGGAAATGGCGTTTATATTTCCTTAACGCATTATAATAATGCCAAAAATAAAAAATGTACTGGGAAAAAAACAGAATTTTCCCAATTCGTTAAAGAAATTGCTGTTTCAATTATTGGCTATGACGTTTTGAAAGAAAGTAGTGTAACAGGGCAGAAATGTAACAGAATAAAAGGGGCTAAAGCAAAACCTGCTATAGATTCCACTCTTTTGGGAGCCATTTACGGTATCTATCTATTTGTTTTTACTTATATTTATTTATTACCCTGGTCAAAATTGAATACATTTTTTTACCATTTCATGACCAATAAAGGGTTAGAAATATGAATTTTTCATGGGTATTATTTCAAAAAGTAGGAAACGTTTTCTTTTTTTAACCTTTGTAATGCTGATGCAACGGTAACATATCATGCGCGATTTCGAGAATTAAAATGTAAATCCTAAATGCAAAAATTATTTTAATAGAAAAAAAAATTTTAAATAAAACAAAAATTTTTCAAATCACGATTTTTAAATAGACTAAAAAAAAATAATTTTTTCTTTTAGATTTATAACCCTACATACATTCCCTATCCATACAGATTGTTTTAAAAATTCGAGATTTTAAATTTCAGTAGCTACGATAATACTTCTAAAAATTGAAACGAAAAACGTGGAACGCATACAAACTAAAATAATAAGTTAAATTATACATACATTATTTAGATAATTAATTCGCTCTCTCTCTCTCTCTCTCTCTCTCTCTCTCTCTCTCTCTCTCTCTCTCTCTCTCTCTCTCTCTCTCTCTCTCTCGGTCTTTCTCTCGGTCTTTCTCTCGGTCTTTCTCTCGGTCTATCTCTCGGTCTTTCTCTCGGTCTTTCTCTCGGTCTCTCTCTCGGTCTTCCTGTCTCTCTCTCTCTCTGTTCCTTTCTCTGTCTCTCTCTCTCTCTCTCTCTTTTTTTCTCTCTTGGTCTCTCTCTCTCTCTCTCTCTCTCTCTCTCTCTCGGTGTCTCTATCGGTCTCTCTCTCTCTCTTTTGGTCTCTTTCTCAGTCTCTCTTTCGGTCTCTTTCTCGGTCTCTCTCTCGGTCTCTCTCTTTCGGTCTCTCTCTCTGTCTCTCTGTCTCTCTCCCTTTCTCTCTCACTCTCTGTCTCCCTTTCTGTCTCTCTCTCTCTCTGTCTTTCTCTCTCTGTCCCTCTCTCCTCTCTCTCTCGGTCTCCCTATCTCTCTCTCTCTCTCTCTCTCTCTCTCTCTCTCTCTCTCTCTCTCTCTCTCTCTCTTTTGGTCTCTTTCTCGGTCTCTCTCTCTCTCTCGGACTCTCTCTCTCTCTCTGTCTCGCTCTCTCTGTATCTCTCTCTCTCTTTGCCTCTCACTCGGTCTCTCTCTCTCTCTCTCTCTCTCTCTCTATCTCTCACTCTCTCTTGGTCTCTCTCTCTCTTTCGGTGTCTCTATCGGTCTCTCTCTCTCTCTTTTGGTCTCTTTCTCGGACTCTCTCTCTCTCTCTGTCTCGCTCTCTCTATATCTCTCTCTCTTTGCCTCTCTCTCGGTCTCTCTCTCTCTCTCTCTCTCTCTCTCTCTCTCTCACTCTCTCTTGGTCTCTCTCTCTCTCTCTCTCTCTCTCTCTCTCTCTCTCTCTCTCTTGGTCTCTCTCTCTCTCTTTTGGTCTCTTTCTCGGTCTCTCTT